>JACBWW010000109.1:417988-455029 GCA_020086605.1 Lanius collurio
CAACTAGCAAGAAGAGATGTCATTGTCATCCGGCCGGCGCTGCCCCGGCCCCGCGCTCAGCGCTCTCGGAGCGGGGTGGGACCCCCCGAGCCGCGGCCCCGGCGCGGAGCGGCGTCCCGCGGGGAGCGGCCCGAGGAGCGGGGGGAAGCCCGGCCCGGGGTCCGGTCCGTGCGCCGGGGGCAGGGCGGATGAATGGCCCCGAGCGCGGAATGGCGGCGTGTGCGGGCAGGGCGAGGTCCGGGCCCCTCGCTGCCCCTGGCCCCCCGAGCGCCGCCGTGCTGCCCCAGCGCCAGCCGGATGACAATTATTAATCTGATTAACCGCGCTTAAAGAAGGTCCCGGCGCTCGGGCCGCTGTCCCTTGTCCATTTTTTTTTTTTTCCCTTAACTAAGCTCCCCGACAAAACTCTGCTGGCACCCGGAGACCCCCGGCAGCGCGGGGTCCCTGAGCTTTTAGACTGAGGCATCGACCACATAAGTGGAGACCCCTCGCCCACCGTGGGGTCTTCCCAGCCTGGACTTGAGCAGCCTTCCCGCGGGAAGCGGTCCAGCGGAAGAGCGTGTGCTGCACACGTGGCTGACCGGGATGGAGAAGTGTCCGCGCCTGGAATGCCAGCTCTCACCTTCGTCGAAGCCCCGCATCAGCGGGAAATGGCTGGAAGGAGCCGCGGCTACTGGGATGTGAGCCCCAGGGAGGAGCTGCTGAGGACCGGCAGTGAAATGCTTCTTCGGGCCGGGGAGGGGAGAGAGAATTTGTAATAGCCGCCACACAGATTAGTCAAGCTGCAGCTGTGTTGTGGTGCTCTTACACTCTTCTCTTACATATATAAGCGTATTTTCTGCCTGTTTTTTCACTGCTGGGCTCAGGAAGCGAGCTGGCAGCACTGCTGGCAAGCACAAGCCAGCTGGCTGCTGCTGCCAGAGCTAATGGAGCACTAAGACACGTTCAATTAAGTTGAGCTATAACTGTTGATGGTGGGCTGATCTGGAGTTGCTGCGTGGAGTAGCACATGCTGCCGGGAGGCTGGAAGTGCACAGTCACTTACACAGAAAATGTATTTAAACAGAGGCTGCTGGCAGCATGGGCAGGATCTGCATGCGGCGTGCAGGCTTTTCTCGTTTGTTTTTAATTTTTGTCTCTCTCTATTGCAACAGGGCAGAGAGAAAATCTCCAGGAGAAGTATCTGGTGATTGCTTTTTTTTATCTGCTGGCAGTGCTGTTGCCTTCTCCTGCTGCTAGTCTGCCCTGCTGTTCACAGGATCAGACCTCCCAGTTCCCCTGTCCTTGCCCTTTCCCTCCTTTTTTTTTAACCTGCTGGGATGTGTAGAGGAAAAGATACTGCAGGTGCTTCACAGGCAGGCATTGCTGTGGGTTATGCAGAGCCCAGTTCTCTCTTTCTCTGCCTCCCCATCACCTCTCCTGCATTGCTCTAATGTGAGATGCCACCTTGACACCATGGCAAAGTGGAAGCCTTGGACTGCAGAGGGGGCAGTGTCCTGCTTGCAGAGAGCATCTTCTCCTGTCTGCAGCACCTATCAACACCAGGAGATAACACAAATTTTCCTTTGTCTGTGACAAGAAACAAGATTTCTGTAGCTACTGCACAATCTGTCTCTTCCTTTGCTCCTGCCCACCTGTTGTGTGGCCTGGGTGATTTAAACCAGGGTTGGTGGAGGGCTGGGTCTTAAAGATGCAGAATTCCTTTGGGTTTCATGTATGGTCACGGAGGGGAGGACAGGCTGAACAGGTGGCAGAGTTCCAGCCTGGTTTTTGACACAGCTGTCAGTGACAAATGCGACCACAAGACACTGAGCATGGCCCTGGTACTGTCATGTCACGTGTCTGGGGTTAGTTCATCCTGGAAATTGCTTAGTGCTGAAAAACCAGCAAGGCTGAGTGCTTTTCTGGTTCTGCTTCCTTAGGGCAAGTTGGACTTTTGCTCTGGTCAAACAGAGGTGGCTGCACATGCAGGGAGGTGAGGGAGGTCAGGTCTCTTGGGCCGTTCTCTGGGATTTTGGGAAGTGTGATGGATAACAAGGAAAAGTCACAGGAGTGGAAGAGTCAGAGCACAGCATTTCAGCCAGCTCCTTTACAGGAGAATGCCAAGTGGACCAGTTGTCCATCTTATTCCTGTTCTGTGATGGGGAAAAGCTTTACATGGACAAGCTGGTTTGGGCAAGGAGTTTGTGAATAGAGATATTTGATGATTTCTGTTGTTTTGGCTGGGAGAGGAGGATGCTCCAGAAGATTCATGGAAGTAAATGTGCTCAGTGTTGGATGTGAACTTGATTTTTTGAGCATGGACTCGTAACTGCTGGTGTCCACCCATCTCTTGGGCACATAACCCTGTCCTAAGCAGATGGAAGAGTGCCATCGTAGGAGCCAAGTCCCGTGAAGGACCAGAAGCTACAGAAGGGAGGATTCTGAAGTCTTTGAACCTCTTCAAAGCATGGCTGTCAGGCTGAACGTGTGAGACTGCCCTTGGTGCCCTATTTTGCCATGTCCTGGCTAAGGCTTTGTGCAGGTGGGAAGCATAGAGGGCTTTCCTGCCAAAGGGCACATGTGCTTGCAAGGTGGATGGTGTCTTGCTGTGCAAATCCAGGAGCAAACTTCCAGCCCTTGGAAGGGCAAAGGTAGCAAGGTCAAGAAATGTCAAAGCAGAGCTTCTCTCCTGGGTGCTAACACTGCAGCATAAATGCTTCTGGCATCTCTGCACCAGGAAGTTCCTGTAGGAAGACTTTTCCTTATCCCCCAAATGCCAAGGCCAGCCAGGCTTGATTTAAGTGTGTGTGGCTGTCTGTGCACCGTTGGAGAGATGGGCTCTTCCCTGAACAAGTTGTTGGGCTGGTTGTGCCAAGTCCCGACCGCAGGAGGAGCCCTACAGGTAGAACTCGCTCCTTGGAGTCAGTACCGGGGCTGCGGGGCACGAGCGAGCATTGAGGCAGGACCAAGGTTTGCCACGAGAGTCCTGGCTGGCACCTCTCACTCCTTCCTGTGCATTTTCTCCCAGCACATATGTCCTTGGGAACAGCATGGGGTTCCCCTGGTTGAGCAGTGAAAGCTTGGATGGCCTCTGTGAGCATCTCGGCTGCTTGCAGGAGCTCTGGCTGCTGCCATGGCTCTTTTGCAGGTCCACAGCTCCTCAGTGCTCTGGCTGCTTTGTTCCTCTATTGCTTTTGGTCTGGAGGGGGTTGTTGGGGTGCTTTTGTTTCGCTGGGAAGGACTTTAGTGCTCATTTACATCCTTATCTCACCCTGGCTGTAAAGCTGGGCAGGAGGCAAGGTACAGGCAGCTTTTACTGCAGCCCATGGGGCTGGGTGAGGCTCTCTGGGAGGGAGAGAGCGTATGGGGCTCTGTAAGGGATTCTGAGGGACAGTCCTGTGGGGTGAGGTGTGGGGCAGGCACAGGAATCTGGTGCTGTGATGCCACATCTAGCACTGCCATCTCGCCCACCTCACCACCCCTGCCTCTGTCCTCTCATCTGTCCTCTATAGTGGAGGCTGGGATTTCTTCCCCCATTCCCATCTCCTGTGGGCTCCATCAAGCTGCTTTTGAGGGTGGCAGTACCAGCTGGCAGGGTTGGAGTTTGTTGGTCAGCACTTGGGGATGCCCTTGCCCCAAGCTGGAGCACCAGATTTTTCTCTAGATTTGAAACTGTGGTGCTATGAGGTCAAGAAGGGTTTATTTTTACAAATATGTTGGGGTTGCTGGGTGAGAAATGTAGGTCACCTTGTTCTGCCCCTAAAACAGCTCCTGGGTGCTTTGGTATAGCCCTAAACCCAGCACAAGATTGTGGGTATGTGTTCTCCAGCCCTACTTTTTATTTACTGCCAGGGAGAGGAAATCCAGTCCTTTTTACCATGTGGGTTAGGAATTATCTGTCTGTCCTGGTTGGGGCCATCCCAAAGCACTGCTCCCAAGTCAGGAGGCAGTGACTTGGCACCAGATGTGCTGGTGTGGGCTGAGGCCATTTAAATGCAGAATGGCCAGGGTAGATGTAATAGTGATGCCTGTGCTATCAGCTGGGATCTCCAGAGGTGCCCTGGGGTAGAAAATTGGCCCTGACAGGGGAGGCTGGTTCCAGCTGGCATGAACAGCACTCCTGCCTGCCAGCTTCTCTCTCTGCTGCTTTAACTGGATACTTGGAGAACATCCTTCCCCAAGCGGGTCGGTTGGTGTCTCCAGTGGGAGATTTGCAGCTCCTCCCAGCTCTGCCCCCCTTGCTTGAGTGCTGGAGATGAGTTTTCACTGCACTGTCCCCAGCTTGAGCTGCAGATTCAGGTTTGCTGCTCCCGCTCTTAGAAAGGAAGGGCCTCTGAGGCATCTCCCTACAAGCACTGAGGTTTGAAAAGATGCTGATCTCCTTAGGTTTATTCTTATTTTTGCCTCCTCCCCTTCCAGCCCCTCTCTTCCTCCTCAACCCACAACCCTTTAAAGAGGAAATTTTGATAATGTCAACAGCTAAGTGTGGGGATGAGAACTCTTGGTAGCTGAGGACTTTCTGCGTTTTGCTCTTTGTGTTTTGATTCACAATGATGAGAACCACGGCCATGGCAGCTCCTGGAGAATGTCCCTTCCCAGATTAGCTGCTTAACAGCAGCATCGGAGGCCATGAGCCACCTCAGAGCCACATGGAAGCGATGCCCTGGTGGATGAAACACATGAATGGGACAGAAGGTGGCTTTAAAAGCAGGACAGCGTTCAAGTATCCATTAAGAGGAGTGGGGATGGCAGCAACTTTCCTCAGGTGTGGCTGCACCCTGCTTGCCAGACCTCAGACTGGCAGTATGGTGTCTGCTGCTGCTCAGCAGCAGTGCCACAGTGTGCAGGTGGCAAAGGGAGGAGGGAAAAGCTGCTGCAAAGCTTTCTTCTTCCAGGGAGGTATTTTACTCCAAAGCTGACACCTGGACGTGCATCTGGGTGTGGTGAAAAAGCCAGGTGCTCCATGGAAAGCCCAGATTTTGGGCAATTTACATCCAGCAGTCTGAAAGTGGGCTCCTTTACTGCTGCTCCTTTACTACTGCTGCTGTGTGGCTTAGGGTCATTCAAAACCACCCCACTGGACATTATAATGTGGCTTGTGGCTGTCTCTGACTGCATCCCTGTTTTTTAATTCCCTCTCTTCAGTTATTCTGGAGATGAAATTTAGTCCCTGGGGTGCAACTGGACCCCTGTGCATGGGCAGCATAGCAGAGGAGCACAAACTTGGGGGTATGCAGGCAGGCTGACCTGAGTTGTGTGAATCTGGAGTGTTCCTGTTCCCAGTGCACGGTGCCATTGGAAGGCACAGATGTCCCTGTGAAACTCCTGCTCAGAACGGCCATTGCACTTCTTTCCTTCCCTCCTGCCCCTAACTTGTTGTCCTGGTGTCTTGCAGGCACAGAAGAGTAAGGCAGGATGGATGTGTACGACCCTCAGACGCTGGGTGTTATGGTCTTCGGAGGCTTCATGGTGATTTCGGCCATCGGGATCTTCCTGGTGTCCACCTTCTCCATGAAGGAGACATCGTACGAGGAAGCCTTGGCCAAGCAACGCAAGGAGCTTGAGAAGACCCAGCAGCAGAGGTTAGAGAAAAAGAAGAAAGAGAAACCAGTTGAGAAGAAAGGAAAAGCAAAGAAAAAGGAAGAGAAACTGAATGGAAAGATCCCAGAGCAGCAGCTTACTCAGGAAGTGACAGACACTCCCAAGGAGGTGGTTCCTGAGCCTGTTGTGGTGCCTGAGCCTGCCACAGTTGAGACTCCAGTTGCAGCAGTGGCAGTTGTCCCCCAGGAAAAGGAGAAACCTGTTCCATCACCGAAGGAGAAGAGGAAGAAGGAGAAGAAGGTGGCAAAGGTAGAGCCTGCTCCTAGCCCGGTGTTGGCTCCACCGCCTGTCAGCGTCCCCAAAAGTTCTCCGGCCCGGGAGGTGGCCCCTAAGGAGGTGCCTGTTGTGGCAGTGCCCCCAGTTGGCACTCAGCAAAGTGCTCCAGTCATCAGCTCTGTCACCGTCAAGAAAACCGAGGCTCTTCCAGCCCAGGAGGATCAGAAGCATGATGGACCTGCCAAGAAAAAGGCTGCATCCAAGAAGAAGACTGAGCCAGGTAGGGCCAAATTCCTCTGCTTGTATCTCCAGCACATGGGTACTGGAGAGTTACAGGTTCCTCTGGTATTTGTGTTGTGGGATCTGGACATGGGGATGAACAAGAGGTGCATGTCCCTGTCCTGGGAGAGGGACAGCTGCCAAGGTGCTGCACATCTGGGATGAGGTGTTCTCCCCATAGAACCCTGACTTCTAAAAATACAGAGGAGCTCTCCCACACTTGTACATGGAGCTGGGTCACTGCTAGCATTTCCTCATCCTTTAGTGGAGGTGAAGAAGGATTCTTCAAGGAGAGAGGATTGATGGAGTTTTATACTGCAGGGGATTGATCATAATTAGAGGGAAGTGACTTTGGATCTGTCACAGGGAAGGGAAAACTTGCCCATCATCAGTCATGCCTCACTTGATTGACTCAGAGATGGAAGAGATCAGGTGGTCCTGAACTCTGCAGAATGTAAAAAGGTGTACAGAGAGGAAAATCAGCTCTGTGTCTGGATTTATGCCTCTCATTTTACCAGTGGGAACAGTTTGGGATTTATTTTTGGTTAAGTGATAATGACAGGCACTAAAAATGTGAGTGCTTTCAGACCTGTAGAAGGGCTCCCATATGGACACATGGGAGAAATCTCTCGGGTCTTCTCAAAGATGTCATGGGATGTGCACAGGTTTCATTTCTTTCTTTCTTTACCAAAAAAAAACCCCAACCCACCAAACTAAAAGGCATCCCTTCTTCTGCAGCACATCCAAACCTGCTGTGCAGCCTGGCAGTTCCCACACCCACATTTTGGAAGAGGGCCTGCTGCTCAGCAGGACATTTGCAGCTGCTGGGTTTCAAAGATGGGTTAAACTCCTTGAATCTTCTTTTCTGAGGAAAGGATTTTATTAAAGGCCATCTCCACACGTGGTGGTGTTTCGAAAAATTGGAGAAGCTGCTCCTGGAGGGTACTGCAGGGGTGGTGTTGGGGAAACTGGAGGTGACTGGCTTGTTGTGTGCATCCATGTGAAAAACACAGTCCTAAATCCAAGCTGAGGAAATGTGGCTGGGAGATGAACTTTTAGCATTTGTTAAGCTGGGAGGTTTTTGCTGCTCCAAACTGAGATTCCCCTCAGGTATGAAGTGCCAATCCTGCATGTTCTGAAAGCAAAGAGTGATGTCTTAGCTGCTTCTGTGGGATTTTGCAAAGGAAAGCTCTTGGTAGGATTTGTCCCATGAAGCCAGCTGCAACGTGTTGTGGGCAGCCGTGGTCTCTCCTCCTCAAATGCAAAGGAACAAATTATCCTGTGGCAGATAAAAATGTGTTTTCAAAGTGTCCAAGGACACATCCTCAGCACTGAAACAGATGGCAAAACTGACGAGAGCAGCTTGGGGTATTTTTCTCTTATGTGGTTTGTTTCATCCATGTCTCCCAAGTCCCCTGGGGTGTACGAAGTGGCTCTTCAGACCACTCATCCAGCCGTGCTTTCCTATGGCAGCTTTGCCACGTGGCTGCTCCTTGTACCATTGCTCTGTCAGCGAGGTGCGACGTTCCTGACTCTGCACGTGGGCTCAGTGTCAGCACTGGTGTCCCTGTGCCACAGCCTGGCAGGCTGCCCTGGCTCCGTGTGCCAGCTGCAGGGTGGGGTTTGCACAGTGCCTGCCTTTTCCAGAGCTCCCTCCCGCCACTCCACATGGAGAGGGGCGGAATTCCGCTTAGTGTGTCCCTGCATGAAGCAGGACTGAGGCGGGGGATGCCGTGTGCTGTCCTGCAGCCCTGCAGTTGCCAGCATGAGGAAAGTGTGAGCCAAGCCTCGGGCCCTGCTTGCACAAGGGGTGGAGCTGGCCCAGCTGCACTGCTGGGAAGTGGCTGTGGCTGGGGATGCAGACTCGGCTGCTGCCAGGCTCGGCACTGCCATCCCAAATGGATCTACCAGAGATCACTCAGCTATTACTGTCACTGGCCAAACAGACTCGACTTGGGGAAAACAATTAAAGTAGATGAGAAATAGAGACAAAAAAATACCTTCCCCTCTGCCCTTATTCCCAGGCTCAACTTCACTCCTTCCCTCCTGGTTCCTCTACCTCCCCTTCCTGAGTGGTGCAGGAGGATAGGGACTGTGGTCACTTTATTACAGTCACTCTCTGCAGCTCTTTCCTCCTCACACCTTTCCCCTGCTCCAGTGTGGGGCCTTCCATGGGTTGCAGTCCTTCAGGAGGAACCCATTCCAGCATGGGCTCTATTCTCCAGAGGAGAATTTCTGCTCCAACACCTGTGGTTCCTCTTCCTCTTTCTTTAAACCTTGCTGCTTGAGGCATCCACAGCTTTGTATTAAAGAGACCCTGGTGTTAATGACTTCAGGGGCTCTGGAGCTACTAGGACTCCAAGCTGCTTTTTCCTTCTGTGATTTTCTAGGAAAATGAGCCCACTGGGCCATAGATACAGTGGAGGAACCCCTAAACCACTGTTCGCCACCCTCTGGGTATCGTGACCATGTGCAGTGAGGTCCTACAACAGCATCATGGTCCCTGATGCTCCCTGGCTTTCCCAGGTTAGCAGAGGGATAGGGGTAGGGTTGGAGTAACATTGCTCCCTTAGCAAAGGCTGGAACAAACCTGGCTGGTGAAAGGTGGGAGATGACCTTGCTGTCACCAGCACCACTGCGTGGAGTGACATCCTTCAGCAAGGTTGTGTTTTGGTGCAGTCCAGCTCCTGATGCCCAACACGTCTGAGCCCTCTGCCATTGGCAAAGCACTCCCAGCTCCTGCTGAGAATCTCTGTTTGGTAGAGGCTGATGGCAAGTGCTGGGACCACCTAGGCAGAGGTGACAGCTGACTCAAGGAGTATGCATGTGGTGTCATCTCCAGTACTTTTCCTACTGCTCTCACTCAGAGAGGTACCAAATGTGACTCTGGAAATCTGTGTGGATGGTGGTTTGAGGTGGCAGTTGTGGGGTTGAAGCCAGCTGAGATGATACCATATTTCTGCTGTTGTCCCCAGAAGTCCCAACCCCTCCCTTTCCTCCCTAGCACCTGCAGATTCGGATGGGGCCCTGTACCTGCCCTACAAGACACTTGTGTCCACGGTCAGCAGCATGGTGTTCAGTGAGGGGGAGGCCCAGCAGCTCATCGAGATCCTGACGGAGAAAGCAGGAATCATCCAGGACACCTGGCACACGGTAGGGCTCTGCCAGGGCTCTGCTGAGCCTCAGGAGGTGCAAGGGGAGGGAAGGCACCCTGTTTTCAGGCAGGCAGGCCCTGAGGGTGTCTTGGATAGTGGGGAAGAATTTTCCCCTGGAGCAGAAGGCAGGATGTTGTGCGTGTGGGGTGGAGGGGATGGGTCTGAAGATGGTCTTCCCCACTGATGTGCCACCCCATGCTGGCAGGCCACGCAGAAGGGTGACCCCGTTGCTGTCCTGAAACGCCAGCTGGAGGAGAAGGAGAAGCAGCTCTCTGCCGAGCAGGAGGATGCAGCTGCTGCCCGGAACAAACTGCGGGAGCTGAGCAAGGTAAGCCCTGCATGGTCCTCCTGGCATCCCCAGTGTGGGCTCTGCTCATGGTGGCTCTCCATGTGCCTCCTGCTTCCCACATCTCAGCCCCCTTGCAGGTGAAGCCCAGGAGCTCTTTGGGCCCTTCACCTGTTGGCTGTTTTCTTCCCAAAAAGGGGAGGCGCTCCCCACCTGCCCCCCTCTCTTGGGCCTGTTCCAGTTTGGGGAGGTGCCAGCCCAAAGAACTGCAGGGTAGTGCCCGCTGGCAGCCACGGGAAGAGCAGGGGAAAATCCTTTCTGTTAGAGATTGCAGCTTTCTTCTCCTTCAGGGAGAAATCCTTCCTTGTTTCAGATCCCCTGAGCTGAGAAGGTGCCTTTGTAAGGAGCCTGGTCCTATTTACAGTGCCCTTCCCCAACTCAGCCCCCTGCCTCTACCTCTTTGTGGGTTTTGAAGGCAGAACAGATCCCTGCCACGCTGAACTTGCAGCTGTCAAGTCCATCTGCTTAATTTTTCTGCTTTGCCCCAAACGCTGTGTGATGTTATTTATCCTGGGGGAGGGAAATAAAATTCCAGGCTGTCTTACTCCTTTCTCTTAGCTGGCCCAACATGGAACAACAGTGGCATCCAGTGGCCACAGAGCCCAAAACAAAATGCAGGAGGAAATGTAAGTGCTAAATGTACCTGGGTGTGGGGGCAGCAATGAAAAGGCTGAACTCTGTAGTCTGCTGAGCTAGGAGGTCACATCCTCTTAAAATGGGGAAACCTGTGCTCTGAGGACTAACTGGGGTCCTCCTTTCCTGGAAGGAGCTGGCAGCCGAGCGGGCCAAGGCGGTGTCGGTGGAGGGCAAGCTGAAGGAGCAGCTGCTGGCCCGCGAGCGGGAGATCGTGGCGGTGCAGGCGCGGATGCAGGCCAGCTACCAGGACCATGTCAGCGAGACCCAGCAGCTCCAGGGCAAGGTGAGCCCCAGCCTGTGCTCTGCACCTGCCTGCTGCTGCTGCCAGGTGGCTGCTGGTGGCAGATGTGTCACCTTCTGGAGAAGGCTGAGCCTCGGGAGAGGCTGAAAGCCTCAGGGAGGGGCGAGACCCTCCAGTGCTCCTGGGCCATGGTGCCCAAGTTTCCTTCCAAATCCCTTTAAGGCCCCCCCTAAACTCCCCTTAAACTCCCCCAAATCCCTTTCCAAACCCCTTCAAGTCCCCCTGCACCCCTTTAAGACCCACTTAATACCCCCAAAATTCCCCAAATACCTACCCCAACCCCTTTAGGCCTCCTCCAAACCTCTTTGGAGAAGAGGCACGTGGCAGCATCCTCATGGGATGTCACACCACTGGGGGCTGTCAGCATCAGCAGACACTCCCCTGCATTGCCAGTCCCTTCTGCTCATCTCCTGGGCTTCGACAGGAGGAGCAAAAGGGCTGGGGGTGGCATTAACCCCTCTTGGGCTCCTCTAGATCCGAACCCTGCAGGAACAGCTGGAGAACGGCCCCAACACGCAGCTGGCTCGCTTGCAGCAGGAGAACTCCATCCTGAGGGATGCCCTCAACCAGGCTACCAGCCAGATGGAAAGCAAGTAAGGCTGGGGTGGGGGGCAGAGCCTGGGGCTGCCCTGTGGCACTCCCTGGCTTGGCCACCCCCTTTCTCAAAGGTGCTTCTGCAGACACCCCAGCTGGAGGTAGAGGAGGGAATGAGGGAGGAAGAACTTGTCAAATGGCTCTTGGGGGTGCACCAGGAGAAACGAGGATGTTCTTCCCAAGTGAGAGGGCAGGGAATCCCTCTTTCCTTTGGGGTCACCTGTGCTGATGCCAGAACCAACAAGCAGTGGAGCAGGGAGAGGGGATCAGAAGGCACTGTGGTGTTTTTTCCCCATAGAGGAGCTCATTCTCTCAAACTTGAGAAGAAATGCAGCTGGCTCTTTGATGGGAATGATGCTGCAGAGAACAGAGCTCAGCCCAATGTGTGCAGAACAAATAGGAGTTAGGTAGAAGAATTTCACACTCCTTTTTATAGACAGTCTGAAAGGACTGGTGATTAACAGCAGGCAAATAATTACAGAGTGGACTCCAGCTGTAGTGCTTCCTCTTGTGTCTGGGAGCACAGATCCATGTGTCCTCTACTTCATAAGAAAGGAATGTCTCCTGTGACTGAAACAGGACTTTTCTAAAGTGATTTGTTGGCTCTTTCCACCCCCTCCCTGAAGGACCAGGAATGTCCTAGAAACAGGCAAACAAAGCTCACCATTTCAAGTCTTGTATCAGGCCCACAGGAGGGAGGTTGTGTTCCCCCATGGCGACACAGAGAGGCTTGGCTGGCCTGTAGGCTGAAATAACCCTGCTTCTGTTGCTGCAGGCAAAATGCTGAGCTGGCCAAGTTGAGGCAGGAGTGCAGCAAGCTGATGAAAGAGCTGTCTGAGAAGTCAGAGGTGCTGCAGCAAGAGGAGCAGCAGAGGAAGAGCTGGGAGATCAAAGCGGCGGCCTCGGAGAAGCGAATTGAGCAGCTGCAGGTCAGGCAGGCGCCGGCAAATGCGCTCCCCTTGCAGGGATGGGTGGCTCAATGGCAGGGGACCCATGCACCTGGCCATGGGAAGGACTAGGAGGGAGGTGAATGTCCATGGGTGGGAAGGAAGCTGCCTGGCAGGCTTCCTAATTGCTCTCCCCCCGATTGCTTGTCACATTGGTGTGCCCCTTGTGCAGCATCACCAGCAGAGCCCAGGGAGCAGGATGCCCTGTTTGAAGCCATTTTGCTGCAGAGGCTCTCTCTCTCAAACTCAGATGGTTTTTAGCCTGTTGCTCTCTCTCTCTGGTGCAGGATATGGAGCTTGTGGCTTTTTTGGTTGCCAGCAGGGAGTGGCTGGGTTTGGGGTTTTCAGGGGTGTTGAAAGGACACCTCCCAAGCAGAGCCTCTGAGCACACAGAGGTGTGTTGCTGGCAGGCAGGCTGGACTCACACAGGGAAGAGCATCTTATTGGGATGTTGACAATGCTCCTGCAGGGATCCTGCTGGGATGTTGCTAAGATGTGGGCTGGAAATATTAATCCCAGTGTAGCAGACAGAGTGAGGGATGTCCTCAGGAATGTGCTGGGGTCTCTGAATTGCTCTGGCCTCTTCAGGAAGGGGCTGTGGTGGAGGAGACCTTTATCTGCACATGCCAAAATGGTTTTCTAGAGGCGTTCCTAGAACAAGGGGCCTGCCATATCCTTGCTCTTTATTTTTTGTGTGCCTGAGGATGTGGATCTCCTTTGGGTGGGCTGCGTTTGGCTCCTGCTGCTTTTGCAGGTAAGGAGCAAGGAGGGTGATGTGAGCACGTAGCTGGTGTGAAGGTGGGAGCTGCCTTCCTGGCTCAATGCAGGAGTTCCTAGACATGCTTTTGGGAGAACTCCAGGGCTGTAAGCTCGCTGCATACCTTAATGCCAATTAAATAAATCACACTAGCTGGAAGACTCTAAAGTCATGTGCTTAAGGTGCTAGGGAGAATGTGTTCCACAGTAACACCTGGAGCTCTGAGCTGAGGATACTGAGTCAAATCCACAAAAACCAGAGCAGCTCTGCTTTCCAATGCAGCTTTTCTGCTTTCTGGTTTAGCTTTTCCTGTCCCTGCCATTGCAAAGCAGTTTTTCTCCCTCTGCAGGGGTGCCACTTGTACCTGTAAAGCTGCAACTCATCCTCCTCCTTTGCCTTCCCTCTCAAAATGCCTGCCCAGGCCTCTTCATTGCTGCTTTCTATGATGGAAAAAAAAAGTATTCCCTGGCCCAAATGGCACAGAAAATTCCTCCACGTGTGGGAAACATGGTTGGGTGTCTTTGTTCTGCAAAGCCCTGTGCCTGCACCTCTTCCTGCTGGGCTGGGGCGATTTGAACCAGGGCTCTGAGAGGTTTTTCAGAGCTTCCAGAGGGGAGGTTGGCCATGGAGTTGGCCCAGAACTGAGACATTTGGTTATTGTCTACTTCCCAATGTGAGGGCTGGCACGGGATTAACCATGAGCGCAGTGTAGGGTGCTTCATGCGCAGCAGGAACTTGGGAGAGGGTGACTTTAATCTCCCAAAACACAGTTTAAAAATAGGATTATGTGACACATGAAGCTTTGCTTCAAATTGGCTGGGGTGTCTGTCACGCTCCAGGAAACCACCTTTCCCTGGTGTGCAGGCTTACCAACGGGAGGCAGAGGTGATGCTGCAGAAGAGGCTGGACGAGGTCAGCGACGAGCTCCGCAAAACCCAGAGCAGCTACAAGAGCCTGTTGGCAGACGCAGAAAAGACCAAAGGGCAGCAGCAGAGCATTGCTGGTGAGGAGCTGGGATCAGCATGGGGAGGGCTCTGGGGCAGAATGGAGACTTTGAGAGCTTGGAGGAGCCATCTGGGGCAGAACAAGTAGATCCAGGGATGAGTGGTGTTGGTGTGAGCAAGGCATGGGCAGGTCCGTGGTTCTGTCTGAGGATGTTACTCCAGTGCCTCTCTCCTGTGCTGTCCTGCATCCCTGCCTGCCCTTTCTGTGCCTCCTCAAAGCACCCATGGCCAAAACTTCTTTGGCTACGATCCTGCTTGGACAGAGCAGGGTGAGGAGTCTCCAGGTTTGTTTGCACATGCCCTACGCTGTTTGTCATCCTTGCCTCCAACAGATCTGCAGGCCAAACTGCTGAGCTCCGAGGCAGAGGTTAAAAGTAAGCTGCTGGAGTTGGACAGTGTGAAAGGGAAGCTGCAGGATGCCAGCTTGGAGAATACAAAGCTTCTAGAGAGGATCAAGTCCATCGAAGCTCTGCTGGAAGCAGGACAGATGCGGGAGGCAGAAAAAGACAGAGACCTGCAGGTTGTGTGCTCATTTAATTGGGGTGGGAGGAGGGGAGTGGGTGACACTGCTTACACAATCCCTGTGTTGTCTTTGCTCTGGGATCCTCTCTGGGATGCCACTGAAAGGACTGACATGCATCACATGCCTGGGGCAGGTAATCAAAGTGCTTTCTCTCTTCCAGGCAGCCAATGATGCAGAAATGAAGCAGCTGCAGTCAAGGTGGGTCCATGTGCACATCCTGCTGTGGCACCTCCACACCTGTTCAGGTGTCCCAGGCTTCCTTGAGCACTGAGCCTGTGGCTGAGGGCTTCCTGCCTGCCATGTAGGCTTGGGCCTGCCCAGCTGGGAAGTCAAGGTCAATCCTGGCAGCGCTGTTTAAAATGTTAATTTGCTCTGCTGCTGGCCCCATTTAACAGCCAGTCCATTCTGAAGTAGGACTGAATTGCTGGCAGGCACATGGAATCTGACCAGTCCTACAGGAGGTTCTTCTGGTGTTGGTGCTGGGTGTGGATTGTCTCTGGTCCAAGTCCCTGCTCAAGGCTGGGCCAACCAGAGGAAGGTTTTCTAAAATGTTTCCAGGTATCTCCAAGGATATTCACCAGCACTCTGGGTCCCTGTGCCAGTGTTTCATAACCTCTTCCCCCACACCCCAGCACAGAAAGGTTTCCTGGCATTTAACTGGAGTTTCCCATGTCTCGAGTCCTGTCTATTGCTCCTTGGCCATGTACTGAGCACCTCCAAGAAGGCCCAGGGTCTGCATGGGGGGATTTCTCAGATGTCCCCACTGCCAGCAAGCATCCAGCATCCCTGTAAAGGAAGACAGCTGTTGAGTTGTCCTGGGACCCCAAGAGACGTGTAGTTCTTCTCAACGATCTGAACCTTGGTTTGCTCAAACTGAGCATCCCTTCAGGGCAGGTGGGGGATCTGAGGGTGTGGAGGGAAGCTGCAGCTCTCTGGTATCAAGTTTGCAGCCTTCATTTAGAGTTACTCAAGATAGTGGGATGATACTTCCGAAATGCAGAGCTGTGGGCTCTCTCAGCCTGATGAGCCGTGGACAGGAGCAGTCCCAGTTGTGCAAGCTGGTATTCCTGGCCGTTGCATCAGGTTGCTGCTTCCTCTTTTTTTTGTGGGAACAGCCAGCCAGTTACTTGATTGATTGTTATTGCTGGTAAGGGGGAAGAAAACCAGATTCCACTCAAATATTGCCATGGCTGTGGTTTTTAGTCCTGCTCCCTCTTCCTCCTGCTGTGTGTAGATCCCAGAGCAGACCAGGATAGGAAGGGCTGTGGTCTCCATCTCTGGAGCTTGCTGCCCATGGGGGAGGTGACTGCTCAGGCTCACTCCTGCATCCTGCCCTTCCAGACTCCAGGAGAAGACAAACCAGCTCTCAGCCTTGGAAAGGGAAGCCACGCAGCTGCGGGAGGCAGTGGAGCAACAGAAGGTGAAAAACAACGTACGTGAGTAACAGACATCACCCATTGTGGTCACCTGCTGATGGCTCCGGGGTGTGGCCAGAGGCTCTTCAGCCCCACAGAGCTTTAGGAGGCATTGCCTCATCTGCCAGAGAGCAGGAATACCACTGGCAGGCTGTGCAGCTGGAGCTGGTGGGCTGCCTGAGGTGAAATGTCTGTCCCCTGTTCTCTTGGGAGATTTAGGACCTGGTAAGCCAGAGGGATCCTACCCTGGTAGGGCTAAGCCAATCCCTGAGCAGGCTCTTTCACATCTTCCCACTCCTATGTTCCTTATCCCTCTGCTTTGAGGTGATGTCAGTTTTGTGGAGGCCACCCTGCATCCCTGCACTTGGCCTGTGTCCCCTGCAGGCATCTTGAGCGTGCTTGTGGAGCTCCTGCCCTGTGCAGCTGTGCCCTGCTCCCTCCAGAGCACTGCCAGAGCAACGGGGCTTGTGGAGCTGCTGGAAAGATGGGGGAGAAAGGAATGCATGTGGGTGTGGGATGGAAGACTCCTGACCAAACCCAATTCCCTAGGCAGAAGCTTTGAAATCCCCTGTAGTGCCAGCAAGCAGCTTTCTGGACCTTGGAACAGCATGTGGCTTATTGCCCTCTCTGTGTGGTCTCCACAGGACCTTCGGGAAAAGAACTGGAAGGCAATGGAAGCACTGACCACAGTGGAGAAGGCGTGTGAGGAAAAACTGCTTGCTGCTACAAAAGCAAAGGTGAGCCTGGATTTTCCCTGGTGTTGGAAGGGGAACATTCAGCTTCCTCAAGCCACCAGTGAGGCTTGCCCCAGGTTACCTGCCTCCTTAGGAACAGTACTGGCCCAACGCTGCTGCAAACTTCTGCAGAATTTGTCTTGAGGGCAGTGCATCCCCGGTGCTGGTCATGGTTGGGGAACCTGGAAGGTGGTTGAACTGGAAGTGACATTTTTGTGATTCCCAGCATCAGCAGTTTTCTGTGTTGGCTGGTTTCCCCAGCCCTGTAGGCACAGAAAAGCAGGACCAGTGTTGTCACCCTGGCCAGCAGGTGCCAGGACCTCCATCCATTGCAGTTTATCCCTCTTTCAGGAAGAGCTGGCCCAACAGCTGGACGTGCTCCAGACGCGAACCAAGCAGACGCTGCTCTCCGCCCTCCCTGGAGTCACCATGTCCTCACAGCAGGTGGGACAGGCTTCCTCAGCCCCCCCCCCAGAGCCTCCTCTGCATGGGAAGGAGAGATGTCTAAGCATCCTCCTTCTTCCTTGTTCTCTTTGTTCCAAACTCAGGATTATGACACGTGGCTGCAGGAGTTTAAGGAGAAGACCGTGGGTGTGCTAAAGCAGCAGATGATCACAACAGAGCCATCAGTAAGTGAAGGCTGGAAAGTGGAGGGATGAGGGAGTGCTGGAGGGTCACATGTTTCTTCTCCTCATCTCCCTCTCCTTCCCTTCCCTCTCCGTTTAGGATTCAGCTCTTAAATTAAAAGAGGCAGAGGAAGCGCAGAGCACTTTACAAGCAGAATGTGAGCAGTACAGAACAATCCTTGCAGAGACAGTAAGTTCCTGCCCTTTGCACTGTGTTGGTTTCCCACTGGAAATCCCTCCTTGGAGAGGTCTCCTGGCAGCCCAGGCTGCCTGTGAGCTCAGGGTGGGCATCCCTTGGTGTGTTGGGGGGGCTGCCCTGTGGCTGAGTATTTGTCAGACAGAGGAAAAGGATAAACATGAGTTTCTAGAGCTCTTCTTCAGCCTAATTGTGTTGGAAACCTTGCTGGTGGTAATGAGATAAGACACAACAAGGGGTGGTTGAGCCAGAATAGGGATTAGGAGTCTCCAGCCCCACCTAAGGCATGTCATTCTGTCACGTGTTGTTTGGCCCAAATCCTTGGAGAGGCTTTGGATATGCCAAGGCTTCTGGCCCTTGCACTGCTCGGCCTGGTGGAGGCTGGAGGAGGTTTGGGCTCAGCTGAGGCTTTGCCTGCAGGAAGGGATGCTGCGAAACCTGCAGAAGAGCGTGGAGGAGGAGGAGCAGGTGTGGAAGGCAAAACTCACAGCCTCTGAAGAGGAGCTCCAAAAGGTGCGTGTTGGTGACACACCTGGGCTTGGTACTCCTGGAGCTGGACTTCCAGGAGAAGGGAATCTATTGGCTGTGAATTGGTTGGTGATCCTAAGTGTTCTGCCAGCTGTGAACACTGAGACACAAGGACTTTCTTTTCTCCCCAGATCTACCCCTGCTGTCACCAAGCCAGCTGACAAAAAGCCCACCTCATGTAGAATACTCCCTCTTGAATGCAGAACTGAGATTAAGCTATTTGCCATGGTCTGGCTGCTCCCCGTCCATCACATGGGGTTTTGGAGTTACCTGGGGCTGCAGGAAGGTGGGGGAAGCTGTTGTACAAGAGATGTTTGATTTCTCAGCCCACTGCTGGCTCCTGCAGCGCCAGCACTGCTGAGGGCTGGTGTAGGATTGCACAGGGTGACGTGGCTGCTGATGGTGTTCGCGATGGGAAGAACGCCTGGTGTCCAGGGCAGCTCCCAGAGCAATCCTGCCTCTTGGTGGAGAGGGGGTGAATTTCTCTTTTCCAAAAACTTCAGCATCTCTGGAGTCCTTTTCAAAAAACAGCCTGGGTTTAAGTGATTTTTCTGGCAGCTTGGCCTTTCTTAATAATGAAGTCCATGCCACCTCATTGGAAAGCTGCTGCTTCCAAACCAAAAACTGCTTTCAGCAGGAAGCTTGTGCTGAGTCTGATGCTGGTTTCTTGGGTGTTAAAGCCTGAGTGCAGCCACCTGAAGCACTGCAGGCAAGAGCTGTTGCCTTGCTCTATGATTTATTACCTGTGTGTGTTCGACTCATCCTCCCTGGGAAGGAGAGCTCCTCTGTGGAGCTCCCCTTGGATGCTAGACCTGATGGGTGCAGGATGACGTGGGAGAGATGGGAGTGAAGCAGCAGCCAGTTACTGATTGAGCCAAAGGTGCTCACTGTCCTCCTCTGATCCTTTCTGCTTCAGTCACACTTGCAGCTGAAATCCCTGGAAGGTGTGGTGGAGAAGTTGAAAGCAGATCTGCAGAGCACAGATCAGGTGAGGTTTTCTGGGGAGGGGAGGTCTCTGCACGGGTACCAGAGAGGCACATGCTGTGCTTGCCTTGAGTCAGGCCCCATCTCCTGACTTGCCTTGGGGGAGGGCAGGCTTTAACCATAGGGTGTTTGGGATGTGTTGGACCTCAAACAATCAATCCCCTCCTGCTTTCCTCTCTTTTAATCCAGTTAAAGGAATACACCTCTCTTCTGGAAACGCAACTGGAAAATCACTTGGAGACAGCCAGCTCCGAGCGCCAGAACTACACAAAAGAAGTTGGAGCTGTAAGTGTGGTGGCTGCTGCCTTCTTCCCCTTCTTCTAACCCTGACTCACCACCCATGCACATTTTGAGGATTTGAGGAGTGCCCTGGGATTTTGGGAAGTGGTCCAGGGATCTGCAGCTTTGCAAAGAAGGAGAAAATAGAGGGAGGTGGTTGCTCCAGTCTGGGTTGCAGACTCCTAAAGCCAGGAGAACCATGGGCAAGGTGATGGGTCAGGGAGATCTGTATGGATGTGCTGTCTGCTGCTCCTGGGTGGCCTGTGTGGTCTCTGTGGCTCAGGTGAGACAGGCCCATCCCATGGCTGTCTCTCTGAGCAGGCCTCAGCAGGCAGATCAGCACGTGATGCCACCATGACCTCTTTGGGAAGAAGTTGCATTATAAAAAAGCCTCCTCGGGCCAAAGAGTTCCAAAGCCAAGTGCATAAAAGGACTTTTTTTCCTCCTTTCTGTTCCTGCTTGGCAGTTGAGGCAGCTCTTGTCAGAGTCCCAGGAGCAGCTGGAGGCAGCAAAGACTGAAACGCAGAAGCAGAGCAAGGAGCTGGCCCTGGTAAGGAGGGACCCTGGGAGATGCCCTGCTGGGTCCTTGGGGCTGGTTTGCAAACCAGCTGTGGGGCCAGCACCCTTCCTGTGGGGCTGAGGGAGGGCACAGCCATTGCATGGGGAAACTTGGTGGGGACCACATATTCAGAGGCAGTGCTTGAGACCCAGAAGGAGATTTTTACTTGCCTGTCTATCCTGATAGGGTGGGGGGTGGGAGGCAAGGGAGAGCAGCAAGGCTTGCTCAAGCTGGTGTGTTGCAGAAAAACCCAGCTGCCCCAGTACTGGACACTTGTGACCACACCACCACTCTGGGGCAGGGGTTTGGGTATCCATCCATCCATCCATCCATCCATCCATCCATCCATCCATCCATCCATCCATCCATCCATCCATCCATCCATCCATCCATCCATCCATCCACTCTGTACCCCTGGGAGCTGTCATGCCTCCAGCTGCCCAGGGTTAGGTACCACTGTCCTGCCCTGGCAGAAACTGAGGTGGTTTTCCAAACATTCCAGCTCGTGTGCAAGCCAAAAAGCTGGCAGGCTTTACCTGTAGGCCCCTGTGGGTCGTGTGAAGGCTGTGGCACTGGGATGTGTCACTGAGCCAGGCTTGCTGCTCCTCCGTCAGGCCAGGCAGCAGCTGAGTTGGGTGAAGAGCCACGTACAGGAGGGAGAACAGTGGGGTTACAACCTGAGCCAAGTGAGCCTGCACCCCTCGAGGTCGGGGTGGTGAGACGGCTCCTGTGGAGGCTATGACCCTTAAGCGTGTCCCTGTCCTGTGTTGCCATCTCACCGCATGGAGAACTGCACACGACTCTGCTCAGGGCTGTCACAGCTGTGTTGTGTCCCACCCTGTGTTGGAGGGCAGCCAGCCCAGCCCCTTCCACTCCCCAATCAACCACGGATCCTGTTCCCATAGGGAATATAGCAGTCAGCTTTCACCAGGCTGTTCCCCTTGGGAGCCCTCTGTCCCGGTACCAGGCTGGCGGGGATGCAGGCAGGACATGCTGCAGGCCTTTGGGCCACCACTGCCATGTGACAGTGCCCTGTGGGGCTCAGAGCTTGGGTCTCCTCAGAGGAGGGGGACAATACCTTGACAGAGTGGGGCTGGGATCCCTTCCCAGCCAGTGGGGATTAGGATTACAGAGGCTTCATAAATCTTGCTGGAGCTGGGTTGAGGGCATTAGCAGCAGCTGTTCCCTTCCAGGCTGACATCTCTGCCAGTGGCAATGCTGTGTCTTTCTCTTTTAATCCTGTTAACTCTGGAGCCTTCTCCCAGTCACGGGAGCCTGCCAGGCACATCTTTCTCTATGGGGTGCCTCTCATCCCACATCCCAGCTGGTGCTGCCTGAGGAGCAAGCAAGATTTGGCAGTGCTGAGCCAAGCCCCAGGCTCGCCATCAGCAACCTCCCAGCAGAGGGGGAATGCTGGTACCTATTGCCCTTTGGTGCCATGGTGAATGCTTCCGTTTTTATTTCTTCTGTCTAGCACAGCTCTCTTGGTGATGTCCCTGATAGCTCATTTCTTGAGTCTTTAAAATTTTTTTTCCTGGGTGTTTTCCCCTCTTCTCAACACAGCTGAAAACCCAGCTGGAGCAGAACGAAACGCTGGCGGAGAAGGAGCAAATGCTGCGGCAAAAGCTGGCACGGGAGCTGGAGGAGGTGGGTGTGGGTGAGGAGGATACTAGGGTTTGCAAAGCCTTCCTGGGTTCTTGGCTGCTAATAAAGCCCAAGAATTAATTTGAAGAATTAATCTGAAGGCTTTTTTCCCATTGCTGTCCACACCTCAGACATGTCTGTGAGACATTCCCTCCCACATCTGAAGGACTTCTTAACAGCAGCTGTGCTAAAGCTATGTGGCATCAGTGGCCCCTCAAATTCAGCTCTCCCAGTCCCCCCATGTCTTGTGCCAGCTTTTTCCTTTGAGGGTTAAGGGCTTTAGCTGGGTTTCCAGCTGCCCCTGGTGAGAAATGCCATCTCCCTGGTGAAAGCTGGATTATTCGTCTGTACCACCCAACTCTTCAGCAGGACACACCCAGCAGGCACTCAGGGATGGCTGGAGCAGGATGGGTGGGAGATGCCGTTGGCATCTGTGCTTACTGAGTGTGTCCCTTTGCAGGCCCAGAGCTTAGCACGCAGCTTGCAAGCAGAGCTGGAAAAGCTGAGACTGGCTGAACATGCAGCAGCTTCAGACAAGGAGGAGACCCAGCAGCTCAAGGTGATTTGGCTGTGCCATGACAGCAAAAGTCATATCAGAGCAGGACTAAGGGCATGATTTATCATTTCTAAGGATGGGGGAGCGAGGGCCATGGTTACCCTGCAGGAGGGGGCTGAGAGCCCCACCGTGGCTGAAGGACAGCAGGGTCACAGCCCCTGCATCCCTGCAGGCTGAGATAAGTGTGATGCCCTGAGCAAACACACACAGGTCGGGCTTTTCACACACTGGGAAACCATCTAGACTCTGCCCATGGCATCTCCAGGGGGCCAGAGCCAGCTGTAGGTTGGGGGGGATGCCTGTTCTCCCTGTCCAGGAGGGACCTGGGTGTTCCCCTGGCCTGTGGTCACTGAGACAGCTTGATGCAGGCCCAAGATGGCCTGAGGTGTTTTGAAGGGGGGAAGGTCAGCAGGCAGCCAAGGGAGGCTCAGGCAGATGCCTTCTTTTGGCTGCCATGTAGGAAAGACTTGAAAAAGAAAAAAAATTAACAAAGGACCTGGGCCAGGCAGCAACCAAACTACAGGAGCTACTGAAGGTTACCCAGGACCAACTGGCCAAAGAGAGAGAAATGGTGAAGAAGTTGAAAGAACAGCTTCAGGAAACGGTACTGGTGGTGGCCATGGCCCTCCCCTTGATGCTGGTGGAGGCCAGGGGGCAGTGTGCACCATGCAGGGGTTTAAAACTGGAGGCAAGGTGGTCCTTGCTGCCAGAAACCGTTTGGGTGGTTTGGGAAACCCTGGGACCACATGAGCTTGTGGTCAGGGTTCTCCCTGCCCCAAGGCAGGACCTGGCCCATCTGTGAAATGCTTTGAGGCTTAAGCTGCCATGAGAAAAAGGTTGAGCCAGTTGAGTAACCCACTTTTTTCCTTCTCCAGGGGAAAGAGGACAGTTCAAAGGAAGGGACTTCAGTTTGACGAGTCTTCACCGTGGACCTTATAGTAAACTTACCAAAATGCCTTACACATTCCTAAAAACAAAAATTTATGCTAAATTTACTGTAGATAAAAGATATCAAGCCATTAGTGACCCACACCTAGTTTTGAAACTTAAAAGAAAACATACAAAAAACCCCCCAAAACCAGCCAGTAAACACTGCAGTTTGTAAGAAAATCTTCATACTGTTTTGTACAAGTGCTCATTTCCTGGGGAGCTGCTGTGGCCACGCTGGGCACGTGCTGGAGCTTCACCCTCCTGTTCCAGCAGAACCCACCAATGTGTGAAAAGGGAAGACTGCATTTGTACATCAACCAGTGCAATTATAATTATATATTTTTTCCTTTTTTTTTTTTTCTTTTATTTCATTTTTTTTTTCTTTTTTGAGTGAAAGGAGTGTGAAAGTAAGACCCACCATGGAAGGATGCCCTCTTGGATGGGTGGCTTTTGGCACGTGTATTTCTGGGTGTCGATGCAATTAAAATGATGTAGAGAAAAGAGCTTGTCCTTGCTTTATTTTTCTTGGGGTTTTGTTTGTGCTGGGTTTTTTAAGTTTGCATGCCAGGTAGGGCTTTGGGGTCACTGAAGAAGGACTCTGCTTTGGCCAGGAGCATCTTCTTTATTCCCCCTTTGCTTGTTATGTGACAGAAGCCATACCCTGGTTTTGATCCACTACAGGCAAAGGAGAGAAACAATTCCTTCCCACTCATGATGCAGGGCTGGGCTCCCTGGGTGGGGGTTGGCAGAGGGATTGACATTTTTTTTCATGGCAGTAGGGGCATGGTGGGGACAGGGACCATTCCTCCTGCTTGCTTTAAACCTTAGTGCTTCCCTGTAATCTGTCCCTGTGGGTGCTGTGTGGTAGTCATGGCCCTGAGTTACTGTCAGGCTCTCCAGTCCTCTGTTCTCTTCTTGTGGCTTTCCTTTTTATTTTTTTTCAATTGTTCTTTCTTTTATTGTTCTTTCCTTTTTTCCCTTTTTAAATTTTGAGCTGGTTTCTTAGGAAATGGCAGAGGCCACGTGACAGCTTGGTGGCTGTCTCCCCACAATAAAGCTGCTGAGCCCAGTGCTGACATCAGCAGGATTTGAGAGAGGGGAGGAAAAGGCCCCTCAGTCCCTCCAGTGCCTGCAAAGAGCCAAGGCCTGGAAGGAGGATGAGGGGCAAACGTGCTTCCCTTTTGTTCCTGGGGAAGGCCAGTGTGTGACCAACTCCTGTACCACACACCAGAGACCCCACAGGACTGGGACATCCTGTCCCTCCCTCAGCACTGTGGCTTTTGGGGCCATGATGAAGGGTGAGGGAGGACTCTGTGTGACTCATCTGGGACCACGTAAGAGAAAGGGTCAAGAAAATAGGGAGCTGAAAGCCACCCCTGGCCCCCAGCCTTGTGTGTGTCCTCTCACTCCCCCTCCCAGCACAGGTAGCAGATGAGGCTGGTCTCCTTACCCTAGAGGGACTAACTTGGGAAGCAGACCTTTGCCCCACAGCCCGGACTAGCCTGTGGTTTATCTTCCTGGACTTTGTGGCACATACAGAGGAATACATGAATCAAGGGCCGCTGGTGACCTCAGCCTGTCAGCATCATCACTCTCCCCATCCCAGCACACCTGACCTGTTGAAGTTCCCCAAAAGTGAGGGAATGCCTGCATTTTTTCAGGATTGCACAAAACCCCCACCCAACCCACAGGCTGGAGGGAGCTGTCGAGCATGCCAGGGTGGCTCTCACCCCCCAGGAGCCATGGAGAAGGGCCTCACAGCCACAGGTGCCAGGAAGTGACACAGTTCCTTTGGTTTTGCAGTTTTTTTTGCTTTTGCAACAACCTTTTCCTTTAGTGTGGACTCCTGTGCAGAGAGCAGAGACCCAGGCCTGCCCACAGAAACAGATCCCAAAACAGCCAGTGCAGGGAGAGCACCACAGAGGAGGTTCAATCCAGCGGGGCTCCAAAGGCTGCCCCCAGAGCAGAGTCAGTGGCCCCAGCCCCAGGGCACACACTGCTGAGCTGGCTGTTTTAGGAAGAAAGAGGGGGACTGTTCTTGTGACACAAGCTGAAAAAGACCCAATGCTCTTTGGGGAAAGACACTTAGCAGAGTTTTTACACTTGTAGTGGTACTGTTGCCATTTTAATTCCCTTGGCACCTTGATGGAAGGGGAAGGCCATCCTGAGGCACCAAGAGAAAGCCAAACCTTGCCCAAGAGCATATAGAACTGAGGCCTGGCCAGCCCCTGCTCTCCCCACAGCTGGTGGGATTTTGCCACGTGCCCACCTAGAGTCACCTCCTTTCCTCCAGGAGAGCCACACGGCTTGGTTCTTGGCAGCCCATGACTCACAACAGCCTCAGCCCTGCAGGCAGGTGCCTGTATTGGTAAAGATCATGAAGTTGCTCAGGTGCAGTGACTTGGAATAGGAACACTTGATCCTCCTTCTGCTGATTCAGCCATGCCTGCAGTTACTTTACAGCCTGGGTGCCTGGGCTTATCAAGGCACAGTTTAAAGACACTCAATTAAACCTTGGTTGTAAATTACATTTACACTGCCTGCTGTTTACACTGAGGCCTGAATTAGTCTCCATTTCCTGTTCTCATCTTCTCCCAGGCTCAATGGACAAAAATGGCTTTTGGGTAACCACTGCCTGCATGTGGACTTCAAAATGTTTGCACTACCTGGGCAGGTCCTGCTGAACTTGTGTGACTGAGCTGCCTCCCTCACCTGAATCTCTTCACCTTGTTCTTCATGTAGCCCTGTTAGGAAGTGATTTCTCCCACCAGCAAACAGCCAAGTTAGAGGAAGCATTCATCATGTTGTCTCTCCCTGCTTGTCTTGCCTTTTCAGAAGGTCTGGGTGATTTAGGAGGAAAAAAAAGTGCCAAAGAGTTTCATCCCCTCAAAAAGGACAAACAATCCTGAGAGGCAAAATTTGGCCAGCAAACCCCACAGTGTGGACAAGCCCACAGCACTGTAGCTCTGAGGATTAAGACTTAGCTCTGGAGCACTAAGATCAAATACACTTTGGGACCTGTGGAGAGGGTCCTAAAAGGAGCCAAACTCTCCAATTGGCTGAAGCTGCCACACCCTGCCAAGACCCAAAGTGTCACCTCTTATCACTCAGTTCTGGGACTAAGGCACTTTGAACCCAAGTCCCCAATCCAAGGGCTTTCACATAGAGGGAAGTGCTCTCCCTACCTTATAGGTCTGACATCCTTCCTCTTTGGCAGTGTCTCCTGCTCCATTTCCTGACCAAGGAAGGGCAGAAGTGACCACATCATCACCTGGGCTAGATAAGGATGCCTGCAGCCTGGCAGCACCACCTATCAGTGGGATCTTGGCTAGGAGTTGCCTGTTTGTCACGCACCACTCCCAGCATGTCACACTGGTTTCCTTATCTCCACCTGGACTTTGGACAGAGATCACTACTGCAGACACCTGGGCAAGGAGGAGCTGTTTAGGAGGATCTTTACCCACTTGGGCGAGCCCCCAGTTGACTGAAAGACAGGCTGAAAGCCCCAGTAAAATCCAGGCCAGTCTGCTTTGCTCGGAATCGGGAAGCTGCACTCCAGTGGATCCTTTGCATCAGAAAACCTTGTGCTTGCAGCCCTGTGACCAGCGTGGGTGCCAAGTCCGAGCAGTCAGTCAATGCCTGTCTTTAATGAAGGGGTTTAACCACGCAGCATGGCCAGAAAGGGCACATGCTGAGTTAGGTAATGGCCCATTATTACCCTGGCCCCCAGACACAGCAGCTCAGTGCTGGCACTGCTCTGCCAGGAGCTGAGGGGACACTGCAGCTTTCTGTCCCTGCACAGCTGGCAACAGCTCAGGGAGGAAGGGCCATCCGGTGACTGCCCGGGCTCTCAGACTGCGAACAGAGAGATGGCTCCCAGGAAGGCCCCCAACCAATGGGAATTTGGGCCCAAAGCCTAAAGGCACACAGCAGGTGCTGTTTGGGAGCTGGAGCCTGCAGCAAGCACGCAGGGCCAAGGAGGGGAGCACACTGCAGACACAAACCTGCTTTCCCCCCATATCCTTCCAGCTCTTCCTTCCAGCCTGGTTCCCCATTCCTGCTCCCGAGTGCAGGGCAGGGCAGTAGCTGCAGAAGGCACAGCAGCTCCCTAAGTGCTTACCCAGATCCAGCAGTGCCAGCCCCGCTGCAGGAGAGCTGATCCGGAGGCTGGAGAGGAATCAGTCACTGACCCAGGGGAGGGAAAGCCCATTTATTTAGGCTGTTCAAATTTGGCACGCACAGAACATATCACAGTAATGCACTGGAGGCTAAGGGTTTTGGGTTTTTTTTTCTTTTTCTCTACAGACATACAAGAAAACTCTATGCAACTCCCATGTACACATTACACAAAGGAAACAGCTTTAATCAACCACTGATGAAACATGGAAGCTTTTAAGATCTCTGTAGCTGGCACAGGAATGTTCTCTACCCCCCATACAAAAGGCATTTCAGGTCAAACTTTCTAGTAGGTGATATTTCCATGCATTTCTACAGAATTAAAGAAGCTAACAGACAAAGAGCCCAGATCAAGCCATATTAGTCAGGCTGATTGGTTCTACTAAGTTAAATCAATAGTAATTATGGACAAATGGACCAAGTGACCAAAAACTGGGGCTGAAAATACATTTTTTAAAGTTGTGGTTCCTTTTCATTTTACTACCCATAACCAGAGAGCTCTGATACAAGAACCTGCATTTATAAAAGCCTCAGAAGCATTCGATCCACTACTAAGTGTATATTAGAGAAAGGTAGTTCTAAATTAAACTGTGTCAACAGAAAAAGCAATTTCTATAGAATCACTCAGGAGGAAAGAGACCTCAAGACACTTCATAACAAGAAAATTGAACCTACAGAACAAGTGAACCTTTAAATATTATTACTGCACCGTGAGTTTACAAGAGAGTGGATTAGGACTACTTCTCCAGTCAAAGTGTGTTTATATGTAGCTTCATAATTAGGCTTTTTTAGTACAGCTCTGCAACTGCAAGCACTAAGTTTCGGTGCTAATAGGTTGCTTTAGCTGAAGTTTAATTACAGGTTTTAAGTTTTATCTTAAATGGTTACAGGGGAAAAGCTTTTGAATTTCACTTGTTACTGTTTAGAAAAGCAAGTACAGGAACCAGATCATTTTCACCTCTCCACCTTTCATGATACACTGCTCAAATTTTTGGAGACCTTTAGTGTTAATCCACTGGGGACAGAACTGGGCTGGACAACCAATGCAAATATTAATACACCAAGATAAATCCTTAATTTCATTTATTTAGGGTCATTTGTACATACGAGCTACATCTCCAAAATCTACTTTGTTCTACAAGACAGCTTCCCTACTGTTAGTGAAACCCTTGCCTAGAATGTTTGCTTTATATAACTGATCTATTAAAACATGGAATGCTTGTAGAGTTGTGGCACTGAATGACATCTACACGGGACTTCCTTCAAAAGCTACGACTAGGGAGCCTCCTAGCTTCTCAGCAATGCAAGCTCGGTTCAGGTCCTCTGGCCCATTTGCTTGGCATTCATGCTTTATGCCTAAAAAAAGAGGCAAAACACTCAATAATGCAGTATTTCAACATGCTGGTAAGCAATCAAAGAAACATACCTGGTAGTAGTATTAGAAGCAGCAATCCAGTCACCCAAGCAGACAAGTCCTGCCTTAGCTTAGGGAATTTGATGGTTTTTCCCTGCATGTCCCAGGAGACATCTGGCTGCACACCAAATGTCACTGTAGGGACATGTAGGGAGAAATCTGTCACTAGCTCAGTGCTCAGACTGTTGGCCTTTCATGGCAGGCCCTCAGAGCGAATCCCTCATTTCTTGTGCTGCCTGGATACAGCAGGGGAGGGAGCTCCAGGCAAGCACATGGAGAGGGCTCACTCGGCTCTCGCTGGCTCTGCAGAGGTGGCGGAAAGCATCACACCGAGAACCTGAGAGGCAGAGACTGAGAGCTGGGCTAAGCAACCAACAGTGCTTTCTCTTCCTTTTTACAGATGGGGAGCCCAACCCATGCCTGCCTTATACAGTGAAAAGCAGAATTTCTTCAGGGTTTCTTTTCCTCAACTTCCACATGTGCAGCACACAATGGTCTCCCAGGGTAGGTTCCAATCCCTGGGCAAGCCATCCTGTGAAGGCTGGCACTGCTGCACAATGATCCTGTCAGTCTTGCATGGTGCAAGATTTTGGCCCAGTGCAGCCTGAGGAGCTGAAGAGTGCTACCTGGCTATAAGCCAGACTGACTTACTACAGCACAGTAAGTTTATGAGACTGTGCATTTTAACAGACACAGGGATCAAAGTGCTCTGCCACTGAGGCAACTCTGCACAAAATCCAGCTGTGTGTTGTGAATCTTGTGGTTTCTAGCCTGTACAGTACAGACATACTGCTCCATATGGTACATCACACATTGCAAATGCTGCTCTTGTCCTGAGCACTGTTCTAGTGCCTCTGAAATTTCATCAGATAATGTAAATTTGAGCCAGTGCTCATTTTAGCTTTGTCACATTACACTTCACCTCTAACTAGTATCTCAAAAAAACAACAACAAAACAACTCCCAAAACCTAAACTAAGCTTTGCTGTGTACTCTAGGGACACAGCAGAGTTAGGAGCATTAGTTGTATTACGTACCTTGAAACTTCTTTTTGATTGCATCCTTGGAGCTTGCGTAGATCATCTTACTTTTGAGAGGTGCTTGTTCTGGTGCCCTAGTGGGAGACACCACAGAGAGTGATATTAGTGACACTGATTATCCAGCCCAGATGGAAGCAGTATCTTACCCACCACACTCAAGTGGAACATCTCATGGCTCACAGTACATCAGGCTGCCCAGTTCACTTTAAGCCTGCCATTTTCCCAGCCGGGGCAATACAAACAGTCACAGACCTAACCCACAGTGCCTGGACTGCATGTTAGGAATGAGAGATTTGGGAATGTGGCTTACCACAAGAAAAACATCAGCTCTTCTTTTTTGGATTCCTTGGTCTCAAAGCTTGCATCATACAAGGCATAGCGGCAATCCTTCTCAGGAAGCATCTGCACAAAGTGCTTGAAAGGGTCGGTGACTGTCACTCCGACATCTCCCACCAGAATCTCTTTGCCTTCCTCCACAATAATGCACTTTTTGTCTGGACTGAGGCAGAAGATGACAGCCTTCTTCCTCTTCTTGATTTCCTCCGGCGTGGAACACTTCCGCACTTTCATGTCGTAAAAGATACGGCACACCTCATCGGCCACTTGTACTCCAGAGGCCTGCAAAGACCACAGCAAACACTTTCAGGCCTTCCACTCCAAATTTTCCCAGCTACATTATGGCACTGCCTTAAATTCAAGCCTAGAAGACAACAGCTTCTTGCAATAGTCACTCATGGCACGAGAGTCTTGTCAGAAAAGGCTGCAGACCCTCTTTTTCCAAAGCCAAGGAAAGAATCCAGAGTCTCACTGCTGCCCACAGCTAGCTGCCAAACAAAAAACCATTCCAAAGAAGGCACAATCCTACTTGCACCAGAACATTGTTTTGGGGGAGTTTTACAGGCATGCCAATCCCTTGTTCTCTGAGATTCAGTTGTGGCAGATCCTTTGGCATTAACAGTAGCTTTCTTCCCTGTTTCAGGCTGGCTGGACAAGCCCATAAGGTTCTCCTGTTCAAAGTTTGCCAGCCATTTCCAGCATGCTTGCTAGCAGCTTTAGGAACAGAGGTAAAACTGGCCAAATTCCATACTTGTCACATGGACTTAGTTTAGAGATCAAGGGAGATGTAGTGGGGTACTGGGAGTGCAGTGGTAGTTTTTAGCTGAGAAAACCAACTTTGGGAAGTTGCTCTGAATTCAGTATTTCAAACAGAGAAGTTGCAAGTCCTAACAGTTAAAGTCCCTACTTCTGAGCACCTACTCCAGCAGTTTTTAAAACAAGCTCAAGCCACCTCAACATACTGCCCCCCACCCTCTTGGGAATCAGCTGGGAAACTGCAGTGAGTGACATCGTATTCCCCTGTGTAAGCTGGAACAAGAGGCGCGCATGCAGCATTATAATTCTGATTTTAAAGACAGCTGCCCAGAATAAAGAGGACAACACCTAGCAAGAATGACAAAACGCTGTAATGCATTTTCATTCTGATGCTTTTCTGGGAATGAGAAAGAAAAAAAAAAAAAAGAAGTTGCAAGTATAAGCATTTACATCTGAGTTTTGTTCTCAGAGTGCACCAAGCTGGAGAGCTTAAAAGCAGCTGTGCAAAAGTGAATACTGCAAATATGGGAAGCCAGCAGGCACTGCTGGAAGGACATCATGGCCAGAGCAGTAAAGACCAAACTGAAGCCTATACAGTACTCTATCTGTTCAAAATGCTACACACAGCAAAAACAGTGAGATTCCTTTAGAATCTTGCTTCCTCCCTCATTATTTTTTTAACTTTCAAATTCAAGTGACATTACTCATTTTCATCTGTCAGAAGGAAAACTGCCTTCCTCCCTCTGTGTAAACCACCACACGTCACTGCTAGAGTACAGTCAGCAGTACCAACAGCCAGGTGAGACACATAACTTAAAAAAGCTAAAGGTTGTTCTTCACTTTTTTTAAACTTATCTTCAGCCCCAAAATGTGAGCTCAAGGGATTAATTTTGCATCTTACAGGAACAGCAGAGTTCAGCTGCAAAACCAAGGGGACAGAGGTGCAGGGGAACTGCTTGGTGCTCAGGCTGCCTTTGAGAGATGGTTATGGACTGACACCTACTTAATGTGTGGGGCTTTTTTAAAGCCTTGACCAGTACCTACCATGGAGGACCTCAGATGAGCCCAGATTCTCCATTTTCTACCAACATCCCTCCTCCTGTAACTCTGAGTGGCTGGCATAGCACTGCTAACCCAGTGAGGAGAGGGGGCACAGCTGGCAGAATCTATTACCATGGAGTTTGGTATCTAGAGCTCCTAAGTGCTGGTTGTGGAAAACCAGGGCAATCTCATACATCAGCAATCTGAAACAGTTTTTTTTTTAGGGTGGAGAACAGTGCTCTTTCAGGGTTTACCTAAATACAAGGGGACCTCCCTCAAGATTTACAATGCACAGTCTGTCTATAAGGGGCAATCTATGCAGAATTGCTTGCACTTTGGGACAGGAGAACAGCACTTCAGTCACTGTGCCTCAGCTGTGTGGCAGGCAGCTATCCTGCATATCACCAATAAGGTCAGGAAAGTATATGGAGAAAGCCTATTTCAGGATAAATTTGAGCAACAGAGCAAACATGGACTCAAAGTGACTCATTCCTGTGTCACCTCCTCCACGCAGAGACACTGAACTTTGCTGAAGTGTGACAGAGATAATGAGGAATAAAGGTCTTTCTCCTCCTGTCCCTGTCCTTGGTGTCGGCAATAGCCTCTTTGGGAAGACTCTAAATAATATAAAGTTAACCTAATAAAGCAAACAGTGCAACAACTACAGCTATTTTATCCTTCAATGAGGACAAATCCACAGTGAATTCAAGAGAACCCTTTTCATCTCTGAGGTTTATTTTCTAGCTAAAGGTACCTCAGTAGCTGACAATGGGTGGTAAGACTTAGGTTTTAGTCACAAACCCCCTCAAGTTCTTAGAAAATGCACAGAAAGCCTGAACTGGCATGGAAATGAAGCTATTAATCATGGAAAAGCAGTTCACGTCACCTACCTCTACCTTTGTCAATTCTTGAGTTTTGCTCCAACACTACAACAAATAATTCCTCTGCACCATATCATGTTGACTTTGAAAGCAGAGGTTAATGCTCATCTTAGAGCCAAAAGCAGCAGCAACAGAGCTGCAGGTTGATGCAAACTGTGCAGTCAAGTGCATTTACTTGTGCTCCTACAAAGCCAGAAACATGTCTCCAAGTTGGGAGACAAGCTGTTTCTTTAAAAAGAATCTGAGCACTGCTGACAAGTCAGTTCAGATTCCAAAAATGTTGGAAGTATTTAGTCTGGAAACTTAAAAGTCACTGTTAAACTGCAGCTGTTAACTGGGACTGACCAGAAGCTGAAGGGAAAACAGAACTGGATTTTTTAGCTTTCCAAAGCAAAAGGCTGTTAGTAGCTGGTGCTACTCCTTTCTACAGCTGCTGTACAACCCCTGGATTCATCACACAGGCTGACATTAGCAGCCATTGTATTGCCAGGGACAATGCAGATTTGTTCCATCTGAGAACACCCTACAGCCGTGTTGCAGTATGGGTTGAAACAAGCCAGTGCAACAAACCAATTCCCTCTGAAAAGGGGATCTGCTCCTGTAACTGTAGGGCTCTCCCTCTTCAACCCATGGCCTGTACCAGCCACAAATGGCTTCGCAAACATACTTAAAAAAGGAAAAAAACCTCAAACCCCAGGCAGCTTTTGTTGTAAGGTAGTTGCAACCACTCTGTGTAGAACAGCAAGAGGACGACTGCTAAGAGCACTGGAACAAGGAGAAATGCCAGACTCTAAATACATGTCCTCAAGCAACATTTTAACTTAATCTCTGCTGTCTTGTCCAGAAGAGCTGGTGAGAAGCCTCCACCCTCCAGTAATGACAGAGAAAACATTTGTTAGTCTGGACTTTCCCTCTTTGGCTAGATATGGCTCTGCTCAGAGCCACAGCACACTGGTTATCATTTTGCGCACTGTGGCTTGAACGCTGTAGAGCTCCAGCAGCCAGTCTGGTCCCGTTCCTTTTCCAGGATGGAAGCAGTTATCCAGCTCTGGACTAGCACATGGGGGCTGGTTCAGTGAGCAGCACATACTGCAGGCATTTGTGGGATCCCTGACCATCAGCCAGCTGGTGACATTTCACTGCAGAAGACAGACCTTTAACTGCAACAAGGCAACAGCAAGCAGACAAGCCACCTAATTCCCAGATGGGAAAATGATGCCAGGACAGCACATTCAGGGAGACATTCAGGAAAGAAGGGACAGAGTAAGTTTCCCTGAAGGAATTGGCAAAACTGAGATGCCCCCCAGCACCTCCATGTAACTGCTGCAGACACAGCACACCCTGGGAGCTGAGCCCCTCACACATTACCCCGTGGCACTCATGGCAGTATCCCCACTGATCTCACACAGCCTGCTGCAGGCACCTGAGGCAGGCACTGCATTCGCTGCCTTGTCAGCAGGAACAGAGCAGCTCTTGTTCATAAAGCCTCCTTCTTGCCTGAAGTGCAAAGCTCTGCAGAAGTCTTGGGAGAGCACAATGCCCGCCCTCCATAGGGCAGCCCGAAGAGGGAGCCTTCTGTCCAGCAGCCTTCCAACTGCAGGAGCCAGACCCAGCTGCCTCCACTAAGAGCTCCCAACATTTTGCCTCCACTACCAAGTATCCAAACTAAAATTTAATCTAAATTGGGGAAGACTGAAGAATAATACAAAGCTTTCTCAAGAAAATCCCCACATACAGAAAGCCATTTTAGGAGTGAGAGACATGCCAGACACCCGATAAACTGGATTTGTAGCAAGCCTGCACTAAAATACAACTTTGACACAACAAAATTTTACTTCTCTTTTGTTAGGAAGTGCTGTTAACGCCACCATTTCTCTTGAATACTTAAAATATTCTACCTAACTAGAGTCTTTGTTTTCCTCAACTGTAAGACATCTAAGAAGATCTCAAACTAATGACTTAGTTTGCCTCAAGACAAGTTTGAAGGACTAAATTTGGGGTTAAGTCTTGAGAATTTTAGAGTGTTGGTTTTCCCTCCTGTGATTAGAGCCCAAGAACTCTCCATAGTGGTGCCTGGGCATGCATTATCTCCAGAGCCATTTCAGGATGCAGTTCTTGACTTGTTTTGTCTGGGAACTACGCACACACATTGTACACACCACGGTGAACTATCCACAGCTACTCAAGTGCAAACTTTTGCTTCTTGGAAAAACATAATCATTTTTTCCAGAATCTGACACCAAGAATTTATTAAAGCATGCCTTGTTTAATTGCAAGGGCAGATTTGAGAACACTGTGCTCCCAAGTTTGTTGGTCAGATGGCATGTATTTGGTTCTTAGTTTCTTCAGCAAACCCTGTTTCCCCATCCCTGGCATACTCTCCCTCCTATCTACCTCTGAAATTCCCTGCCACTGCCAGAGCTGCCTGTGGAGCCATGTGGCACTTCCCTCTGACTCACTAATGTGTCATAGTACATGTCTACATTTTTCAATTAAACCCATTTACACCCAACTGCTCTGGGCCAGCACCCTTCAGGGACAGAGCTGTCCCTTGCACTGCCACATAATGGAATGTCCTGGGCCACCACCTTGATGGCAGCAACTTGAGGGGAAAACTAAGCCACGGCAGTTGTGGGAACACTTAGCAGAAAGGGAGCATTACAGCCTGGCTGAAATAAAGTTTTGACAAATGAGGCCTCTGGAAAGGTGTCACCTAAGGCCAACAAGCCAACTGAAATGTAAGTGGTCAAAATCATAAAGACATTAAACACTGCCTGGCTTTTAATAACTTAAGCACTCAAGAAAACACATCTGATATTATCATCCCCACTTTACTGAGCAAGAAAGGTGGCAATGCAAGGAGTGACTACTTCAACTTCATGCCAGAGACCAGCAACAGTGTGGGAACACCAGTGACTTCAGGAGTCCAGAAGGACCCACATTCCCTGCTTACCTACAGCTGGACAGACACCTTCATTTACAAGGAACAGCCTGTGCATCTGAGAGGCCAAGGCTTCAGCTTCCAATCTGAAGCCTGACAGGAAACAGAACTAACAGCCTTTTACTGCTGTTGTGTAAGAGGCCATTATTTGCACACCATAAACCAGCAAGAAGTACAGAGTCATCTGCATATCACTTGTAGAGACACTGCCAGCTAGACTCAAGTTTTTATCTTACATTATTTGGTCTCTTTTGACAGGGGGAAGGTGTGGGGGGAGGAATCAAAACTCTATTCAGCTTTTATTTTTTTGCCCCCTGACAAGAAGAAGGGTTATTGACAAGACAAGGAGAGATGAGTAGGAAAGCAGTTATTTAAAAAAAAGAAGAAAAAGCCATACTTCGAAATCCTGAAGGTCATTTCCTCAGCTTTCAGCCAAAGAGGAAATTATCTCCTCTGAGCCACCACGAAGTTCGCTCCCGATTTAATTATCGAGGTAGGTAGAACAAGCAATACCCACAAAAGGCAATCCCAGCAACAGTGCTGAAAAACAGGAACTGCAGTGGCCAGTAGTAGCAGGGCAGAAGTTTTGAGTAGCACCCATTCCTGTGTTTAAATGTAAGTTTTTAAGGTAATGCTGGTGGAAGCTGGTGTGTAACAGGACTCTTGCAGAAAATCAAAGCTTTTCAGAAACATATTCTGTACACAAATCAGCTATTATGAGCCTAAATGCCTGTAAGAATTTTCTTGTGGCCCTCTAGGCACCTACAGCAACCTAACGTTTAAATGTCACCCTCAAAACCAGGCTTTGAAGGCAAGCTCTGGGCATCCCTGACACTTGTTACCGAGGGATCCTCCCCTCCTGAGGAGATTGTTGTGAATGCTGATCAGGTGAGGAAGAGGTTGAGAACAGCTTCACAAGCGAGTCCTGGTTGTAGCCAGACTCTCTCACATGCGATTGCTTAGGTTAGCCCTTGCACCCAGCAGGAACCTCTTGACAGGGATTCTGACAAGGCAAGTAGGAGCATGCCAGACACCCACACCACCAATTGTCATGAGGCTGTTATCTTGTATACGAGGCATATGTACCTTGTAATTACACAGATCTGGGAACAGCACGGACTAACAACCAAGAAAAATAATTTGCACGGTCCTCCAAAGACCTTGGACTCATTTACTCCAGTAGCAAAGAAACTGAACGTTGTGGCAAGACACAAAAGCTGAAAATCCAAGCTCTTTTGATACCAAAGGATGCCCTCCTGCTGGCACTACTGTACTTTGCCAGAAGGCCTCCACTCTGCCCAAAACCAAGTTCATTTGCAGCATCTCAAAAGAACCAACCTAAACTCTGTTGCAAGAAGAAGATCACTATGAGAAATAGTAGTTTTGACTGACTTGGGATTTCCCTGGTTCCGAAGCAAGATGAAGCCTGACATGCTGAGTAGTCACACTTAACTAGGTTTGCATACTGCAGAGGTGGTAGCTGGCTTGTTGAGACAAGCCTCTCCTAAACAAGAGCTGCAAGTCTCATCAGACTTTTTAGCAGCTTCATCTGCAACTCACATCAGCTCCGCTCCACACTTCAGGCCAGGCATAGATGCTCCAGATTGGGTGTTAAGAGAAAGCAGGGACATTAGTAGTACATCCCATCTGCCTGTCCTAAGGACC
>JACBWW010000109.1:455337-559677 GCA_020086605.1 Lanius collurio
AGCCCCGCGAGGGGAGCAGAGGGGGCACCGCCCCTCGTCCCCTCCCGGCCGCGCCCTGCGGCGCGCGGTGCTGCCGCGCACAGCCCCCTCCCCCCCCCCCCCCGGCCTTTTCCCGCCGCGCCCTCACTCCTCACCGACCCCCCCTCCCAAGGCCGAATGGACGCGCCCGCCCCCAGCGCCTGTGTGCGACGCGGAGCGTACCATTACCTTATAGCGGGGGGATAGAAAACGAGGGAGGACAGTTCCATCGCTTCAAGGCGGGGTGGGAGTAACCTTCCGTCGCCTCATGGCGGGATGGGGGCGGGGGGGAAGGGAGGAGAACGGATCCGCCGCGTCAAGTTCAAAGGCGAACGGGAAGGACCGGGAGAAAGGGACGGAGAAGGAAAAGGGAGCACGATGCCAGGCACAGCGGCGCCGCCAGCCACAGCGCCCGCCGGGATGCGGCAGGCGGTAGTGCCGCCCCCCTCCCCCCCTTTTTCCCCCAGGGATGAAGGTGGAGGCAGGAGACGGAGAAGCCTAACTCCCCCCCCCAGCGCCGCGCGGTCCCTACCATGGCGTCGGCGGGGCGCGGCGGGCGGGTGGCGGAGCGCGGTGCGGCGGCGGCGGCTCCCTCGGGTGTCTGGGCGCGGCGCGGGCTCCGGCGGCAGGAAGAGAAGCTGCGAGGGCGCGAGCCGGGCGGAAGCGCTGCCGACGTCACGGCCGCCGTGCCCGGAGGAGGAGGAAGCGGTTGCTATGGCGGGAGCCCCGCGTGGCGACGCCCCAGCCCCGGGCGCACGCGCGAACCGGACGGCGGGCGGGAACCCCAGCCGCCATACACGGCCCCGCCCATGTCAATATAACCAATCACAATGAGGTACCGGCTGATTGACGTGACAGCTGGCCAGTGGCGCGCGCTCTCAGCCGGGTGGGCGGGGTTACCTGCTCCAAGGTGTGCCGGGGTGGGGGGCGGGGAAGATGCTGAGGGCAGAGCTGGGGAGGGGCTCGGAGAGCCGTGAGGGAAAGCGTGGGGGGCTCCAGGAGGATTCGGGCTGCTGAGAGCGCGGCTAGAAGGGACTGGGGCAGGCGTTAGGGAGTCGGGGAGCGTCCGCGGAGGGGGCCGTGGCCGTGGGGCGGGCGGGGTGCTTGCGGGAGGAGGTGGCCGCAGCAGCAGGAGCGGCTAGGGGCGGGCGGCCGGGCGGAAGTGTGGGAGGTTTTTTCTTTTTTTTTTTTTTTTTTTTTTTCTTCCTCCCAGGGTTTTTCACTACCTACTTTGGTGCGATCTCAGGCAGGCGGTGCTGATTGGCTCGGGCTGCTGCGGCAGGAGCCCAGTGCTACCCGCGGAGCCCGGAGCCCGGCGCTGCTTCATCCCGGCGGCCGAAACAACGAGCGGGTTGTCCTCGGGACAAAGGCGGCCCTGAGAAAACGCTGCTCCCGAGGCCGGGGCGCTCGGAGAAGCTGCTGTTCTGTGTTCACGGCAGTCTTACTTGTTCTGACGAAAATACTCGTTCCTTAATGTTTCTGGCCAGCGAGGCTCGGGGTGCTTGTAATCAGAGTACAAAGGCATCTGCTGATGTTACAAAATGTATAGAAGTTAGGTTTTTATCACCGAATCCTGACTGCAGCGATGTTCCCGGCTTGAATCGATAAGCAAAAAGCCCCCAGCATCAAGAGCTTATTTGTTGAGTCTGTGCTTCCCTGTAAGCAAGCAACAAAACCAAGACTCGATGGTGGTGTTTTCAGAGCTGGTGTATGAGGCGACAATAATTCATTGCAAATATTACGAAGCCTCATTATTAGAAGTGTGAGCAATGCTTGAACACCTTAAAATTTTAATCCAAATTGCCGTTCTAGTTAAAGAGGTTTAATTTTTATTTGATTTTTCCACTCTTTGCAGCCTACCTCAGTAGATTCTCTTTGTAAATGTTGTTTGGCCTGTTCACATGAGACAGAAGTTGCTGAAAGACCCCATGCTGAAGATGGGTGTAATGAAAAAGCCATCCTATTTCATTAGGCTATTGGGTGAGTTACTCTGGCCAGAGGTTCCTTTTTGCAAAAGCTCTTGCATCAGATATTTAATGAACCTAGCAAAAGACCTACCACCACGACTCAGACTGTAATTGGCCTGAGTGTATAGTTCTTCCCCAGGCCCTTTTCTGATACCTTTAATCAAGGAATGCTTAAATTTGACCCCAAATCTTGACTTACTTTGGAAGTATTAACAAGAAATTAACAGGGATGTGCTTGATTTTTTTTTTTTTCCCTTTTGAAAAGTAGTTTCGAAACAAGTCAGATAAAGTGCCTGTGTGGTAGGGAGAGCTTCAGTCCTGTGAGTAAATTTCTCTGGACAACTTCTGGTCCTGCCTCTGCTGTGATTGTGGCTTTGAGAGGAAATCAAGGCAGTGGTGGTCAGTGCCATGTGGCAGTGCCACAGCAGACCTCCATCTCGGGTGGCACATAGCAGAAACCTGGGGCAGCTGTGCTTTCTAGTCATAATTGATGTGGGTAATTTGTCTGTTACTATTCCAGGCTTGCTCTTCGTGATGGGTTTCACTCTGACAGAGGGGTACAGAAGTGAGACATCCTGGGGAGGAGGGGAGGAGATGATGTAAGGCCATGAGAACAGGGCTGGGGCTATTTAATGCTGTGTACTTATATGGGCAAATGAGGTGGAACTGGCCTCTTGGCTCAGTCTGTTCTGAGAGGTGGTTTTGGAAACATTGCAGTAGGTTGAGAAGGTATCTAACTGGTTACAGGAAATTCAGAGGGGACAAGAACTCCTTCACCAGCGAAGTAAGAGAAATATCTCACTTTTTCCTGCCTCATGAGAAAGATGTGCTTGGTCTGGGAAGGACACTCACTCACCAACAACCACAACGGCGTTTTGAAATGTTTCATTCCCCAGAAGACAAAGCAGCATAGCCCAGTGAGGTTAAACAGAGCAGATGTGGTGCTTTGAGGCAGGAACTGCGCACCAAAATACAAGGACTAGTGTGTGGTTATGGTGGTACCAGCCTGCCTTAGCACAGGGCTCCACAGACCCTGCATTGCTGTTCCAGCATGGGCACTGGGAGCTCCAGCCCTGCCCCAGAGCTGCCTGCTGGGGATTAGCAGTGTGTATGGCATGGTTTGGGAACCCCTGCTGCGTGTCAGTCCTGTGCTGCTGGTTGTGAGGGAAAGCAAGCCTGCTTTTCCAGCCCTGTACTGCTCCCTGACCTGACAGCCCTCTCCTTATGTACCTGTCACCTTAAGCATCCCCCCAGCCCTTTGCGGTGCTGGGGTTCCCTCAGCCCAGGCTCGCAGCAGGGTCCTGTTGAAGCAGTTCTGTAGTTTTTGCCTTGGTGCCTGAACTCAGGGGTAGGTCCCTGGTTTGGGGAGGGCAGGAGGAAATTTTGTTTCTGAGTTCCCTTTCTATCAGTGCCCGCTTTTGGATGGGACAAGGGCCTGGGCAGAGGTGAGGAAGTTATTGCCACTCTGACACCAACACCCCTGGCTTAGTGTGCTGCACACCCTGTTACAGCTGTTCTGGTGCATGGTGAGCAAGGCTAAAGCCTCCTTGGGGTGAGACCCCTTTGTCTCCAGCCTCTCAGTGCAGTGAGAGGTTTTCACAATGACAGACATGAATGCTGTGAATTGCATTGTGGAGAGCAAGGGGTTTTTTACTAGCTTTTCTGCTTTTCAATACTGAACCAGCTTTGCCCTTTTTTTCCCAGTGTTAGTGCTATATATAAGCTAGGCTGGAAGCTCAAGCTGTATGTTTGGATGAACCATCATGAAAGGTGAATCCCCCTCCCTCTCTTAAGACAAATGGCATTTGCAATCAGCCTGAAACTTCCCCACACACACACACTGCACCCTAAAAAATCCATCCCACAGCCAGTGGGGACCCTGAGAAATTCCAGCAATCCTGTAGCTGGTGGTGACCACTTCAGCTCCAGTCAGAAACACCGGTGTGAACTGCAGCTGGCAAATGTCTGTCCAGTGAAGGATCGCTGCAAAATCCAGCATGGTCAACATAAAAAGTGACCCGTGGACTCCGTTTTTAAATGAGACCCTACATCAACAAAAACCTGAGATCAATACATCCACTTTGCTGACTTTCTAGCTTTTGAGATGGTGACTACTTGCTTACTTTATATGCCTCAGCTATTTGAACTCCCCCTCCCGTCCTCCAAGCTACTGACTCATTTCCTCCTCTAAAACCTTCCTTTTTTAGCCTTTCGCTCTGAAGTATTTGGTGTCTGTTTTGAGCTGCATGCTCCATGCCTTACTTAGGCAAACTCCTACATCACAGCACTGGAAGCCATGCTTTTGTACCATGGAAATCGTTTGTTTTCCCTGATAGTTTCAGTCCTGAGGGGCAGCCTTGGCTACTGACTGTGCTTGTCGGAAAATTGCTGCTTTGCTGTTGGAAATGGGGGAGGCAGACAATCGGCAAGGCAGCTGGTGAGCTGAGGCTGCCGCTGCTTATGCTAATTGCTGTTGTCTCCCTCTTAGCCCCGCTTCCCCCCATCTGCCTGCATCCACCTGCCGTCTTTTCATCCCCTTTTGCCCTGATCTCACAGTTGGAGCGGGGATCACAGAGGCTTCTCTTTGGCTGAACAACCACAGAGCACCCAGACCCTGACTCTCTGTGCTGTCTGATGCAGCAAAGGAACGGGCAGTGTCCCCTTGTGCCAGGTCTGGCACGATGGTGACCCAGAGCTTTGGTCGTGGCTGATGGATGCTGCTGTAACAACACTAGCTGAGTGTGCCTGAAATACAGTGCCTTTTTCTCAGGGCTTATGGAGTATTGGCTCTGTGGTCTTGGCATCACAAGGATCAGCAAAGATAATTTTAGACAGGAACAGAAAGTCTCTGTAAACCTAACAGTCATAGCTATTTCACTGGCAGGAAAAAAAAACCCACGAGGAGCCCATGGCTGTGCGTTGCTGAAACATTCTGCTTAGTAGGTGCACTGGAGTAAAAATTTAAAGGGAAATTTGGGGACAGGAGAATCTAAGGGTGATTTCTGGGAACTGTTGTGATGCTCCATCCCTTTTCTGAGGAGGTGGTGCAGCAGACAGGATGCAGGAACCCAGAACCTGATGTTTGGTCCAAAGCCCTATTGTAGTCTATGGCATGAGTCTGGACAAGCTGCTTTCCCCCTTTAGGTTAGGTTCCTGTTTTTCCAGCGTTGACATTGTTCCTGCTTTTTCTGTATTGCAATTTGAGATTTAGTGTGTTACAGTATGGGTAGAATCAGAGCTAGATGCTGCTTATCAATACTTGCTTTTTTTACAGTAATGAGAAGGCTGTTCCTAAATTGCTACAGATGAATGCCAGAACTCATATTCCCTTTAATTTGCAATCAGCTTCCACAATTGCTGCAGGTTGCAATCCTTCTAATTTCTGCATGGTAAAAACTGCAGGCTGTGAACAACCCGACTAAAATCTGACCCTGCCTGCTGCTGTAAAACTGGGTGAATTTTATCAGCCTCATCAGAATTGGTCTGGACTGAGTGGGATGGGGAAGGTAGCTCAATGCTTCATTAGCCCTGGGGCATTTTCTCCACTAGAAACACAAAGGAGGAAATAACACAAGAAGGTAGCTCAGGAGTGGAACAGCTTCATGTTAATTTAAGTAAGCAAGAATGTCATCAAGCTACTCTCCTACCTGGCGCCTTTTTTTTTTTTCCTTTTTTTTTTTTCCTCTCTCTTTGATTTTGTTGCCACTAAACCTGTCTGAAATACTTTTTATGGTGAGTGTGAAATGCCTCTTGCTCCAGAATCAGCTTAAGGGCTGGTCACTCCTCAACTCTCGCTTAAATCCTGGAAACAGACAATGGACAAAACTTACAATGATGTGTTTTTCCTGCGTACACGGGAATTGGACCTTAAATCCCTGTCAGTCTGAGAGGGGAGGCTCGTGATGAGTACAGATGCCTTGAACCAGTGGGTAAAGCTTTAAGCAACATCTCTGCCTGCGTTACTCGAATGCTTTGCAGCAGAAATTTCTCTGTGCTCCAGAGCTTTTGCTGTGAGACAGGGCTGTGTGTGCTACCCCTTTTATAGAGGGGGAGGGCTGAGCCCAGAGAGGCTGCACGGCTCTCACAGCCTCGGGCAGGAAATTTGTGGTGTGATGAATTCTTCGCTGCCTTTACAGGGTAACACCCGACCCTTCGGGCCATCTCTGCTCTGCGCATGTAAGATGATAGTGCTGCGGCACGACTGCAGGGTTTTCTTGGAGAATAAGCGTTTGTGGCTTATGTGGGCTTTGTTCCAGGTGTGGAGGTGGTTGCTGATGATGCCATAAGTAATTGCTATCTGCAACGTCATTAATAATTATTTTATTTCCTGAATTATTGAACCCCCACTCTCACACTCTGTAACCCAGACAGAAGGTTGGTGTAGCAGTTTAGTTTTCTTATGACACGGTTTGTACTCAGTGGCATCAGAATAACAAAACCTTTTGGAAGTGTGTTGTTCCTGCAGGATGCTCCCTTGTTTTGGCTTGGGAATTGCAGGCCTGTCTAAGTTTGTCAGGGCTGTGGCCACTTATTGAACCTGTCTGGGTTTGGCTCTCTGGAACAGGGAGGGGCTTGCCTCTTGTTGAAATTGGGAGTTCATTTTAAGGAGGGCTTCCGAGGGTAAGATTAGATGGGAGGTGAATTAGCCCTACTCCATGTATAGGGCAAGGTGATGTACAGGCGTAGACTGGAAAATCCTTACCCCTAATCTGCTTACTGTCTAACCATAAGAAATGCATGGGGTAATGAAAAAGGAAGCAATGAGGCATATTAGTCAGCATGATGGATGTTCATCAACAGCAGCCTTATAACTGTGGAGGACTTGCTAGAGGGTAGTGAAAAGCCCTTCAAAACTGATGAAAGAAAATTAAGAAGCACTGAATGATTTCTGGGGAGTGCTCTGAGAATTTACTGGAGGCCTGAGTTGCAGAGGTGGATATGGAGAGGTAAGCACTCACTTCCAAAGCACAGCCGTAGCTGCTGTGACACTGGAGAGAAGCCACGGCACTGGCAGTGCCTGTGGAGCACAACTGGGATGGGCTGAAGGACAAATCTGCCCACAGTCTGGGACTGGATGGATCTGAGAGCTATGGGAGCTGGCTGTGCCAGCAGTGTTTTGTGAGTGGTGCTGGGGAGAGCAAGCAAATCAGTTTTTTTGCCTTCCAATACATCAGGTAGTCTCACAAAGGGCTTTGCTTTCCTGGTGAACCTGAGCCTCACACATGGATGGACAACACTCCTACCACTACTGCCACTTAGGCTGTGCTAGGTGAGGTCAAGGAGTAGGAGGACATTGCAGAGAGACAAACTGGGAAAGAAGAGGGTCTTGCTGTGTTTCCTGCAAGTGTGCTGTGGATGGGAGTTTCTGACAGTTCCCTTTATCTCTCCTGTCTGTGTTGTGGGCCTGCAGGATGTGGTCTTTCTGCACAGATTATGAATGGAGTCAAGAGTGGCTAGATAGCTGTATCTCTGCTCTAGCTGTATTTATAGCTCTGGGTTGACAGCTGGGTCATGGTGAGCTATATATACCTGCTATGGTTGGTCTTGTCCAGGGAAGTGGCTGTGGGGAAGTCTCCACTGAAAAACAGGGTAGTGTGAGTGGAGCATTCCTTTCCCACCACCCTCTTTAGTTCTGTTCTGTGTGCCTGAATCTGTACTGGTGGCCTGTGCTTGGTGTGTGCTGGCTCTCTTCTGTCACACGGAGGAAGGCTGGCTGGTGTGGGGGGATGGACCAGCTGGGTGAGCCTGTGTACTCCCAGTCTTCAGCCAAGCAATGGTCTTCTTCTGAGCCTTTGCACTGCCTGAGTGGCACAGCTCAGATCTCTGGAGGGGTGGTCACCCAACAAGCTCCACGTGGGTGCTGGTGAGGAGCGGGGTTACGGCTGCATTTCTGAAGGGTGCCCGGAAGCACAGGTTGCCAGTTGATGCTGTATGGGCTGAATCTCGCCAGCCAGAGTAACTTCCTCCCTGTGCAGGCTACCTTGTCATCCCTCCCTAGGGCTCTGACATTTCTGCTGGTTCCGAAAGACTTGAATGTTACTAAAACACAGCTCCTGGACAGTGCTTCCCCTGTCATTGCCTATCACAGAAGTCTTTCTCCCATCATATGATGCTTTGCTCTTGCTGTGTTCAAAAAGGTATTCCTGATCTTCCCTCCAGCTTCATCGGCTTCCAGGCAGGTGGCTCATTTCCACTCCTCTCCCGGATCCCGACTGTCTCAGTCCCAGATTCACCCCGGCTCCGGGTGGGAGTGGCCCTGCAGCTGGGAGATGTTGCGCTGGGGAGTCGGGGCCCTGGAGCAGGGCGAGGCTGTCTTTTCCCTTCTCCCAGCAATTTGAGGGCAGTGCCCATGGGACGCAGTGGAGGGGAGCAGAGGGCTGTTGTCCCAGACCAGCTGCCTGCTGGTGACTGAAGGCACGGCACCATCTGGTGGCATGAAAGGACTTTCTCAGCCAGATGCAAACTAGCAGTTTCCAACTATTTTTTGTCTCTTTTTTATTTTCCCCTTTTTTTTTTTTTTTTTTTTTTCCCTCTTCTGAAGCCTTGGGCCCCTCTGTGGCTTTGCCCACCTGTCTGTTATTCTCATCTCTCCCCAGCTGCTGTGACTATTTCTTATAGAGAGGCTTAAGCTGACAAACTTGTCCAGCTCTGGGTCATTCCTGGCGCATGGTGCAATTTCTCAGTCTAGGAAGAAGGGTTAGAGAGCTGCAGAGGGCATTGCCCAATGGCAGGCTCTGCTACAGCCTGAGATGTGACAGCTTGCTCCCATTAGAGCAGCTGTCCTGGGTTGGATCAGAGATCTGTCTAGTCTGGTGTCCTCTTCCTGGCAGATCCTTGGGGAGGATAGACAAAGGCAGTCAGCTGGCAGCAGGAGATCATCTAGATGGTCTGCCAACCTCCCAAATGCAGGCCAAGCAATGGTCTCCTTCTGGGTCTTTGCATGTCCTGAGTTTGGCATTGTGCCTCTACTTTTAATAACCTTCTGTGGATTTCATCCCTTCTGGTTTTGACTCATCTCCATCTGAATCCGTGAAGATTCCTGGCATTTGCTGCACCTTCTGGAGGTGCAGCTGGGCAGGAGACCTCTGCCATGGGCTGGGAGTTTAAAGTGCTGTCCCCAGTTGTATGAGCATCATTCATCTGTGTGCTGGGGCTGTGGGCAGAGCACATTCCAGAAAGGCTTGGTGATACGTCACTGTTGTCTCTCTTTTCTGTGTCCCTTGGAGGGACTGGATATGCCAGGAGTGTCCAGATTGTGGGTCTGCTGATCTTCAGGCAGAGAGGAGCGGTGGGACCCAGCTCAGAACCAGGTGTCAAGGTGGGCCTTAAGGAGTAAACCTTGTATGTGAACTGTCTGTGTGAGGTGGAGTGGTTTGGTTCTTCCATATCCCCTGGGGTCCCTAACTATTTAAGGGCTGCTGGGCACTTGATCTGGACTGTTGCCAAGAAGGCAGTGCTAAAAATCAGGTAGGAAAAAGTGGAGGCCTCTTGTTTTGTGAAAATTGTGGCAGTCCAAGCTCTTTTTCACCCAAATTTCATAGGGTTTTGCCTGAGTCTTGCTTCTGTTTTGGGGTGTTTTGAAAGCTGATTGTGTGGCATTAATCTGATTGCTGTTGATTTTGTCATGAACCCAACACAGGTACCTCCTGGCCTGTGCATGTATGTCCCAGCACAGTGTGCATGCCTGGGCTGAAGAAAGAGATGCAGGGTTGTGAGGAGGAGCTGGAAGTTGTGCTGGGCTCTGAAACAGGCACACCTGCACCAGACACCATCGTGTTCACTGTTGACTGGTCTCAGTGCCCTGGGAGAGGGCAGCACAGGACCGTGTTCCTGTTATCCCGAGACTTCATGTGAGCAGGGTAAAACACGGGGCTCGTGAGCGTCCATCTTTGCAAATTCGCGTTTTGCCACCAGGGAGCTCCCATTCCTCATACCAGGCCTATGGTGAGAAAACAGAGGCCAACACTGCTCTGCCTTTAAAACAATATTATTTTAGTGCTTGGGTGAGTTTTGCCCTTTCATTGCAGGTTTCTAAGGAATGGGAGAACATGGAGGCTGGGAATATTGAGGCTGGCTAATGAGAGAAAACACAGTGAGCAGGTGGAAATGTGGTGACAGCAATGCATTTTTCCTCTCTGGTGGTTTTGGACAATCTTGCTGATAGAATAGCAGAGATGGAGAGGTTCTGCCTGCAGCCATACCCTTGCTGCTAGTTGACCTGCGGAGAAGAATGTGGCACCTGTGCTTCAAGAGTGTTGGCACATGCAGTAGGTTTAGTTTGGTACTAATTTGAGTTTTTAATCACCAGTGATAGGACTTTTTCTGTTTGATTATAGGGTTGAAGCATTTACTCCCTCAGACAATGTAATTCTGACTTTTTGTGTCTACTCTCCAGCCTTCCAGTGCCTGGTTTCTTTCCTGCTCTTACCTGGCACTTTCACAAACACATATTTCAACCTCCCACATTCCTACTTTGCTGAGCAGACAAGTCTTTCACACTTGGAGGAAAAGATAATTGATATAGTTGAAATACAATTGGTATACTTGAATAATGATTCATTAGTTAATAATTGGTGAAAAAATAGTAGTCAGAACACTACAGTGAGTTTGGAAAAATGACTGCTCCCTTTTTGGGGGCTGGTGTGATTGATGTGAGGTCATCTGTGGCAGAGTAATTGTGTTCTCTGTGTTCCTGCTAGCTGTATTAATGTTAGCAAGGGACATCAGAGTTTGGAATCAGAAAAGGATAAGGATAGCAAAGCAGTAGACAAAATTACTTGGGCAAGAAATTTATGTCCTTTCTTGGAGGTTCTTAAAAAGCAGCATAAAAGGGGTGTAATTCCTGTCCCTGTCCTCAGTCTGTCAAAGGACATGCTCGGCAAAGGTTTCTGTAGCTCACAGACAAAAGGGTGAAAGGACATCTCTAGAGACCTGCCTGGTAAGTCCCCTCATTTTAGGCCTAGAATCTTTCCTGTCATGGATCCACAAAGGTTGTGTGCAGTGTCTGTTGGAAACTGAGTCACATCATGCCAGGGAAGAGAAGGAAGTCCTTTAAAATCCAGGTAGTTCTCAGGAGAACAATTTTTCTGCAGGAAACCAAGGACACAGGTCTGGCACTTTTCAGTCCAATGTGACTTCCTTCTGACTCTGGTTGAAGTTAGCTGTCCATGGGAGACAAGGGGAAATGTTTCAAGTTAGGGTGAGTTTAGGGACATATGTTGGAAGACTAGCATATGCTGCCATGCATCTGTGTGGGAACATCCAGTGGCAAAAAAAGCCAGAGCTCTTCTAGAGTGGGAGGCCTTGCTTCATCATTTATTTACATGCTTCAACACTTGCATTTTGATGAGGCTTAGATATTTCATGTATTTGCCAGAACAAACACAGCAGAGGGCTCTTCTAAACTGTTGATGAAATCATTGAGGGGCTTTGCATCTATTAGTGATTTTCCACTCCTTTGAGTTTCCTTTGAGATGTGAACCTAAAATCTGGCATTCATGGGCACCATGTGCCTTTGTGGTGGTCTTGGGAGCACTGCTTCTCCATGAAATGATGTCTTCATCCCATCCAAGCACAGATGTTTGTTTGCCTATGACAGGTATAGTGTCAATGATTGACTTGTTGAGCTATCCAAGTCATGCTTTAATGGAAATTCTTTAAAGAAGTTACAAATAGTTCATTGCAGTACACTGGGTCAGCAAAAACTGCAGTAAAACCTTTGGAATAGAGACTGAATGACAGAAATAAGTGAGTTATGCGTGAAGGGGAAATGAAAAGCATTTTTATGGCATATTGCAGTGGTTACTAAGCCTTATGGCTTTGTCAGCAGTCTCAGGATGTTGTAGGTTTTTTTTTCCTTAAAAGCTGCTGGAAGAAAGATATTGCATAAGGAACTCCATTTTCTAATTGAAAAAACAAAATTCTAACCCTCATGGTTGCTTAGAAAAACATGAAAACATGAGCTGAATGTTCCAGATAGGATGTTGAAATCATAACCAAACAGAATGGAAAACTTGGTTCATAGCTTTATACTCCAGACAGCAAACAAACAGCCTTATATTGGCTTAGAAATTCTGCAGTTTGGAAATGTATCAATGTCTGACTTTTGGGACCAGACTGCAGGCATGAGGGCCTGCATGTGATTTTGGAATCAGAGTTTAGCCTCTTTTTCGTTAACAATATTGACTTTTATAAAAAAATAAATACTTCTATAAAAGAAAAGATTATTTTTTTAATATTTCTCTGATGAGAACACTTCTTTTTCCAAACTTTATTTGGTATTTCTTGAGTTGCATTGTATCTCTTGTTTTGTTCCTCAACTAATTTTGTTTTGCTCTGAGTTGAGAATTTAGTCCTGAACCTTTTTTGGTTCATTCTTCTTTCCTTCTGGACTTTAACATTTCTGTCTGGAGATTTATATTTGGTTAGGTTTTGATGTTGACCTCAGGTTTGGTGTTTTCTTCCATCCCCCATTTTGGTTTTGTCACCCTGTTCTTTGCTTTCCAGCTTTGTTCTGAGCAGGTGCTGTAAATTTCCGCCTTGGGTCATGGGTGATGTTCCACCTGGATGTTGCCTTTTACCAGCTGAGCACGGGGTGTTTCCAAGTGGCTCAGTGCAGCCACCCAAAGTCACATTTGAGCTCATCTTCTTGTGACTGGGAAAGCTGTTACCTTATTAAGTTTTCCCAGAGGAGATGACTGAATTTGTGGTGAAAGACATGCACAATGCAGGAATTCCCAGAGAGGGAATTACAGTTCTCCAAGCAGAACTGGCCCTGAGGGTCTGTAGTGGAAAACTTTGTGGCCACACTTCTGGTTAAGCACTTGGGTGGTGAGAAAGAAGTTGGAGGATGAAAAACATTATCTCTGTCCCCCACTGTGTTCAGATCTGGATCATCCATTGCTTAGAATATACAGAGTATTATCCCTAGTGTGATTTTTTTTCCCCCAGATGTTTTTTGTTACTTTGTTGAGGTAAGAGTAAGATCTGCAGCTCTGGGCATCATATACATGAGACAGAAATGTCTTAACCATAGACAGACTTGCTAGATCTTGCTCATCAGAGTCTTTGTCTTCAGAGCCTAAGCATTTGTATCCATCATCCTGTAGTTTATCCTGTAGTAGACCCCTGGCTGTCCAAGGCTTCAAGGTCATATGGATAATTAGCAGTCAGGCTCTTACATTCCATGTAATTCAGGCTTTTCCCAGCATTACTGACCTCAAATGGCCCTGTTTGTGCTGGATGCAAGGGAAGGGCCAAACCATGCATTAAACAATGCATGACAGGCTGCCAGAAGGTTGGGGCAGCGGTAGCTTTACTCCCCTTTTAAACCAACATTCCTTTGAGCAATACATCAGGTCATGCCTCAAAACACTTATCTGTGTTTGCCAGCCTTTAATAGAGGGTGAGCACACACGTTTCAGAGGAGGTTGTTGGGTGGTATATGAGGATTAGAAGTGCTTGAATGTGCAAAGAGAGAGATAGGGAGTTAGAGGTGGCATGGCCAGGTTATAAAGATCTGTAGCATTTGCTGGTCTCCAGAGCAACTAGTTAGGCTTTTTCAAAACATTAATTTCTGAACTGCTACTTAAAATTCCTAAGTGAGGACTTTGTAGAAAGCATGACCTTAGAATGAGGCTGGTGGGACTCAGAATTCTTGCTGGAGCAAGTAGAAGGTGGAGGTTTGGAAGAAAAGGAGACACCTTTGCATGCATCCTAAGACATGTGTGAATTCAGTGACTGAAATGGAAGGAGCCCAGTGGGAACACAGGAACAATGCTGAACTCTTGTCCAGATGTGTCAGGCCAGATGGGAAGGAAGCTCTGAGAAGATGGCTTGCTAGCTTTTATGTCTCCTGGTAGCCTCCAGCACACATGTATTTTTGGAGCTATATCCCTGAAGCATCCAGAAAAGTAAAAAAGATACTCCGCAGATAAAGGAGAAATGTGGGTCCTGTGTTCCCTAGTTTAACAACAGGTGACAAGGACAGGTTTGGAAAACATTTGCCTTGGCACAGTTGCAGACAGGACTGTGGCTGTGGGGATTTGCAGGCGATGTGACCTCACCTGTGACCCCAGAGGCCTTTACAGAATCTGGCATCTCCCTGCACTACTTCCCCTTCTGTGCCTGCTTCATCCTGACTCCTCTGTACTTGGCATTGGGGATGTTGTGTTGCAAAGATACCCCACTGGAGAACATTTCTGTGCTTCCTCACAGCCATGCCCCAAGTCAGGGAGTGGTTGGTTGCCATGTTTCCTGCTTTGTGTTTTGTGTAGGGCTGAGAGCTCTCTGCATTCCCTTGGAGGACAGAGGCATGAGGGCAAGATGACTTTTCCCAGAGATAAGCAACCTTCCTCTAGGTCAAGGTGAGAAAATGAACAACCCCCAACATGCCTTGTTTCTATCTGGTTATAGCCTGTACCCAGCTGGCTAGTGGGTTTCTACCCCTGTCTTTCCCATAAAAAGCCCCTGTTTCAGTCCTTGTGAAGGGGAGGCCAGGGACAAGCCATACTGGGGCTAGTTCACTTTCTCGCCATGACCCAGAGGAAGGTTGCTGATCTCTGGGGGAAGTCATCTTGGCCTGTGGCCTCTTTCCTCCAAGGGAGTGCAGAGAGCTCTCCTGCCAAGGGCTCCAGCCCTCCACAGAGTTTATAGCTGCAGAGCCACTGCTTCCTTCTAGCCTTGCCTAACACCACAATCTTCACTGTGGGCTTGCACTCCGCATAAATAAAAGGCCTCCCTGGGACTTTGGGGTGGCTTGCTCAACCTGACCCAGCTGAAGGGGTGCACTGAGTCTGGCTGAGTTATAGGGCTTACTTATCCTATTGTAAGTGGCCACTTGCAACATCCAGGAGGGTTGCCTGACTGCTAGGGAGGGCAGGAAGGAAAAGAAGGCAATTTCCTGGCTATGCTGTGAATTTTAGAAGGAAATACCTAGGATTTTGGGAAAGCAGAATGACAGACTTCTATTCAGTGTCACACTTTGGACAGTGGAGTTCCAAGTGCTGTCTTCATGGCATCACAAGGAGCGCTCCATTGTCATGCAGTCAGAGGACTGAACTGGGAGGTTGGCCAGGGTTTTCATGGCTTGGGAAAGAGAGGGAAAGGAGGCACTTGCCAGCTTCTGTGGAGTATGTGTACCTGGCTCTGCTAATGATTGCTTGAGAACCCTACAGAAATAATTTAATTTCTTTCTTCCCAGCCTGGGATTCCTCTGTGAGCCTGAGACCAACTGTTGGTTTACTACTGCTTGGTTTTGTTCTTTCCAGAATCTCCAATCTCAGCTTTTTAGTGACTGCATGACTCCTACAGTGGCAGGACATTTTCACAATTTAAATCCATGAGTGTGGCCTTCACAACAGAGGATGGCTTGTTGAGGGGACTGGTTGGGCTATGCTCTTGAGTATGGATGGCTGGGTTTTGTAGAAATAGCTTTCATGGGGGGTCAGGTTCAGAGAGGACTGCAGAGGCCTCTGTCTTTGGTGTGATCTCCCTTCTGCCACAGGCTTCAACTCTCCCCAGCACTGAGTCACACATGGTGACTGAGCTGGTTAGGCCCGGGCAGAGCAGGGAGAATAGCATGGGATCACAGCTGGAGGCATCTCTGGACCCTGCAGGATCCCCAGGCTAGAGTCAGAAAGGGAGCAAAACAGGGACAGCTTACAGATCTCCCATGATTCTTTGGCTGCTCTCTCAGCTTCCTCTGTTCTGTGGATTCCCTGCAAACCTCAGCTTCTGCTTCATGCAGAGGGCTGTGCATCCTCTGGTTTTGCTTCTCTCACAGTGAGAATCCTGGTGCTCTTTCTTCCCCAAACCCTCTGCTTGGGAATGTCCAGTCACACAGGCATTGTGTCTTAAGGAGACTGATTCACTGACCACCCACATCATTCCACCTGCCCTTGGCTGGTGCTCCCTCACACACTTGGTTATAGAAACCGTCTTAGAAGGGCCCCAGTGTTGCTCATGATGAAGCAGATGGGGTTTCTATATTGCCTCTTTAAGGACTTGCAGAAGCAGGTGTTGGAGTCCTTGGGCTTCAGGAAGTGAGGTATCATGTAGATGTTTTCTGCAGTTTTTCTGCAATGATCTCTACCATGGTAAGAGGTCTGCAATCTTCTTTTTCTCTTATAAAGAATTCATAATAGGAAGGGTAAGACTGTTATAGTTTCTCTTGTGGTTCTGGAAACTGGAGCCCTACCATGTGCCTTTCTCAGGCTGTGAAGAGAGGGTGGCCTGATTTTCCTCTGAATTAAAACGCCCCTTAACCAGCAAGGCTGTGTCAGCAAATGAATGAACTACAACCAAACTTGAGACTGTTGAGGTGACCTTGAAATACTAAACCCTTTTACAGCCGAAATGCTTCAAGGTGGGGGGAATAGAGGCTGCATTCCTGACATTATTAAAGTGGATGTTGTTAATTACATGTGAAGTTGGATTACTGCATCCATGCAGCGAGTCCTTGATGTTGATCAATCAGAAGTACATGAAATACACCTTTTAGTTTATTAACAATGATCTCCTGGAGGGACTCTCTCCCCGTGGCTGAAAGAAAATATGCTGAGGGAAGAAATAAATAAATAAATAATAATGCTATTAAATGAGCGGTATTATGGCATATTTTCAATCACTCCTGATTCTGGGCCTCGAGTCAAATCTTGTTCAGTGTATTCGGCTATGTTGTATTCTTGGGCAATAACCTTGCTTGTACTGGCTTTACAAGCCATCAGTTATACTAGAAGTTCAATTAATGGTCATATTGACAGCTCCCCAGATTCACAGTTCACTTCTCCAGGAAGGATCTGATCTTCAAGAAAAATGCAGAAAGACCCTACAGGACAGATCCTCACCCAGCACAAGCTGACTTCATTCCTGTGAACTCCAAATGATTTCTGGGATTGTGGCATGTAAGCACTGAATTCCTTGTTGGTGCAAATGCACCAGCAGAGGAGGAGGAAGCAACTCTTACCACTTTGAGTTTCAACTTGTGTAGCAGGTACAGCAAGATCAAGGCAAGAGGTGCAAGCAGCAGAAATAATGGATTTAATGCACTGCCACCCTGTCCACTGCTTTAGTTTCTCATCCAAGCAAAGTTTTATCCTGGAATTTGAAGGAAAAAGATAAGGTGTCTTTGTGGGGAGTTTAGATGAGTATTTTGGGGGGAGAATTAATTTTTTCCTGGGAAGCCAACAAAGGGTTCGGGAGACATGTCCTCATCGTTCAAAGTTAGGGATGGCTAAGGTATTACTCCTGCTTCTGCTGTTTGCATCAAGAAAGCATTACTCCACCTGAGGGAATGGCATTATGTGGCTGGCTGTGTGTTTTCAAGCCCAGAACTGAAGTGCTGGGCTGTAAACACTCAAGGCTTCTTCCTTTCTACCAACATGGCACAGTGAGGCTCTTGCTTTGCTCAGCGCAGTAGGACTTGTGGGTGGATAATGCTGCTTGATGCTGAAGTGGCTGGGATATCCTTGTAATGACTGCCTCAAGGCATGCTCAGCTGCTCTCGATTTTCCCAGTGAAGTGCAGCCATGGTAATCAGGCCTTTTTGTTGTTGAGTGATTTCCTAGCATGTAAAATACTGATCAGCTGGAGTCCTGAAGTTCGACAGCTAGTATCCAAGTGCCCTATGGAATACTTCAACCTGACACCAAATGATTCAGAATAACTGGAAAAAAAATAGCAAGTGTCAATGTGGTTACTTAATTCCATACCCAGCTGCCTAACTTTATTCTGCCCTCTCTGATTTTGGAGGTCCCCTGCACTAGAAAAGAGGAAGGGTTGAATGCATAATGTCAGTGCATTCTCCAGATGAGATTGCCTACCAAATCAGAAAGTAACATTTGAACAGCCGAGTGGCATTTGGGCTTTTAAAAATATCTCAAGGATACAGGAGCACACGTAATTTTTATTCCCCTTCCTGCTCTCACTCAGGTAGTGTTTTTTTTATTGGATAGGTGTCTGTATGTGGATGGTTCTATTAGTTTACTCTTAGTCTAGTAAGAAACCTATTTTGCATAAGTATCTCTGCATACTACATGTTGCTGCTGGGCTGCTGTAGTGATGTATCATCACAGCCTTATGGATTTTGTTTCCCCTCAGACATCTCACAGTAATTTGCAGGGGTTTTTTCAGGTTGCAGCCCCATGGACTCATGTGAACACATGTGAAGTTTGCTATTCATTATACTACATTATGATCTCACTGCCAGTTTGACAGAGGAAAACTGGGAAATCTAATCTTGATTTATGATTGATGTATTTTAAAAAGGAGTCAAAAAGCAGATTAAAAAGGCATTTAGAGTGTATTGGGTTTGAGATATTTCAAAGGTAATCTCCTACCTGTGGGAGCGTGATTATTTTTCAGTATCTGAGGTTTGCTATCTCATTAGGGGTGACGACAAAAGCCGTTGTTCCTCCTGCAGGCCCCGTTTCTGTCTGAGAGCCGTGCAGAGATTAGAGCTCTGCAGGCTGTGCTTTGCAGCCCTGCAGGAAGCAGCCAAAGGCTGTTATCTTTAGACAAATGCAGATAGCAGGCCTGGAGGGGAGGCACTCAGATAATGTGTGAGGGGCTGCCACAATGGAGAATTTTCTGGGAAGTTCAACCAATCTCTGGAAGTGTGTTCAGAGAACAGCCAGCCCTGTGTACACGTCAGGAATTGCAAAGGGAGAGCAGGTGCCAAAAGCTCTGGAGCCTTCCTCACTGGAGATACTCAAGAACAGTCTGGTCACAGTCCTTGTGCTATGTGCTCTGGATGACCTTGCTTGAGCAGGGAGGTTGGACCAGATGACCCACTAGTTCCTTCTAAGATAACCCATCCTGGGATTCTGACCTGTGATCCACCAACAGCACAGCACTGTGGCTGAGCTCTTAAGAATGAAACACCTGATCCATGCAGTTATTCCTACAGGAGCTGGACACAACTCCCCAGTAAACTGCAGTGACACTAAAGCTTCTTTGTCCTTGTCCTGTTGTCATGTTCATCAAAGCCTAATTATTAACCAGCTGGGAATCTGAGAAGGAATTTTATTTTTTCAATATTCACAATTTTATGTTTTCCTCCTCATGTGTACACATTTTAATTATTCCTGCTCAAATGAATCCAGTGCATTAAGTCTGTTTTTTACAGATGTGTGTTATGTAGATTGCTGGGAGAATGTCGTGCAAGTCTTTGTGAGCAGCTTCATTGGTAAGTGTTGCCCTCCTAGGTGCTGAGACCCATTTTTTGCTATTCCCTCCACCCTCTGAAAATTCTCTTTTAAGGTTTGTGCTGGTGACATTTTATAGCTCTGTGTCATCCACTGTGTTAGGTGCTGTGATCTGGCTTCCTGTCTCTTTGCTTGGATGACTGAAACTTTTGAACTGGAGCGAACTGACTCTAACTACTGGATACGAAGCAGTCATCTCCCTCACAAATAACCACTTCTTTGAATAAAAGCACTGCTCTGAAAGTGAGTCTTGATGAAACCTGAGCTTGCTGAAACCTTAGGGATGGATAACTATAAATGTGGGCTGCAGCATGGCCTGCAGATTAACTGTGTGTTAGTTAATGATCGTTGATGCTGTAATCTTATTTATGTGTGACAATACGAACTCTTCTGAAAGGCCTTTCCATGTTTTGGAGTGGGCTGGTCTTTTTGCTGGATGTGCATATGTGGAGCAGCAAGTGAGCAACTGGCAGGGTGAATTTTGAGGTTATTCACAATTTCACTTCCTTCTTGAGGGAAAAATTTTAGTGGCCAAGTATCCCAGTTTGTGTGTTACTGGTGACTGGTTTTGTTTGCAAGCTACCTTGACGATTCCTCTCTTGCAATCATTAAAAATGCTTCAAATGCGACAAGCACAATGTAGAAAAGAGCTTAAGTCCTTCCTAATGAGAAGCAGTGAGGAATCCTGCTGGCAAGTCAGCCCCTTGAGAACATGCTGTTCTCTGCATTCAGAAGCTTTATAGATCCAAGTTTTGCTTTCCCATTCCCTGCAATAAAGCCTTAACCAGACAGAGTTTTGTGCTCTGAAATGCTGGGCAGACAGGAACTGTAACAACTTCAAAACTTAGAACAGAGGCTGAACTTCTGGTTGTATATGGGGACTGTGAAAATATCCAGGCTGTGCACCATTGATTTGTCTTCCAATGAGAAATCTTTTATTTGAGAGCACAACAGTTGTCTCTTAAAAACAAAACAACAAAACCAACCAAACAATCAAACACACCTCCCCAACCCCAGAATGAAAAAAACAAAGCAGTTGTGTCTGTCTGTGCAGTGCCATGCAATCCAAAGCAGTCTGGCACCTGGCTTGGCTCTGCCAGGATCACAGCAGAGGAGCTGACTTGAGCCAAGGAAAACTTGAGGTCCTGGATGGCCTTTTAATTGTATGTTCTTGAAAGGATTTGTAGTCTTGCTCTTGAAAAAGGGCCTTCATCATAAATAATGTGTAGTTAAAACAGGATACCATGCTTAGTGAACACTCAAATTTGTGCTATGTCCTGAATTCCTTGGACTTCGAAGTATTGAAGTTACACTACAAGCTGTTGCTGAGGGAGGAAATGATTTGATTTATGGAGAGAACAAGAGTGGTGTGACTGTGAACCAGCTCCTGGGGAGCTTGGGGAAATTCTGCATGGACACCATGCTACTGCAGAGGAAGCACTTTCTCCTCCAGGCTTCCAGGGATCTGCAAAGCCTCAGAGCTCTACTCTGTATCCCAGTCTAGTATCCCAGCAGGCTGCTGGAGGGCCACTTTCAGCACAGCACATAAACATACGCTTCTTTTTAGGCTTCTTAGTCATGTGAAGTCACTGGTATTCCTCAGAAGCTAAGCTTAAACATGCCCTTTGTGCTTTAGATTGGATTTGAGACCAAGGACAGAACTAATTTTCTTGTTAACTCTAAACCAAACAATTCCTGGGGAGGAAAAAAAAATATCTAATAAGAACGAATGAATACAACTTCTTTTGGAGTGGGCTGGTCTTTTTGCTGGATGTGCATGCGTAGAGCAGCAAGTGAGCAACTGGCAGGGTGAATTTTGAGGTTATTCACAATTTCACTTCTTTCTTGAGGGAAAAATCTTAGTGGCCAAATATCACAGTTTGTGTGGTACTGGTGACTGGTTTTGTTTGCAAGCTACCTTGATGATTCAAAGCAAAGGTATTTCTCCTGCAGGCTGAGGCAAACAAATACTTAAGGTGAAGAATACAGAGGAAAAGAGAATGGCCAAATTATTTTTAGTAAATACAAGGCAATGTCAAAGGCACCAGACTGCAGAAAATCTCTGGTGATAATTTTGAATATATGCCATTGCTGCACTGGTCTTTATATTTCTCAGAGTAAAAAAAGGATGCTGCTGCAGAGGGATTTTTGCTAAAACCCCCAGTGCACCACTACTTTACTTAAACCAGCACCCACTGTCATACTATAGCTTCACTGTTTCAGTTGCACAATCTGACAATAACTGATTGCATGCAGTTATTTGAAATGCAGCTTTTCCTGCTGCCAATTACTTTGTTTACGGCTTGTGTGTAAACAATTATGCTTCCCCTCACGGGCATAAAGGCAGATTAACAGCAATAATTACTAAGCAGATGTCTGCAAGTGAATACCCATTTCTTAGAGGGAGATTATCTTCTGCACTGGCATAAGGGAAAGGGGTTCTAAGCAGGTGCTGCTGTCATCCCACAAGTGATGTGAGCAGTGTGGGGCTCAGCAGAGGGCTGTCTGGGTCCTGAATCACCGTCTGCAGGGCAGTAATCATTGACCTACTTGAGATCAGTGCTGAGAGTTGTTTGGCATTTAGTTTGTAAAAGTGACTGAACAGCACTCGGTGCTACCCAGACTTGTTTTCTGTCAATTGTTTTTTTCTGTTCCCAAGAAATCTAAGGCTGTGCTTTCAAGAGAGCTGAACACCTAGACTGAGAGCCTGTGTTTCCCAATAGCTCTTTTCCCACGGAATTGCCTGAAAGGTGCACTCAGCACTAAGTGCTAAGCTTATTTAGGCTGTCTTTGAACTTGAGAGGGGGGTCTTTACTAATCCGTTTGCACTGCCAGGACTGAAATATGTTCAGAGCAGCCCTTTGGTGCCCTTGAAGCCTCTCCTGGCATTTACTGTTCTTCAGCTGAACAATCACTTTGCATTCTATCCAGAAAAGCCATGGCTTTTTGCTTGTGGCAAGAGTTTGCCAGTATGTGAGGGTGTGTGTACATGCAGAAGAGATGTGGCTGTGTCCTGGTTCATTGTGGACTTTAAAATCAGCTGTCTGGATTTCAGAGGACACCCTTTTGAAGCTGAGAGACAAGACAGAGACCTGGTTTTCTTTGTGTGGACAAGTCGTGGCACTGCCTCCATTCCTCTCCTGAAAAAGAATGCCTCTGCATGCCAGAGCAGGGAGTGGTGACCATGAGTCTCAAAGGAAGGCAGAGACTCTGTTTCTCCCAGCATCACTGAATGAGCTGATATGGGATGGGTTTGTTTCTGTAAGCAGAGGACACTTTTCTACTGCAGTGAAATAGGTTTATCTTTGGTATTGAATCACTCTCAGACCCATCTCATAAACAGTTGACTGTCTTGCTCAAGAGGCCTTTTTTTTTTGTGAGCCCCTGGGACTTGTGAACATGTGCAAACCCTGCACTTGGTTCTGGCTGCCAGTTTGACAGAGGAAAACTGGGAAATCTAACCTTGATTTATGATTGATGTATTTTAAAAAGGAGTCAAAAAGCAGATTAAAAAGGCATTTAGAGTGTATTGGGTTTGAGATATTTCAAAGGTAATCTCCTACCTGTGGGAGCGTGATTATTTTTCAGTATCTGAGGTTTGCTATCTCATTAGGGGTGACGACAAAAGCCGTTGTTCCTCCTGCAGGCCCCGTTTCTGTCTGAGAGCCGTGCAGAGATTAGAGCTCTGCAGGCTGTGCTTTGCAGCCCTGCAGGAACCAGCCAAAGGCTGTTATCTTTAGACAAATGCAGATAGCAGGCCTGGAGGGGAGGCACTCAGATAATGTGTGAGGGGCTGCCACAATGGAGAATTTTCTGGGAAGTTCAACCAATCTCTGGAAGTGTGTTCAGAGAACAGCCAGCCCTGTGTACAGGTCAGGAATTGCAAAGAGAGAAACCTCCACATTTAAAGATACTCTCTTCCTTAAGAACACAAGCCCCTGAGTTTTTTTGTGCCATGAAAACTACCCTGGGAACATGGCCCTCAGCAACACTACTTAGTAGGATGTGGGCCATCCTACTTCCATCTGCAATTTCTGTTGTCCATGTCTTTATGGGCTTGATCCTACAAATCTTACCAGTGAATTCAGTGGGGCATTTTCAGTCCCACAGACACAGAGTTGTCCATATTACTGTCCAGCTGGACAGTAGCCTGGCTGACTGTACTTCACAGGATCTCTGTGTCCATACAGGTGGCAAGAAGCTTTGGCTAGAGGCTACAGAACATTTATTTAAAGGATTCTCCGCACATATACATATATTGTAATGGCTAGAGTTGTAAAAGTGAAACTTTCATGTTTGACTACTATATTTTTGAATGATGAAAGAGAGATGAGGGATGTCAAGAGGAAGGGGAAGGAATGTAGCAGTTATCTGGAGAAATTAGTAAGCCCGGTATCATTAAAATCTCAGTAGTCCTGAGTGAAACTGAAACACAGACAAAGAGGCAGATGAAAATATGTTGGGTATTGCTCCAGTGGTGTTCAACCAACCACAAAAGAAGATGCTAACCCACTATTTTTATAGTTATACTGATAGCACACAATATTACAACCTCTTGCAATATGATCATTAGTCTCCTGCTGCTTGGTAGATTCTTTAATTACTAGATTCTTTGGCCATCTGGTTATTCTCTTTTATATTTTAAAAATTATCTGGAATGTCTCTTTAATATTTTTTAAAAAGCACCTCTGATAGAGGAAGACAGTTGCACCCCTGCACCCTTCAGAAACAAACAGGCAAAATAAAGTTTTATTTCACGAACCAGGTGTTCTTTATTCATCAACCGTAGAACACAATTTTTTTGCCAAGTCTTTTTTTCTCTCCTCATAATTGCTTTGTTTTAAGTCCTGATTTTGTGGAGTTTGGACTGGCAGTAGTCAACAAATGCAGCTTGTTTCTGTTTGGGTGTCTGCAGGTGGTTTTGGTGGTGCTCTGAGCAGCCTGGTCTAGTGGAAGGTGTCCCTGTCCACGGCAGGGGGGTTGGAATGAAATGATCTTCAAGGTCCCTTTTAGTTCAAGCCATTCTATGATTATTTCTCTCTCTATACGATCGACCCCAATGTTCTGTCAGTGTTAATAGCTCAGCTTGTTGCCAACTTCAGGGGTTTTTCCATGCTGGATATTGCTGGCATGCAGGCAGCCATTCCAGTCAGGAGACAAGCCCTTTCCATTATAAGGCAAGCTGTGAATACTGAGGTGCAAAACCTCCTCCTCTCTCAGCCTAACAACTCCATGAGGCCTTAAATCTCACCGGAGCTGGCTCCTCGTGCTATATTAAGTCCTGTCTTTCCAAATTTAGGGTTCCTGATGGGACGAGGCAGATAATGTTGGTGTTTATGGGAGCAGACGGGAAGCAAAGCCATCCGTCTGGGAAGCCGCCTCTGCCCCTCGAAGCGTAGGTGAAGCAACACCAGCGCTGCAGAGGCAGAGGTAGGAAATTACTCAAGGTGTTTTGTGCTGGGAACAACACTGGTAGCTTAAAATGCTCTGTGGCTTTTATTTTCCCTCTGGAGTAGAGGGAAATGAGCACAAGAATAACTCACGAGGAGGCGGAGTCTGGAAAAAGCCCCAAACTTGCCGTGCCCGTGCGGGAAAGCATCCTCCTCCCTCCCTTTGCTCCCCCGCGCCCCTGACCCTGTGGAAGTCCTCGGGCACCGCCGCCGGGGGCGGAGGCTCCCGGCCGGGGCGGGGCGGGCCGCGGCTCGGCCCAAAACACTGCCCGGCCCGCCCCGCCCCGCGGCTTTAAAATGGCGACGGCCGTGAGGGGGGCCTGGCAGAGCGTAGCCATGGTTGCTGAGAGAGTGTCTGTCGTGGTGCTGCTGGCGGCGGCCCTGCTCTTCTTCGCCGGCGCTGTGCGAGGCGGCGAGCTCCGCCCGCGGCTGGTGGGCGCCCCGCAGACCATCGACGACCCCGAGAACGATGAGGGGCTGGAGCGGGCTCTGCAGTTCGCCATGACGGCGTACAACAGGGCCAGCAACGACATGTACTCCAGCCGGGTGGTGCGCATCATCAGCGCCAAGAGGCAGGTGAGCGACCCGGGAGGCGGCACTCTGTTAGAGGGGCTGGGAATGAGGCCGGCTGGATTCCTTTAGAGAAAGGGCAGACGATGAGTCTGAGGGCCTCTTCAAGCTGTCGGGTTTTTTTCCCCACAGAGGGGATTAAAAGCCTTTTTTAATATCTTGGCTTCTGTCAGTCTGAGTGACCTTGAGTGCTGCGCGCTGTGGAAGGAGCCAGTGCCTTCTCTGCCCCGCTTATGAGTTAGCGCATGTCTCTGTTTATTGCTAAGGAAGCTGCTTTGAGGGACATGTTTACTTGGATTTTGTTTCCTGTTTCTGAGAGGGTGCCAAGTGCCTCTTTCGTGGAGCTTGCCACATACAGTTCCCTCTGTACTTTGGGAGTCTGTTCCATCATGTTACAGGGACAGTGCCTGCCTCTCTGCCAGACTTCTCTCGGCAGAGAGCCCTTCTCCATGTGCTGTGAGTTAAGTTGCCTCTGCCGACTTGTCTTGTTGCAGATCGTGGCTGGAGTCAAGTACATAATGGAAGTGGAGATTGCCCGGACAACCTGCACAAAGCCAGCAACTGATATCCAGCACTGTGCTTTTCATGAGGAGCCCCAGATGGCTAAGGTAGGCTCCAGGGCACAGCCTACTGTCCCCTTCAGTTTCGAACCCCATCCCACTGGCTGGCTTAATACAGATGGCTGTGGTCTGTGTCCCCTGTCTGTCTCAGCTGCCATCAGAGACCTTATACCTTTATCCTTGACAAGGCAAAGCAATTTCTGCCCTTGTAGAACTTGTCTTGTCAGTTCATGTCAGAGAAGGCAGGGCCTTTTGGCTGCTTTGTAAGTGGAGCTCAGGCTAGATGTGTCTTAGTCCTCTTTAAGAAGTAGTTATGGTCTGGATCATAAGGATATGTGGAGGAAACTCTGCCAAGCCTACAGGCCTCCTGGCTCTCAGTCCAGCGTTCTCAGTCCCCATAAAATTCTCATCTCTTCTTTCCCTTGGTGATGTAAACATGCTTGGCATGCTTTCCTGTGGGACTTGTATTGCTGTGAATAGAGCTTTGGGCAAAGCACTGCCCGAAAGAAGCAGATCACCCTATCTCTCTGTGCCCACCAAGCTGTTACACAGGCATTTTGTAATAAGTAATTGAGCTTTTTGGGTGGGAACACCAAGTTTGTCTGCCATGATCTGGCCTGAGTTTTTCCATAGTGCTTCATTCCTTATGTTGATGGCAGTGATGGGCTGTATGTGCCCTTTGTTCCTGCACATGTGAGAGGTGTAGCTGCACATAAGAGAAGTTGGTCTGTACCACTATAGCAACTGCAGTGATTTGACACAGGTACATGTGGCTTAGCTGTGCCTGTGGGCTTGAGTTGCTGAAAGCTTTCCTCTGTGAATGGATAAAGGAGATAAAGCTGAGCAGTCAGCACTGCTGAGGATCAGATTATTTCTTAGGGTTTATTTAAGATATTACTCGCTCTGAGCCCTAGAGTGCTGCTCCAGAATACTTGTGTGATGCTCTTATTCTGATAACTACTTTTTTTCTTTCTCTCCTTAGCACACCATTTGCAAATTCGTAGTGTTGAATGTTCCTTGGCGAAACCAAGTGGAGCTGCTGGACAGCAAGTGCCAGTAAGCCTACCTAGATTCCAGCAGAGACCAGCAACCAGTTGTTCAGATTTAAAAGAAAGAGGCAATAACACAAATTGAGATGGGCTTTATCAATGCCTGTAACTTGGCTACTGACGTATGCTTGTGCTATGCAAATTAAACCATGTAACTTCACTTTTAAAGCACAGTATGTTCTCAACTTTTTCTTCTTGTAATTATTATTTTAGAGCAGCTGTTTTGGTCTTCTTACAGCTTTCCCAAGGAATTCACTTCAGCATCAGAATTCTTATTAAAACCCCTTGGTATCCATGTTAAATGACTACTGTAAACATAAAAACCTAATTAATAATTGCCATGATGTGTGGTTTTCTTTGATGATCTTCTGTCTTGGAGGGAGGGTTTGCTTTGATTTGTCACCTATGCTATCCTGCCCAAAGAACGGGATGAGAAGGAATATGTGGCTCAGATCACATAGGAAACAAACCATGCTTCTTAACCTGGCCTTAGGTTTTGAGTAAGAGGTGGAAGCCTTAGCTGTTTTCACTGAAGGAACTCTGCTTTGGAAAACTCTCGATCGTGGGAAGATTAGCTGAAGCTGGTCCTGAGACTGTAATGGTTTTGGGTCCTGGCTGCTGTAGTGTTCTATTGTAAGGCTGTAAGGAAGGAGGAGGATCCCCTTGAAAAAATTACATTTTCAGGTAAGTAGGGGAAGGTGCCAGGTCAAGAGAGTCTTGGGAGTGGGTGAAGGTGCTAAGGTGAGCAGTGGGGGGGGTGCTTCTTGTTTTTTCACAGTCCTGGTAGTGCATTTCCTACTTTATGTTGTGTCTTGGCTTTTCTGTACTTTGAAGGAAGCCTTTTGGTGTAAATATCACCCACAGATACAGTGAGTCCAGCTCCTAGGGGAGTGCATCTTATGTGGGTTCTTCTTCCTTCCAAGGGAAATACCACTTCCCATCATTGCCAGGGTTTGCCAAGCTTGCAGTGAACATTAGGCAACATCTTGATTCATGTTGTTGGGAGGATGAGCTGGTTGCCCAACACCAGAGATCTGCATCTGGCTTGTATTTAGATCCAACCGGAATAAATCCCCCTTTTTCCTCCTTGTCATGCCATTCTCAGTGTTCTGCATGAAGGTGGCCTGTTTTTTATTGCCAGCCAGGTCAGTGACTCTGCATGTCTCCATCTGCTGGCCCTGGAAATCCTGGGTCAAACTGCTCAGGTGCCCTCACCTGTCCTTCTCTAAGTCCTCAGTTCATACATGCTTATTACCTGGCTTCCACCCATACGAGCACAAGGCAGTGGTGAAGGAGTTCCCTCATGCTTCAGATGAGTTTGCCTCTGTTACTCTTACCCCTTTGGCTTGAGCATGGGTAATTGCATTGGTCTCCTTAGAAAAGAGTCTAGGCAAGAAATGAAGGTGCAGATAGACATAATGAGGCATTTCCAGCACTTTGTTCTATTTATTAACCATCAGCTCAGAACAGCACGTGGGAAAAAGAATGGCTGTGCCAGAGAAGATAGAGAGTTTCAGTGTTAGGAGCTCCTGAATCCGAAGATGTTGCATTTTCCTGTTGAAATGCCAGTGACTAAGGGCATGAATGAATGGCACAGATTACTCCAGACTCACAAGCTGCTGAGTGTCAGCCTTGGTGATTATCCCTGTGAGCTCTGCACCTGGAGAAGTGCCAAAAAGGCCTGACCTAATTTTAACACCTTCCACTGTGGGCTGTGTTACTTTGCAACAGGCTAAGTGCATTAGTGGAAGTTCCCCTGCCGAGAGGATTTTTCTCCTCAGGTCTTTTTGCTTGGCTGCTGGCAGTGACTGGGCCAGCTGAACACTGAGCCCTCATTTGTTAGCTCCATTCTCTGCCTGACTTCTTCAGATGTCAGTGTTGGTTGTGAACAGGGAAGTGCTTGTTTCATGTTATCTTTTGCTGTGCTTGCATCTGATGGATCAATTCTGGGGACATTCTTCCTAAAAGTTAATGGGGTTAGAGCTTTGCTGCTGCTCCATGAACCCAGGGCTTTTTCTTGGCTCTGGTTCTCAGGGACAGGTTTAGGGCCAACCATGTGAGGAGTCTAGCTCTCCTTAGCACTGCCTGCACTTGCAGGCCTGTGCTCACGTGGGCTTGTGGCTCCCACCTCCTGGGTTGCCATTCCCTGCTCATGCTGCTCCATGGTCATGGCCCTGCAGGGTTTTTCTGAGATTCTTGAAGCTGTATCAGCACTCCTGCCAGGTATGGACACTTCCCTGTGCACACAGCTGAAATTGCAATTTCCTGCAATTATGGAAGGAAATGACCATGTGAGGATGTGGGTCACCCTGCAGCCCTCAGTGTGGGCTGCTCAGCTGTTGCTGATGAACATGGGCTCACACAATATTCCTTAGCCTAAGACATGGAGACTTCTCAATGAGTGTCTAAAGATGCTTGGCTGGTTGTATTCATTGTTAACATGCAATGCCTGAAAATCCCTAGTGTGGATCCCTCAGAAGGTCAAATTTACCCATCAAACACACATCCAGTTTTGGATCTTGGTGCTTTATCTCTTCACATGGGAAAAGGAAGACTTAGTCTCCCTTTCCTTGTGGGATGCAATGGTCACCTGGAGATAATTTCCTAGTGTTAAGCAGGGCAGTGCCCTAAGATGGGTCACTGCTGGCAGTGCTGAGCCTTTCTGTGACTCATTTCACCCAGCTTTGGTGGTGGCCTGCAGGTGAGAAGTGGGGAGGGCAGGTGCCTCTTTCTCCTCTATGGGCAGCATAGTCCCAGCTGTGCAAGGAAGGGTGAAGAGGACTCTTCTTGGGTGAGGAAAGCAACAAAGCTGTAGGCTTCACAGTGCAAATCCCTTATGAGTGTCTCCCTGCTGACCCTCTGGCATGGGCCATGGCTCACTGGGACACCAGACCTGGGGCAGGACCCAGGGCTTGAGGTGACACATGCTAAAGCTTCTCTTGTGTGTCATCACTCACTCACATGGCATTGCCCAACCTCTGTGAGCTGATGGGCTCCTGCTGGTAGGTAGGATTTTACAGCAGGGAAGAAGAGAAGCTCAGCTGCTCATCCCCATGATAAGCTGGTGGATGAGTCTTGGGGTGTGTGCTGGACACTATTTTTAAGCTTTCTGGAAGCAGATGTGGGAGTGTGTGAGCACAGGGCTGGTGATGGGGAAAATCTTTCCCAGTTGCTAACTGGAGAAAAAAACCCCAGTGACTCATGCTGCCCTCATTGTACCATGCCTTGCTGGGAGGCACTGTCCTCTCTTCCCCACAGGCTGAGAAACGTCATACCTTGTGCCCTACCAACTCCACCACTTTTCAGCACCCAGCTGGAGAAGAAACTGGGACTCAGGCCAGGTCAAGGAATGGATTTTGTGTCTTGAGTATAAAAATTAGCCAGAGAAGCGTTGTTTCAGTGAAAACAGTGATGCTTACGCTAAGCATGTCCCTCTCTGTTGTCTTAAGTGAAGTCTCTTCATCTGTACAGGTGAATTGTGTGGGTTTTTTCCCTTCTTGTGGGGCCAAGGAGGGAAGCCCTGGTATCCCTGGAGGAAAATTTCTATATCCAAGTACCAGAACTGGCTAAAAGCAGGAGGAGGCTGGAGAGAAGATTGCCTGGTTGTTAAGGGTGACTTTGGTTCACAAATGCAGCCATGCCATTCTGAGCATGTTCAGAGGAGAAGGGGCACCAGAACCAGTGGGACAGATGCTCTTCCCATGTTGCAGCTCACCTGGGAGAAACTGGATGTACCAGGCTTCATCTGTGCAGAATCCCAATTTGGTGAGCTTGGGGGTCGCAGAGCTGCTTCCAGAAGGGATATGTGGGAACTCTTCAGGAACAGGCTTCTCTCAAGACAAGCCATAGCTTGTAAAATGAAATTAGTTTTGGGCCTCTGAGCATGGCTTGGCTGGGCAGGTTGGCTGATTACACTGACCTTCCCTTGGTAAAACCCATGGGACTGGTTAAGATGACTACAGATTTTTAATTACCTGCTTTTCCTCACCGAACAGCAGGTCTTTTCATTGCTTTGTGTTAGCCAGATAACATAGATGGAAATGTTTTTCCTATTTAATCTGACATTTTCAGTGTCTGCTGCACACCCCAGATGGTTCAGTGAAAATTATTTCTTCTGTGAGATGTTGAGAGAATAATGAAACATGATGTTTCTACAGCTCTGACACGCTTTTTGCCCAGCTGCTTGCATGAACAAAACTATCTGGGATCTCAGTTTGATAGGAAATTGAAGAACTGGCAAGAAACTTATTTGTTCTGTGCTCTTGTAAACTACTTTCCAAATGTAGGGAATGCTTCTTGCAGATGCTTGTTCTAGGAAAGCAAAGAATTCAGATATTAGAGGAGAAGAGTACAGGCATGGGTCTTCCATGGTTGGATTCACCAGGGAAGAGATGTGGCTGCTGGAAACCAAATTTTTCACGTGGTCACAAAGAGTGTCAGCTCAGTATTAACTGCAGAGCTGCTCAGCTGATGATAGGGGGAAAGGTGAGAGGAAAAATGCCTGACTGGTTTTTCAGATGCTCCACTGAGCATTCTCCATCTATCAACAGAGCCAGTTTGATTGGGAAATAGTCAGAGTGAGCAGTGAGTGAGAAATTAACCATTGGCCCCAGACTGACATGTTCTGGTTGATGTTCCAGATGTCTGCTGCAGAAAAGCATAGACCAGACCTTGGTCTGAAATACTGACACAGGCAAGCAAGGTTTATATATTTAATTTTACTTTTTAAAATTTCATTTTTATGGTGAATATTGAGGGAACCCCTACCATTGGGGAAGATGCTGTGTGATGGCATCTGAAACCAGCACTGATGCTGCAGATGTGACCAGATGTCCCTCTGGGCTGTTCTTCCCTGGGCTTAATCATCACTATCTGCATTTTACTGGGGCATTTGTGTTATCTTGTGAAAGATGCTGTTTCACAAGCCCTCCTGAAACACAGATGTCTGACCATCACAGTGGTGCCTCCCAGCACTGGAAGAGAGAAAAAGGCACTGCTGCTGCACTTGGGAGGAGCAGGGTAAGTGACAGTACTGGATGAATTTCCAGCATGGAAAAGTGGTGCCTGGCTCCCCCAGATACCTGGGACTAGGTCAGGCCTTCCTTTCCCAACCCTTGGAGCCTCATACATGTAACCTAAACTCTTGCCACAGGGGGTCAGCATCTCACAGGAGATGCACAGAAACGGAAGACAGGCCGGTTTCTTACCCTCAGCAAAAGGAGGGCAGCGCCAAGCATCTGCCACAGCCCTATTCCTTATCTCAGCAGGTAATTGTCCATCTAATTCCAGGTGTCAGCTGGAGGAAGATCTGATCCAGCCTGCCTGGAGCCTGCTTTGATCACCTGGGCAGAAGGACACTGGAGGGGACTGATCAGTGTCCTGTGGTCAGCCAGGGGGACTGAGGGGACTGCATCAGTCACCCCTCAGAATCCTGGATGTCCCAAACAGACGCTCTCTTGAAGGATCAGCACCCATTTTTGCAGCTCTTTGCCTGGGTATTTCCATTGCCAACAGACACCTCTCGGTTGTGTCCAGATGTTCTGCAAACTGAAGGAAGTTACTCTAATTTTACCCCATCTTTTTGGCCTCCTTCTGAAGAGAAGTGTTTGTGTAAGTGCAACGAGCAAACCCAAACATATCTGCTCCTAGGTAGAGGAGTGTTTACAATGTTCTCTGAGATCATGACAAGGATTGGTTTTGTTGCTATGGGATTTCTATTCACTTTGTAATAGAAAATGTGTTTTTCTCAATAGCTCAGATGTGATGAAGAGTTGCAGAGCTTCCATCAGTCGTGTCCCTGCAAGAAGAAATCCTGAGGCTGTGTAAGCAAGTGTGGGAATTGGCATATTGAAATATAAGCATCCTGAACATCCACTACCCTTGTACCTGGAAGGTGCCTGGAGAAGCACTCTAACCCAGAGACTGACAAATTGTATTTGTGGCTGCTACAAATTTTATACAGATATCAACACAAAGGTGTGCAGGGAAGGGCTGTGAACTTTACTGAGTTCTGCTGGAAACCTTACACTGAAGATACCTCCTTACATTTAGCTCTTCAGGAAAACCAAGATCAGATAGGAAAATATTAGCTTTTGTTGGTGAAATAATCAGCTGTTTTTCAGTATGCTGCCATGAGAAAAGAAGCAGAAAATGGATGTTGTAATATGTTAATGACAGATTAATTTAGTGACTCTTCAGATCTTTGGTCTAACTGAAATGCAGCCTGTTGTGCCTTTGTAGAACTTAGCATGGCCTTCCCAAAAACAGCAGCCAACACATGCCTTGTTTGTAAATATTGGAGCTCCTGAACACAGGCACACCCACCACCAGCTCTGCAGACACTAAAACTGCCCTCTTTTGATCCCAGTGGCATTTAATCCTGGTAAACAAGCACCAAGTGGGAAACTGCCTTTATGCTGCCCCAAATATGTTTCAGGGCTACATACAAAGCTAGCAAAAGTTGTATGTGCACTTCTGAAGTCAGTGGTAAATGTCCTCCAAACCCTAGATCACTGCCCAAAATGAAATGAGATCTGGAGGATTCAATTTATGTAAATTCCTGGGACTGTCTCATGGATTATTAAAACAGAACAACAAGACCCTTTTGCTAGTTGGCTCCTGGATTCCTCACTCTGTTGACTTGCATAAATCTTGTTTGCTTTGGAATTAAAATTAGCTCTCTTAACTGCATCAGCATAAAGCAAGCATCTCATTTTCTACAAACCTTTTTTTAAAGGTAAGCTGAGATTAAATAGCTGGCAACTCAAGCAGATATAAAAGGCTATGTTGTGGCAATGCAAATGATGTGCTATATGGCATAATTGGAATCATTGTGCAGAAGAAATGAAAATCAGGTTTTTTTTTTTTGCTGCTCACTCTTGGAATGTTGTGCCATCAGTTAAGGGCTCATTTATTCCCTGTGAGGGTGAAAGTCCCCACTTTGAGGTAAGACTGGGAAAACTGCAAATTGTCTCCTATCAAATGGTAAAGGTTGTGAAGGTGCAAATATTAATTGGGAGTGCTTGGCTAGGGATGGTACTGCCTGTGCCCTGCTCAGGCATGGCTAAATTTCTTGTTTTCTGCTAACAGCCAGAGTTTAATGAGGTGATGTGAGTGAAAACAAGGTGTTGAGTAAAGGATGGGAGCTCTTGATAGCATGACCCAGTGCCAGCCGTGGTATTCTGAGGTGGTGTCGGGGGAGCCAGGATGTCCCCTCCAAGCCTTCCTGTGGGCTGTTCAGAAAACTGTTTTCCTTTTTGGAGTCCCCAGAGAGCTCTGCACAAGATCCCCTCTCTTCAACACTTGCTTAGGGTGGTGGAAGGCTAAATCTCTTACTTCTCCGGAGGCAAAACAGCTGTAAAGAGCTGCTGAACAGCTACTGAAAAGCAGAAAGTTTATAGTGATGCTTGTCTTGTCACCAGCTGCATCTCAGCCCTCAGTTACTGTGGTTGGAAAGAAACCTTCAGTAACAGCAGACAGACTCATAATTATTTTTTTTTTTACTCTTCAATTGAAGGAGAAAATAACAGTGAGATTGAAGGAAACCTTTTGGTTTCTGTGCTTAACACAGAATGGCTCAACCCTTGGTCAGAGCTAACTGTGTGTTCTGAGGCCATTGCCAGAGCAGAGGAAAAGTGTTTGTTCACATTCAGGTGTGAGGTTTTTGTCCTTTTTATTTGGATTTGTTTACCAGATCCCATTTTCTGAGGATTTTGAGATCTGACAGAACACTTACTTCACTAATTTTAGTTCATCTCAGGAGTAACTTGACTTTTATCATATGTCTTAATTTTAATGACTTTAGGGTTATTTTTATAGGTCAGTTTTGCTGGTATGCTCAATTTTTATTATTATGGAGCACCATAAAAGGTGGATAAGACCTTTGGACTGCACCAAAACCTAACAGTTTTGAAAATGAAAGATGTTTAAGGGTGGTGTCTGGTTCCTTGTTCCTTCTAAGCTGCTCCTTAGCTCCCAAGGTAGAAGCTATCTGAATATCAAAATAACACATTATTTGGAGAGACATCTCAGGCTGTGAGGGTTGGAAAAGAAGGTCCTGGGGATGTTTACACAGATTTGGTGGTGGTTAGAGCAGGGGTGGCAGTGCCACTTGTTCTCCCTGATTGACTGCTACCACTTCCACAAGGACACAGAAACTGTTGCCTGGATGATGTTTATTTATAGTCCTTCATAAAACCAATTACCCAAATGTCACCAAATGGTGTTATCATTAGTGCATTTCCTCCTGTATTAGCATGCCCTGAGTTCTTGCCCTGTCAGGGCAATGGAAAGGGTAGTAGAAAGCTCATGGCTTTTTACCAGCAATGGCACAAATCACATTTACTGGGCTGTGCTAGAGCTGAAGTAACATTTCTTCAAACTCCCAGCCCTGCAGGCCTGAACAAAGTGTTTTTGCAGGAGCTGAGAGGCTGCCAAGGAAAGATGAATTGCTGATCCTGGAGGGAAACGTGCTCCACACTGATCTGGCTGCTGCATAGCAACTGGGATGGCAGGATGGTGGATGGTTCAGGAGAAAATGGACTGCATGCACAGAGGTGGTCATGGGCCAGGACAAATCCTGGCTCGCCCCATTTGTGCTGGGGAAGAATTGTGTCTTCTCCGTGTTTCTGAAGTGCCCCAAGCCTTGCAAATGGGAGAGGTGATTTGTCTGGGGCATTCCCCTGAGAGGCTCAGCCTGGAGAATGGATGGCACAAGAGGACCTACAAGCAAATTCCCAGTAGTACAAGGAGGTCTCCATCAATCTCTGACTCTTCCAAGGCTGTGGTTCTCCTGTTGCAGGCTTCAGGCTGTTGTGTGACTGCCACTGCTCCCCTGAGTCCCTAGTGGGTGTTCTGCATTTGGGACCTTCAGGATGGAATTCTGGACACCCATGTCCAGCTTCTCCACATTTGCCCAGAAGGCAAACGCACAGGCCCATGAATCCCCGTCTGCTGCAGGTGGTCCACTGCCGGGTTTTGGGGGGTCCTTTGTTGGTCCTGGGGTACAAACCTTGGCAAGGTTGGCCTGTGGGTGTTCTCAGCTTGGCAGAGAGCCTTGGTGGAGGCAACAGGGAGCCAAATGCTTCCCAGAGGGGACAGTGTCCCAGAAACCAGGACTAGGTCCTAATAGACTTGTTTTCTTGCCTCTGCTGCTGGCTTTTTGGGTGATCTTGGGCAAGTTCCTTCATCTTTCCATGCCTCAGTTTCCTTAGCCTGTAAAATGGTGATAATAGTTCATAGTCAGGCTGGATGGGACTCTGAGCAACCTAGTCTAGTTGGAAATGTCCCTGCTTATTGCAGGGGGTTGGACTAGATGGCCCTAAACCAACCCAAAACCCTGTTCTATTATTCTGTAATAATGAGGTGCTCCTCCCTTACCCAAAATAATAATCCCAAACTCATTTGGGACCTGCTGGTAGAAATAAATGTTCAATGCTGCAGTTACACAGGAGCTGAGCTCTTATTTGTTGGGGCAATTTTGTCAATATGTAACTTTTAATTTGTTCTGGTGACCACGGAATAAGCTGCCTCATTACTGTAATGCAAACAATTTTCAGGTTTTGCAGAGGAACATTTCCTAACTTTCTCAATCTGCCCCTTGTGAAACAGGGGTCATTCTACTACTTGGAGAAATTTGTGCTGTACAGCATCTGTATCTTTCCACCTACATACTTCCATGAAATTCTAGGATTGTTTTTGTTAGGTAGTGATGCTGATGCCTTGGCAATTTCCAATGAATATTTGACTATAAATTGCTGAGATGCTTTCTCAGTTCTCAGTGAGTTAAAAAATTGTTTAGGATAGTCTTTATTCATTCCTCTTATGGAAAAATAATAATTTCATGCAGGGCAGGACCCTTATTTTCCATAAACAGATGCAGGAATTTTATTTTATTTTCTTTTTTTTTTTGGTGTTGCAATTTTGTTTTATTTAAACGTTTTACACTGAAAAAAATACCAGTGTCTGCTGTGCACATGAGAATGTGCAATTAATTATCTCTTCTGCGCTTTTGAAAACTTGCTCTAAGGAGGTTTGGATAGTGAGGAAGCAAAAAGAGCCAGTGAGGATTCCCCTTCCTCCTGATCTGGTTTGGAAGCTAGTACTGTTTTCAGGAGATTCTTCCAGTCAAGAGATGCTGTTGGAGGGGCTCTAAGGACAATAAAGCAACCAGATGTGTCTTAGAGGGGCAGACAAATAGAATCACAGAATGGGACAGGCTGGAAGAGACCACAGAGGGTCATCTGGTCCAACCTCCCTGCTTGAGCAGGTTCATCCTCTAACACATTGCACAGGATTGCATCCAGACATTTCTTGAATATTTTTTGAATATTTCAGTGAGGGAGACTCCACGACCTCTCTGGGCAACCTGTTCTTCCTCATGTTCAGGTGGAACTTCCTGCATTCCAGTTTCTGCCTGTTGCCTCTCATCCTGTTGCTCAGCATCACCAAGCAGAGCCTGGCTCCATCCCCTTGGCACCCATAGAAGATGTATACAAAATGCATCCATGCAAACGTTCTGGGGCAGAGCCATGTGCGGGGGTAACACCAGGATGGATCTCTCAGGTGCTTCAAGACCTTGGCCAGGGATACAGATCTGCTTTCTGCTGCACAGCTGAGTGTCAGCCAGGGGCTGGCAGCTGCGGGCTCAGGGCTTAAGGTGCAGTAAAGGGCCTGGCTACACAGGGGATGGAAGCAGGAGTGAAAATCAGGGCAAACCATGAGCTGTCATCTCCTGCCACACCCACTGCTGCTGGCGGGGCTGGCAGTCCCCTTCCAGCAGAGCCAGTGTCACTCCATCCCCATTTTTTTTTTTTTTTCAGCACTGTGCAGCTAGGTAGAGAGGGCAGGTTGCTGCTGTTTCCTGCCTGCATCCTTCTGGCTTCCTCCCCACCTATCATCTTCTGCCTTGCTTTTCAAAGAGTGCATTTTTCATTCCTTTTGTTGGCTACAAATGCTGGTAACTGAGTCCAGCTGGGAGTGACATCTCCCTGACAGGCTACAGAAGCATCAGATATTTAATTGGCTGCTCCACCCCAGGATAAATAAACCCTCAGTGCCCCAGCCTTGAGCGTTTAATCAGAGGAATTAAATGTTCAGGGAATTGGATCACTTGATCTCTTTCCTTAGAAGTTTTTCAGCTTCTCCTGGATGAGCCAGACATGCTGACAGTTGGCAGAAATCTTAGAGACGTTTGTGCAGAGGAAAGCTGAAGTTGAAATGTTTTTTTCTGATTGATTCTGGAGACTATCAGATGAAGAAGTTGTTGAGAAATGGCAGTGTGGTTCAAGCTCTCTGACATTGGCTTTTCTTTCTGAACACATCCTTCTCAGCACAACTGTGCTTCCAATTTGTGGAGAGAAATTACTTTTCAGTCAGGACTGCTGGAAAACACAATCCAACAGGAATTCACAACATTTCTACCTCTTGCTCTTCCCTCTTTGCTCGTTTTTGGCTCCATGTCACTCCTGAGCAGCTGCAGCAGGAGAGATGGGATCATGAATCACTGCCTTGGGGAAAATGTAGGTGTTCCTCCCATGTTGTTCAGGAAGTTGAGTAATGCCATATGCAGGTGTTAAGTGCAGATGTGTTTGAAGAGTGAACCCCCAGCCAGCTGTAGGTTCGACTTAGTAGAAACCTTCTTGGAGGCAGAAGTTTGACAGTGCTGTATTGATTTCACATTATTTAATTCTCATCTTAATAAAAACATTTGGCCTTTGGATGATGGTGTTTATAATTCTGCTCAATGCAGAATGTGTCAGGGTGTCAGCTGAGATGAGTTTGAAAGCATTGCTCCTCTCAGGCCTAGGGGAGTTTTTTCCAAGAGCTCCAAGAGGAAGGCAGATGGTTTGCAATTGCTTTTTGTTCTGAAGTGAGACATTGAAGTGAAAAACATCTTCATTGTATTAATTGCAAATAAATGATTAGCAATGGTAGAAGTTTCCTGTTTAATTAGATTTCAAAATGAAAACTGTGTAGGGATGATCACAAGCCTAAGGTGCCACTTTTGTTACAAACAGGCATCCCATAATTCGTAAACTTTTTTACTTTGTAAAGGGGAGGAAGAGGAAGCTTTTCTGTCCCTCCCACCTCCTTTAATTATTACCTGAACCATCATTAGCTCATAGAAAATGGACCCATACTGATGAATGGCAAATGAGATTTTGTTCTGCCTCTGGCTGTCGTGCAACATTCATCCTTTTGAGGGACTTCTGCAAGCTTCATGCCCTAATGCTTACATTTTATCGGCACAAACCAGAACATTTTCTGCCGGACAGAGTCCTTCAGGGCTCTAGCCCATGTTGCTCTGGGGAACCTGGTGTGCTGGGGTCGCTGCTGAGGTAAAATAAGTGCTTTATGCTGTTATTCAAGTGCTCATTATACCTTGGACCTCTTGGATTTCTCATGATAAAATAGTTCATATAACTTTCAGGTTATTTAGCTCTTTTTATTATTCCTTTAAAATATGAAATAAAAGTCTCCTTTCAAAGAGAAGAATGGATGCACTTGCATAAAGAAAATGTGAAATGAAACATCTGAATCACTCTGAGCTACCCAGTTCTACTGAACAAATTTCCTGCAATTTGTGATTCATGTCAGTACCTTCAAAACTGTGTTATTTCCATCAAATTTATGATGTGTCCTTTTTCCTTCCTGCTTCTAATGAATTACATTCTCACTGCAAATTGGATCATCCAGCCTCCCACTGGCAGGTCAGGGATGTTTGTGTGGGTGTGGACCTTCCACAGCTAAAGGAAGGCATGGGTTGTTCTGCTCTTGCAGCTTTCCATGTAGCCCTGAGCTCCTTCCGGCTTTCCTCCCACAGCTGAGTGACTGCTCCACACTCTTGCACCTTCCCTTGCCCCTCTTGCTGATGTCTCATCCCTTGTGGAACCCCCTCCAGCCCTGTGGTTTCTGTCCCTGTGCAATGTTTCCAACTGGGTGCTGCTTCAGCTTTTTGCCCCACTCACTTTCAGAGCTGCCCCTGTGGTGCATCCTACCTGACAAGCAGAGAACGTGACTTCTCTTGAGCTTGCCATAAGGAAAAGTCCAAAACCCAAGCTATAAATGAGAATTTTGATCTCCTTCCACTGGGGAAAATAGGGCAGTAACAATAATGCTCAGAAGTGAGATTTTCCTCCTGCAGAGCTAAACAGGAAAGGCCCAAGTCTGGAGACCAAAGGGAAAGATGGGGGCAAATAAAAAAGCTGGTCATCTCTCTGTTTTTCAGCACCGAACACATTCTTGCAGGAGCCACTTTGCTGTGCAGTCATCTTCTGCAAAGGTAAAAAAGGCTTTTTTTCCATTTTGTATTAGACACGGACTGCTGCGGTGGTTTAGGTTCCTGCGCTGGTTTAGCAAGGCGCAACCTTCCCGGAGAGCGCTGCGGGGCTGCTTCGGGGAGAGCGGCTGCTCCTGCTCCGGCTCGCTGGGCTCCGCAACGCGGTGGCGATAAAGGAGGCAGAAGGGTCCCTGCCTCAGAGGAACTCTTATTTTACATTATAGCAAACCGGTTCCCACAGGCAGAGAGCCCACACGCTCAGGAAGCAGGGGGTTTTCTCAGGGCGCAGGGGCGGTGCATGGGCGGAGTTGGGGTAGAGGCACCAACTGGGAGAACCCGAGGGTGCGGCCAGGACTAGGGGCAGGGAAGAGGGGACAATGTGGGAAAGGCAGGAAATTTAATAAGGAAAGCAGTGGGGAAATGCAGCGCTACAATGGACCTTCAGTTTAAATACCCTCCCCCCCTCCAAAATCCAGGATATTTTATAACCTGAGTTATCCAGGGTTTTGAGTCATAAACTCACCTTTCACAGCTGGCTGTGCAACGTGCTCCTGGCATGTTCCTGCCTCCATGCGCACGGCATTGCCCATGCTCACACTCCCTAACGTGTGTGTGGCACCAAAACAGCAGCTGTGCACAATGTGCTGCTTCTCGTCTGTGGAGGCTGAAATCTTAGCAGCTCCACGTGCTAAGGGCTGGGGTGTGGTTTTGATATTCCCCATGGATGGGGATCAGAATCCCCGATCTGTGCCATTATGGTTATTGCCCAAGCTGCAGATTATGCTCCAGTTATGCGGAGCTACTTTGCCCCATCTCTGATGCCCTCCAGGGAGCTGTGGGTCCCTCCAACCCTGGACTACAGGGGCTGGATTCAAGCGTGCCAGGGTGCTCCTGAGCAGTTCAGCCAGCCCTGGTTTCTTCCTGCCAACGTTCAAAAGCTGGATTTCATTTGATCATACCAGGAATTGGTTTCGGCTCACTTCCTGCAAAAGTCAGCAGCACACTGGGCTGAACACTCAGGGAAAGCCAATTTAAGCACGGCTACTCCACAGAAAGCCAGTTGTGAGTGATCTGTTTAATTTCAGGATTCACAGTGTGTGCTGGACAGGGAAGTGGTGTGGATCAGGGAGCAGATGCCAGGCTCTGAGCTGCACGTGAGGAGGGTGTTTACAGCAGAATGTGCTGAAGGAGCTGGCAGCAGAAGGATGCATCACTGAAGGTGTTTGAAGATAATTTGGGATGGTGATGCCATCCCAGTGCTATTTCCCTCTTGCAAGGGATAAATCCTCTTGAGAGAGAGGATTTTTATCAAGGGAAGGGTTTTCAGAAAGTGACTTCCTTATAGAATCATAGAACAGTTTGGATTGGAAGGTACCTTTAAAGACCACATATCCCGACACCCCTGCTGTGAGCAGGGACATCTTCACTGAGACCAGGTTGCTCAGAGCCCTGTCCAGCTTAACCATGAATGTTTCCAGAGGCAGGGCACCCACAACCTCTACCTGTTCCAGTGTTTCACCATTCTCATCATAAGAAATTCTTTCTAATCTAAGTTGACCCTGCTTCAGTTTAAAGCCATTATGTGCCCTGTGATGTTATCAGCCTCAGGAGGTCTGTCCTGTGCCCTCCCTGCCTCTGAGGGGTGGTGAGCATCAGGAGCATGGCTTTGGGGCTCTGTTTTGCCACTGTGGGTGGTGTCAGCTCTTCTATGCTGTGGTGCAGAGGTGCACAGTGTGGGAAAGTTGTCCAGCTCCTCTTCTCTCTGGTTTTGTTCCAGTAGAATGAGCATTTTTTCCTTCTTTTCTGGTTTCCTGGCTTCATGCAAGTCAAGCCCTTTGTCTGAGCAGTGGTGTACAGCTCACCTTTGCTGCAGGGCGTAACACCCTAGGCAGTGCAGAAGATGATGACATGCCTGTGATGTGCCTAGCAGAAGCTGTCTCAATTTTATGAGAAGAGTTCATTCAACTCACCAATCACAACCATAATTACCAATAGTACAAATCCATTTGACAGCAGCTCGTTCACCAGCTCACCAGTTTTGTGTCCCTGGTGCAGCCTCTTTACTTCTTAAATTATCAATGAGAGAAGAACTGTGTTCTGATGTGGTTTCAGCTGCAGCAACAATAAGCAAATATTACTTCTTTCTGCACAGAGCTGTCAGTCCAGCTCTTGACCTGTATTGATCACTCTCTAGGAACCCAAGCACAAGCCAAGAGAAGAGCACAGACACAAAAAAAAACTTGAGGGAAAAACTAGGAGAGTGGTGAGGTTAACATACTGCACAAGATCAGAGGATTATTCATATTGGTGGAAACCTCTGGAGGTGTGTACTCTAGAATGGATCAATTGTGAATTCAAACCAGGGTACTGTGGACTTTTTCCTGAGGGGACTTGAAGTTCTCCAAGAACATAAATTTTACCAGCTCTCTTGACAAGCCATTCCGGTGCTTGACTATCCTTATAATAAAATATTTTTCCTTAAATCCATCTAAGATCTATAATTTCAGCTCATTTCTGTTGCTTCCATGGACCAGGATGAAGTGGGGTTCTGGCTCCTCAGTAACCTCCTGATGGATACTGGGGGTGTGCTCTTTGTCTCTGGGCCAGGGTCAGTATTTTGCCACTGAATTTTTGTGTACTCCTTGTCACATCACCTCCCTGTGTTGACATTTCTCATCTCTAATAATGTCACAATGATGACACTTCATACAATATTCAGAGTTCCATGCACAGTTTGCCTGAAAGGTTTTCAGAGCAGGAAATGTCTCTTGTAGCTTCGCAACCACCTCCAGCCACTCCAGACTCTGGAGTAACATCCACAGTAGCTAATTGTGTCTAGAAATTTTTTAGCTTTCCTTCATTTCAAGTAAATCCCCAGCAGCAGAGATAATTTCAAGATTGTTACATGTATTTCCACATGTTGTTTTTTTGTGACACACAGACTGTAAAATATATGTATTGTAAAATATTACCCTACTCAATAGATTGTTGCAAGTTGAACTATTTATGTGGCCACAGGGGCCCACTTCCTTCCAGAGGTATAATATCTCCTTTTGACTTAAACAGCAGGAAGGTGGTGACCACCTAACTGGAAGTCCAGGGAGCTGACAATAATTCCTGCCTTTCTCAAGAAAGTTTCACATGACCTTCTTGCATGCCAGCTGTGTTGCCCCAAAGCTGGTTAAAAATTTCCTGCTTGCCTTGCCCACAGAAAGTGTTTGGGTTTTCTTTTACTGTTGGAAACTCTCATAAAGGAATTTGTCCAAAAATGGAGAATGTTGGTGAAATTAAAATCTTGTTTTGATTTGATTAAGTAGGAGTATATGGAAATACAATTATTTGGGGAAACTGCCAGAGTCACATGGGAGCTGTCCTATGGAGAATACATCTAATTTTCCCCATGAGTCAGACTCCCATGTTGTATCATTTCTAAAGGGAAACTATTGGCAAAAAATATTTATTTTGAAGTGCTAATTAGTTCTGTTCTCCCCTCACCAACTAACAACAAACCCCTTCAACAGAACAGAGTAAACAAATAACATTTCTTCAGAAAAGTGGATCTTGACAAGAGTCCTAAACCATTTAATAAGAAATTCAAGTTGTGACAGACAGTCTAGATGAAAAAAAATAGATGAAAAAACCCACTCTGCTCAGTTATATTCTGAAAGTTTTGTGTCAATTTGCTGAAACCTTAGGAGTAAAGACTCTCAAGAGGGGTAGTTCTGAAGGAAAAAAAAGAATCAGTTTCTTTGTGAGTATTGAGAAATATTCTGCAGTCTGCTCAAATGATCAAATATTTGTATCGAATCAATTATGAACGATGTAGAGATCCCAGCTTATTTCCCATGTCATTTCACTTCATTTGAAACAAGAAATAAGTTTATTAAAAGGATGATCAGTGCACCACTGGGGAAGAGGACAAGAAACAAAACCTCATTCACTGCATTAAGCCTTTGGAACAAATTGCTCAAACAATCTAGAAGTTTTTATAAAAAGAGGAGCATATTTCACTCTGGGGGTAACTGAAGCACGTAATACAGTTGTATGAGAACGAAGTGCACTGAAACCTGGAAATGCTAAAGACAAGAAAAGGTTAGAGGGAGAGGATGATTTGCTTCTCTGCTGTATTCCAGTGAAATCTTTCAGATAAGTTAAAAAACTTTCCTAGGCATCAACATAACATTCACTGGAAAACCAGTAAGTCTGGGTGCTGAAAGGAAGATTATCCCTTCCAGTGTTCATACTCCCACCTGTCTAGAACATACCTGACAGGACTCCTCCTGGCAATCTCTTCAGTGCCCACACTTGCAGAGGAGGACAAAGAATGACCCTCTGGCAGTTAAGCACAGCTTTTTCATTCCTCTCTTTTCCCACCTTCCTGTGCCTTTCATGACCAGGTAGATCAGTGCCATGCAGGTGGTCATTAATATTGGTCCTGGGTACCAGCAGCAGGTAAATCACAGAGAGCAGGGCTGGCAGGAATTCACAAGATCACTTGCTGCTAGCTTTCCTCTGGGCAGCATCAGCAAAATTTGCACATCCCACATTCTTCATCCCAGCAGATTTCTTCCCTAGCAGTATTCCAGCATGGGAATCTTTTTGTCTCTTTGGTTGAGCTGAACTGAACCAAATCTCCAGAGAATGAATCCACCCCCAGACTTATGGCTATAGGGAGGGAGAGATTACCCCTGACAATGAAAAGGCCATAAGCCAAGGGATCTCTCCAGGTGCTTGAGGACAGGCTGAGGAGAGAAACTGTTGCTGCCAGAGCCCCTGGGCATCATCAGGGACAACATCTTCCCTTGGGGGAATGATTACCATTGGAGATATTATGCAGGGTTTCTTGAGGAAAGTGGAAGTGCTGGAGAACAAGACAGAGAGGAGGAGAGAAAGGTGAGGAATGAGGAGGGTGTGATTACAGTTTTCCCTCTTCTTGCAGTGCTTTGTGGAAATACCAGACATGTTTCCATTTGCAGCTGTGCCCTGATGGAGAAGGAGCCCTTCAGCTTAATCCAGGAAGGTGGCACAGGAGAAAAACAATCATCTCCTTTAGCAGCCCAGATCTCTGGAGGTGGGAACTGCCGACAGGGACAGCTCACCCTGACCTGTGACTGCCACTGCAGCTCCTGGCTGTTCTGCTTCCTGTGCACTGGGCACGTGGAAATGGAAAGTAAATGAATGTTGCTGTTGAATTGAAGGGCTCCCTGATTCAATGAGGAGTCATAGCCATGGTAATAGGGAAGAGATTTATGCCTTGCCAAAGCAGGCAGGAAGGAAATAATTCTGCTAGGCACAGATCTCTCCTTCCGTCTACTACCACTGCTGCAAGGCACCCTGGAAGAAATTCAGGTGCTTCGGAATGAAGCAAAGCTCCTCTCTAATGCCAGGGTTACTTTAGCAGCAGGTAGAATTGCTTCCTTTGCAACATTTATTTTCTCAGGTAATTTTCCTACACATCCCCGAGGCCACACTAATGTTCCCTTTTATGCTCAGCTAAGCAGCTGATTGATCCTTGCAGGAGCTCTCCCTATATGGACAGCCACAGGGGTCAGAGCAGCACCCAATAACACAGAAAAATCAGCTTTATGAGACACTCAGCTCCCTGCAGCCAGGAACTTTCTTTTCTCAGCTACTTTGCCTGAAACCCCATCACTCTGACAGCAAAAAGATGGTGCCTTGTTCCCTCTAAATTAGGAGGAAAGAGGAGAAGATTTGGAATCTCTCCTTAAGTGCCCTTCTTCTTCCCTCTGGGCTCTGGACAGTCACAGCAAAGTGTGTCCATCATCCCCTGGTTCCCAGTGGCTGATGATGGGATGGCACTCATTTCAGCACTGCTGCATGTTCTTAAGTCAGAAAACATCTCCTGGCCAATTGCAGCATTTGTGGCCATTCCTAGCATTTATGTGCACATCGCCGTGTTTGTGGAGCAATGCACAGTTGTGAAAGCAGATGGTTTGTTAAAAAAGATGGGAATACTTCATTCAGGCAGACAGGGAGAAGTGACTCAACAGCATGACTGAACAGCCTTTGGGAATGCACAGTTTTAAAAAAGATTTTCTTCATGGGACTCAGCAGAACTGCCCTGTCTGGGACAGTGCACAGTCAGTGGGATTTTTCAGAAGTGCCTCGGGTTTGCCAGAAAGGCTTTTCTTATCCTTAATGACTTGTACTGCTAAATTATTTAGGTGTCTTTGACAGTCTCACCACTAATCCTAATGAAGGCCAAATCAGGCTCTTTAATAAGCACAATGCTGCAGTCTGTACCATTTGGGTCCTTGGTAGAAGCTGTGCTGCTCAGATGATGGGAGCAGATTAAATCTGTATAGCTCAACTATACAGAGATAACTGTCCTGAATGTTCCCATTTTTCCTTCTGTCAAAAAAAAAAAAAAAAAAAAAAAGACCTATTTGGGGAATATCCATCACAGAAGGACAAAAATTGGATGCCTGACTGCAAAAATGCGATTTTTATAGTGAATCTCACTGGTTTAGTTGTATTTTGTACCAACATGAGTTAGGGGTAATGTTTATCAACCGGAGCTGCAGGTTTAGCATTTCAGATTGAATCCTTTAATGCCCCTTAATTATTGTCCCTTAAGGTCCAGCACACACCTCTATTATTCACCCGGAGTGTTTTCACCTGGAGGAAGATTAGACTGGGAATTAGGGAATACAAATTTTGGGTTCAAGCACAAGGGGGAAATTACATGTGCTCTGAAGAGTGGAGCACTTCTGCCCCTCGGTTCTCAGCAGAGATCATTGTAGGAAAAAAAAGCAGGACGTACTCTATCGAGCTCTCCTGCAAAATACTGACTCTGCAACCTAGATGTTGTTGTGCTTGCTAAAACTGCTCACTGGTGTTAACTGTGTTATCACCTACCTCTTCTACTGCTCCTGAAGGAATAGCTGAGTTCCTTAGTTGGCAAAATCAATAAAAAGAATCATCACGGGAATCTGTGCAATTCTCTCCTAAATGATCCCACAGTTTCTGAAGGAGGTCAAGCACAGATCAGCAGGCTGTATGTACAGGAGGAAGGGAGCAGAAACCAGGGTATTTTCTGTCAGCACTTCCAGAATGCAGCATCTCACAGTGCATTCCATCTGTGGCTAAATAGGAAACCTTCCAGACAGCAGATTTTGCCATCAGAAATTTCCATGTTTCTCGAAAGCAAATTCTTTTATAAGAATATGATGGGTTTGATCTTACTTTTAATGGGGGAAAAAATTGATGTGAATCATTTTGGATCTGCCTTTTTTTTTTAAAACAATGCAGTGTGTGCATGCTGTACTTTCTGGCCTTAAATATCCTTTGTTTTGGTCTAAGAAGGAAAAACTTCATTTTCAAGGTGATGTATTTTAATCTTGCTCAGCCTGCCACACGTTACGGTAGCAGTTTCATTTTAACATCTGTGGAGAACTCAACAATTAGCTTAAATGAGAAATTAAGTCAGAACTTTCTGTGTCATGAAACTTATATTCAGACTTTCACTCCAAAAAAATGAAATGAAAAAAAGGATTTCTTCAGATTTGGGCTTTCTTCCCAGCAGGGTGCACCCAGCTTCCAACTGGCAGCTTTCTTTGGGGTGGGTTGAGGATGGTTGTGCACTGCGAGCATTGTGGCTTACTCATTCTTATATCTGTTGGGGGCTGGAAGTGCTGATGGTGTTTTTGACAGTCACTCCCAGGCACCACACAGTGGTCACAATTTTCTCAAAAATCACCGTTTTTTTTCCTCTCGCTGCTTGGTGTGACAGCCAACATGTGCACGTTTGGGTTAAAAAAGTGCTCAGGCAATTTGGGAGAAGAAAATTTAATTGTGGGCTATTAAACATAGACGTGCTCTTCTCCAAGAGCCAAACTCTCTGGAGCTGTCAAGGGGTGGCTTGGGAACAGGGAGTGTGGCATGCAAGGGGTTTACTGTCTGGGGGAGTGACTGGGGGACCTTCCAGGGTCTCTCAAGCCCCTGGGAAGCAGCATCTTAGGAAGGGAACTTCTAAAACTGGGGTAGGAGGAGACAGAATGGTGGGAGAAAAATGGGATCTGAAGAGGAGACAGCTGGCTACATTTTCATGTTGCCACTTGAAATTCCAGTCACTTTGCTCCTGATTCTTCCGTCCATCATCAAAGCAGAATGAGAGCAGAGAACCATGAAGAGTAAATTTATTTTATTGATCTATCTCTTTTTTTTCTTTTTTCATTTTTTTTTAATCCCCCATATAAGCATGACCTGTAATAAGAAGCTGTCAGGAGCCTGCTTTGACTCCCACTGGTAGATGACAGCAGCTTTCTTCTGATTAAATGGGTGCTGTCTGGATTGCTCCAGGCTAAGGCAGCCCAGGAGGAGAAGGCCTGTTCCTTTCCTAAGGTATCCATTTGGAGACCTGAACCTCAGCCTGATGTGTGTGATCTTAATTAAACTCTTACCAGGCTTGCGTCTTCCAAGGCCAGAACTCAGCTCTAGTGTTTTAGTGAGTAGGTTTTTAGGTTGGTTTCCTATGGAATGAGAATTAGCTCATGATGGTGTGTTTGTGGACTGGCACAAGCAGAGCTGCCTCTCTCAGACCTGTAACTCTGAGCCTCACTCCAGCAGAATTTGACAGAACAGTAGGGAGCTCCAAGGTGTCAAGATAAAGGAGAGCAAAAAAAATTCTTTACTGTGAGAGTGGTGAGCCACTGGAACAGATTGCCCAGAGAGCTTACAGATGCCCCATCCCTGGAAGTGGTTAAGGCCAGGGTGGATGGAACTGTGAGCAACCTGATCTAGTGCAAGGTGTCCCTGTCCATGGTGATGATCTTTGAGGTCCCTTCCAGTCCAGGCCATTCTGTGATTCTATGATCCACCAGTGATAAAAAATTACTCATCTTTCAGCTGCAGAAAGAGATTCTCTAGGTGTTCACAATCTGGGGAGATTCGAGACAGAGATGGATTGCCTTTCTGGTCCTTTGTGCTCAGCTGTAGCTTGTTCCAGGTATGGTGTCCTGCCATCCCTTGGAGCAGAGCGTTGGAGAGGATGAGCAGGGAAGAGCCAGACAGTAGCATTACTTAGTGGTAAAACATAAATGGTGCACAAGGAGGTCATTTGGTGGCTTGATTACATTTTGTAATTACCTCCAGGAGGGACCATGTCAGCTGCTAAGAGGCTATTAAATTCAACTGCTAGTGGATCTTTTTTTTTTTTTTTTAGTCTTTTCCCATCTGTTAAAGTTTATTTCATACCTTCACTAGTTTTAAAACATCTATCAGTAGTCTATTCAAATACTGGACTTGGCCCTGCAGCGCAGGACTCAGCAGGTACCAGCTGGAAAGTAAAATGTTATTGATGAACAGGGAAGGGAATTGCAGCATGAAGTCTGTTTCCATTGCCCCCTAGGCACAGGAGCACATCTCTCTGCAGGGAGGGAATCAGTCCTGGGGTGAAACTTGTGGATGTGTTCATGAGCTGATGTCTGCTCTACTCCCTACAGTCTAACATGGACTCAGGACTCAGGAGCAACAGAAGTGAACTTGAAGACTAAACATACCTAAAACTCTGGTACAAAAGATATCAGATTATGTGTTATGTGCTCTCTGGGTGATTATTTTCATTAGGTGATGATTACTCAAACCTCTAGTAGAGCAATGTTTGGAATACAAATCTATTGGTCTATTGATGCCACTACACTCCTGGAAAAATTAAAACTCAGTGACAAGTCCTTAATTATTTTCCCCCCAAAAGGTTCCGTCCTGTCCCCATTCCTCCCAGTGTCTGTTTTCCAAATTTAGCAACATCACTTGAATTATTGAAAACCAAATTATTTCATGTCTCCCACTTCTCCGACAGGAGCGTGATGGCTATTGACAATGGGCCATCAATCTTGTTCTAAAAAGAGCTGTCAGTATCAGTCAGGAGAAAGAATGATTCAAGAACTTACAGCAAAAGATGAAAAAAAAAACACTAAAGAAAGGCCAAGTGAAACCTCTCTCTAATGAAAGCCTCAAGTTGTAACCAGAAGCTGTGTGCTTTCAGAATGCCTCACCCAGGCATTGTTCTGGTTGTCTACAGATAAAAGAAGTTGCTACATCTTGGATTCATGATGTAATTTAATTGGTGCCCAGATGGATGTGTGAACAGTGTTTTAGAGCCTGCATTTGAATAAGTATTTTCATCTCACCTACAAGTGCTTCAGACAAAGTGCAAATGCAATGAATAGTAATGACATTGGCTTCTAATCACCCCATGCCATGGAAACTCATGAATTAAGTGTTCAGTGGAGGTCAGAACAGATGAAGGGAGCTAAACTCTGCCAGGGGTTCCTCTGGGGTGCAGTGATTTTTAGGCATTTAAAAGCTATTAAAATAATTTCCCCATTTTATTTTTAGCACTGATTTTTATCAAGAAAAGTAGCCAGCATGGGGAGAAGAGACAGGATATGGCTGCCAGAAAAAAAGAAAAAAAAATTCTTGGGAGACCTAGGGCTGCAAATTGGTTTTCTAGAGGAAGAAGTGCTGCCCACCAGAGCTCCTGCCAGGGCTTCAGCAGCCCCTCAGGGGTTTTGCTGCACCCTTTGGCCCACAGAGTGTACCAGGCTCATTTTTTCCCTTCCCAAATCTGGCTGGATATATCCTGGTACTTGCTGTGCAGAGGCAAACACCTGCCTTTGCTTGCAAGTGAGACATCCATGAAGAAAAAGGAAAACTAAGTATGGGAAGATCTGATTTCAGAGGCAGACCAAATTTGAGGTTTGAAAGTTTCAAGCAGGATGGTGGTGGAGGTGCAGCTCTGGTTCCTATCCTGTCCCACAGGATAGGGAGCATGGGAACCATGGTCAGAGAGCAAAATCAGGAGATGCCAGATAGCAAATTAAGAAATCCTGGTTTGGTTTTTTTTCTCCTTAGAAATCCCAGCGAATTCTGTGCTATAGGATCTGAATGAAACCATATATTTTTCTAGCTCCTACTGTGTTTTTGACATATTTAAGAGTCAAAGCTAGACAGATGAGGAGCCTGGGTATTGGGAAGCCCAGGGCTGGACTTGGGTCTGGAAGAAACTTTATCTGAAGACAGATTGTCAAACAGCTGCTTCCTAGATTTACTGCTGTTGGCTTTCTTCTCCTGCAAAGCCCTGATGGCAGCCACTGTTTGAAGTTTGCTTGCTAAAACACACACACACACACACACAAATATGCATGAAAGCACCACATCTCCTTGCCCTTGGCTCATTTTTTGTACCTTCATCACAGCACTGTTCCCAAAAGCATCAGTTAATTACCCTTCCTCCTTCCCAGGCATCTGCCTTTGGACAAGGCTCATTGAAACAGAGCCAGGGTGAATTGAAGTCAATCTGCACACAGGGGAAAAGTCCCACTTCACTAATCCATGTGGCACAACTCCAGCAGAGACATTCATCTCAGTTTCTTATCTCTCTGGGGAAAGAATGAGTTACGGATTCTGGAAAGAGCCTGGACCACTGAATTTTAAAAATCTACTTGCTTTTACCATAGCACTGTTAAGCTTGTGAGTTCAAGAGCAGCAGACAATTCCCCAAACTTGTAAGACAGGCACAAAGCTCGTTGTCTTGTAGAAAGTGATAAATGGGAATTCCTCTTGTTTTTTGCTCTCTGGTTTCTGAGGCTGAAAATGCAGGATTACCAGTTCTGCCCTCAGCACAAATCAGCTGGCATGAACAGAAAAGGGGTCATTGCTGCAGAATGAATTGATGCTTAGGAAGGATTTTGGGCATATGCAGATGTGATTTATGCTTATTGTGATCTCTGAGTATTATGAATTAAAGAGCAAACACTCTCTAACATTGAAATCCTTCCAAAAGAACCCTGGTAGAACTCTCAGCATGCCCCATTACAATGTCCAGTCCAGGAATGAGGGAAGGAAGGCTTTTCCAAAGGCTGTAACATGTTCCTTCTCTCACCTGTCTGTGACTGAAGATCTGTCATGAAAGGACAGATGTGGACAAAGGTCTGAGCCACTGAATTAAAGAGGGACAGCAGAGACTCAAACAGGCAATAGAGAAATGGGGCTTGGCAGAATCTTGCTCTGACTCAGAAAGCTCTGTCTGTGACTGGGTTTGGACACCAGGTGCACTGGCTTGATATTGTTGTAGGTGTGACCAGGATGTGCTTTTGTGTTGTAAAAATCTCATAAGAACATCCAAGGAAGGTGTATGTATAGATGTGACCCTTAACATTTTTTAACAGTAGTCCTAAACCCTGATTCTAAGTGAGTTGAAGCATGTTGGGAACTTGCATTGTGTAGTGATGGTCAGTGGTCAGTCTTTCTCTGAACAATCAGATCATTAGAGATCCAAAGCACCACAGTGGCTACTGTATTACCTGGAAGTGTCTCAGTCCTACCTATAGCATGTTCATTTACTACGTGGTAGCCATCAGTGGGACTTGTGCTAGCCACACTCTGGCCAATGAGTGGAAGGTCACCCTGCACAAAATATTGCTGCATTTAGCAAGTGCCAGGTGTGGGGCCTCTCAGGACATAAATTTTCCAGGCTGCAGCTTATGTTTGTTAATCAAACACTATTTTCTAAGAGATAGCCTGTATTTTGAGTACAGAGAGCAGGGCTGAAATTAAATACTGCTCATTTGTTTTTCAGTGCTAAGACCTTCCTTTTTCCTCCCTTCCTTTTCTTGACCATTTACCAGTGGCTTTATACCTTATATTCCCAGCTGTCACCCTGTTTGCCCCTGGCGGGGTTGATCCAGACTGCAGTAAAGTTTCACTTCTCCACTGAACTGACCTGAGTCCAACCTCTCTGTTTTTATTGGGGTGTTGGATGCTGAGGGTCAGGGCCCCTTTGATCCTAATGATAAATAGGGACAGGGCTGTAAATCTGCTTGGAGGTGTGTACACTGTGCTGGCATGAGCCTTGATCTGACACACTAGGAGCAGGGAAAATGAGTAATGCCCAACTTGACCTCTCATCCTTTGTGTCCCAAGGCATTGAGCTGATGGGTTTAAAAGCTGGGGGGAGATGGTGGAGCTGTAGACAGCCACACCAACATGCTGAGTGACCACATAAAGGCAGACTTCTCCAACCCTCCCTTGCTTTTATGAAATCACCAGAGCCTGCAGCTGTTGAGCAGAAGAATTTTGATTTTTACTCTATTCCTCTGCGGTATTGCAAGCGTGATGACCCATACAGACAGATGGATTGATACGAGGATGGCCCCAGCAATTCTGGCATGCTGACACCTGCCAGATGGAAATGTGGTCCAGCACAACAAAAATCACAGCTTTTCACATCCAATCTGAATGCAGCTCTCTCTGTTGCAAAAGCACAGTCTTCATCTGGGACGTCTGAGGGGAGTCAGTTGCAGTCAGTTTGGCAATGGAAAATCAGAGTTTCCAGAGACTGTGTGGTGTTTTCCCAACTGTTACTGCTGGGTTTTAACTTCAAGGCCATGCCCAGTCCCCTGGCAGTGTCAAGCCAATGCAGACTGGTTCTGCATGGAGGATTGCACGTCTGCTGAAGCCATCAGAGCATGCAGCAAGAGGATGAGGCATGTGTGTGCCACAGGAGGAGACAGAAGGAGATGGTGCAAAGCTTGCCAAAGTTACCCCTCACCAATTTTTGGCAAGACTGTATGAAGCAGGGTGAGTGTGCAGAGTTTGTCCTCTGGCTGTGATGTCATTATGATTTTTTGCCTTTTCTTTTATACCCCTTTTATATACCCATTTATAGCTTCTGTATTCTTAGTGCTTTTTGCCTACATTCTTGGACTTGTCAAGCAAGGAGACTCAACATTTTAGAAGCTTTGTAGTTAGAGATCAGTGTGCCCAGACACCAAGGTCCTCTCTAGAGCACATTTTGTAAGATAGAACCATCCAGGGGAAGGTTCCTTGGGGAGGGGGGGCTCATTGAGCCTCTCATTGGGGATTTTTTGATAGATATGCTAATTAGTAAGACCTATAATCTTATACCAGATCTTTTGTGGGAGGTGCATTGTGGTGTACATTGAAGTGCATGCGACCTGGACATGGTGCACTGAGGTAAAAGCCCTTTTTCCCTTCTAATCATGTTTGCTTCTTGATTTTAAGACCAAGAAAAGGTATCATCTGCAATGGGTTTGAAATTAAGGACTGACTTAATGGTTCAGTACAACATTTTGCCTCATTCTTTCTGAAGTCTAATGCCTGTTGTGGGTTGTGGCAAGAGCTTGGAGAGCAACAAGGTGCAGACAGCTTGTGACAGAACAGTCTGACAGAATTGAATAATCCTTTATATCAGCTAAGATTTCTGAGTTTCAGCAGTTGAATTTCATGGCCCTGTGAGTGTCCCACCATTCTCCCTGACTGCACCAATCCCTGCAGTAAGTTTGTCTTCTCTTGTGATCCAAGGAATAGGTGATCTCAGAGAGGTCTCTGGGGATGCAGGAAAAGTGGCACAAGGAACAAATTATGTCATGATAGGCACAATGAACATCTGTGGGAGGTAATCACCTTGCAGGTTTTGTTGAAAGGGAAGGGACTGTCTGCACACACAGGAAAATAAGCAAGTGTCCAGGCTGTTTCTCTAAGCACAGAAGCTGTCTGTGCTGGTGGACCAACATCAGCCCCCTAAGAACAGGGTGAAAAAGTGAGCAAATGGTTCCTTTGTGGCTGCTCTTGTAGGAAAATGAGTGGGTTAAGACTGCAGCACACTCTGCAAAAGCTAAATGCTGCTAAGGCTGTGATTGCCCAGAGTGAAACTATTTCTCTGCCTTGTTGGTTTCACCTGGCAACTGTTAGGCACTTACTGGAAATAAGGAAGAAAACCTTTTTCTCTCTTAAAAACAAATCAAATTGTGTTCTTGCAGATATCAAAGAAAGTAATTTTTCTCAGAAGCTTATCTTGCCCTGAATGGAAAGTTAAACTCCTGTGCAGCTTGGGAAACATGACGTTCTCCAAGAACAGTCTCTTGTTTTCTCTGCCCCTCCCCAGATTGAAAAGGTGTTGCTGCAAACTTCCCCTGGTTTTGTACACTGTACATAACTGAATTCTAGCTTGTGTCAAGGGCCAGTTGTATGCCATTACCATGCAGAGATAAAAAACCTCTTCTAGACTCCTTGTCACCTCCTGGTTATTAGACAGCATGGTAGCTGCTACATCCAGAAGTTTGGCTTTGTGGGGCATGTTGATTAATTGAATCTCCATTTAACTCCTCTTTCAGGATTGTCTGCACAGCCACTACAGCTGAGTGGGAAGTGATGTGCACACTCAGCAGAAATGTCTCCCTGATCTCTGAAATCAGTGCTGCAGGGCGAGGAGAGGTCACTGTGCTGGTTGCCATAGTAATGAGCCACCCTGCAAAAAAACCGTGCCTTTTTTTTGCCTTGTGAAAAACATTTCACCCACCAGAAATCTCTGAGCGAGGAGGCCATTACACTGAAGCATTTAACATCCCTGTCACTGAGCCCTCCCTGGGCTCATCTGCTGAAGGGATGGGAACACTCCAGACTCAGCTCAGGAAAGGGAATGCTTGAACAAGCACAGCTGCCTAAATGCCCTGCAAACTGGGGCCTTTGGATCTTCTCACTTGGGTCCCTACAAGAGCTCAGGAGCAGTGAATTCCTGGCTTCTTATCTGTGTTCATGCTTCAGATGGGCTTTTTTTTCCCTTGAGAAGCAAAGGGAAGGAAGGGAAACGTGGAAATAGAGCAAGGCAGTTTTTCTACTGGTGTCTCTTTGAGCTGCTCCTGAAGAAACTGTTCTCTGACACCAATTAACTCTAGCAGGGGATCTGCTGATTTTAAGTGGAACATCAAATCTCATTGAGATAGAAATAACTCTTTTATGCCTACCTCAGTTCTCAACACTATCAAATTCTGAGCCTGGACTCCTGCCAGGTCTTTTCAGAAATAATGAAATGATTGTTCTTACCTCCAAGCTAGAAAGACTTTCAACTGAAAAAAAAAAAAAAGCATAGCCTTCATTTGTTACAATTTTATCCTTCCCGTTCATTAACAACTCATTCCTGGTCTAGCCTGGCAAATATGCTTATGATTGTTCAGTCCATTGAATTATTTTCATTTAGTGTTTGTTTTTTTTCTTGTTTCCTACAGAAATGATAATTGGACTATGATGAAGGGAAATTTACTTGAAGGCAAGCCAAGGAGGAGCAGAGAAATACTGCAAGCATGGCAATGGAGAGACCCACTGGAGCAGGGAATGCCAAGGAGAAGGTAAAGAAGCAGATGATTTATGACTACCTGGTGAGAAGACAGATGGAAGATGGTCTGGGAAGCCTTTGGTGGAGTGTCCTGTGGATTATAAATGAAGTAGAGGGACACAGGGGAAGTAGGCACAAAGCAAAGGCAACAGAAGCCAATGAGGGCTTTTGGAGTAAAGCTCTGCCACAGCTCTGCAGCTGGTACTTTTTTCCTCCAGGATGAAAAGTAAATTCCTCAGTGCTGCCATACTTGAAGAACTCCTTTTGCTTCTGCCAAGTTAATCATATCAGAAGCAAAACAAGCAAGATAAGAAGATAATTTCCCTCTTGGTATTTGGAAATGAAATATTCATTCCAAACATCTTCCCTTTTCAATAAAAAATGTGAAAAAATGATTGTGCAAAGTAAATAATCTGTTCCTGATTTCTTCAGTGTTTCACTGAACTTAGAGACACATTTTGGTATTTGTTGGAAATATTAAGACTATTCTGGATAAGGAGGGGTCTGAATACACTTCTAAATTTCGAGTTACAGCAATGCAAGAGTAAATATTATGGCATTATTAGTTACTTGTTTCTGCTCTGGAAATCCCTCTCAAAACTGAGACTGGGCCTGAAAGAAAAACTTCAGGATTGGCCAGTGGAGTGAGTGAGACTGGTGAGAAAATGAGAATTGTTCAATTAGAGTTAATTAATCATTCTGAAGTGATTTTCAACACCCACATAAACATACCAAGGGTGAAATGAAGAGGAAGAAATCCTTCAGATTTGTCTTGTGTGTGATAGGAAGTTTTAAGAGACACACTGACTACAGGCCTTTTCAGACAGAATGTATTTAATATGTGACACGAGCAAGGGAAGCACTGAATAATTCAGGTTGGAGAGGACCTCTGGAGGACTCTGGTCTGTTCTCTCTGCTCAAAGCAAGGCCAGGAAGAGCAGGTTGCTCATGGCTGAGTCTGTTCAAGCTTTTAATATTTCCAAGGATGAAATTATCTCATGTCTCTAAACTTCTGTTTTCAAATTTAACCACTAACCGAATGAAAAAACTCAGCCTAACAGAAGACAAAAATGAGATACAAATGAGATTTTGGTCCTGTGTGTGTGGTGTGGAGTGGCTGGCACTGAGGACTTCAAGTCCTTGACAGATGATGTCCCCTTGGACACCGTGAGTTACGTTCCTGGAGCACATCTTCTATCCAGTTTCATATGGAAAACAGCTCTCTCACAGGCTCCAAAGATGACCCAAAGCTTGGTAAGAGGGCCAGCTGGGGGATTTTATCAGATGTGGAGTCCTGCCTTGGATTATAATCCCTGTGTGCATGTTCAAAATCAGCTGTACCCTCTCCCCTCAGGAAGTGTTCAAGGCCAGGATGGATGGGGCCCTCAGCAACCTGAGTGAGTGCCATCCCTGCCCATGGATCTTCAAGGTCCTTCCCAACCCAAGCAGTTCCAGGATTCTATGATTCTTTGATCACATGCTTTATAATTGAGCTAATTCCCGAGTCCTTTTAGGGGTGGGCTTGTAAAATCTGATCCCAAGCCTCTTCTCCCAAGCTCCCTCCTCTTTGTACTTGCTTTGCTCTCACAGGGGCTGTGACAAGAAGGCAAGGACATCTCACTAATGATTCAAAATACACACAGAAAGGACTGAGAGGAAAGAAGTGGGACTCACAAGACCGCCCCCTGTTTTGTCCTTTTGAATCTATTTAGTCTGAATTTTTACCATCCTCAGCACTGAGTTTTCGGAGGAAAAAAGCTCTGTTGCAGCAGAGACTGGAGGGGGTCTGGCTTAATCCCATCCTCAGCAGCACAGAGATGCTTTGGCATCTTAGTAGATGAAAGGCACAACACCTATTTATTCACATGGTTTCCTATAGAAACAAGGGTACTGTGATTTTTTTTTTAATCAGTATCTGTCTCCCTTGCTCTTCTCTCCATCCCTTTTTGATGTGTTTGGTAGTTTCCACCAGATTTACCAGTACTTGAGAGATTACAAAGGTTGTATGTTCATACAGAGTTTCCCCCCTCCTCAAAGATGTGGCCTTATAGGGGAGGCATTGCAAGAATTTTCATGTTTCACATGAATGAAACAACCAAAATGTGAAGTTAACCCTTATTAGACAACAGAAAATCCTCAGATGAGAGATTAAACCTGTTAGCAAGGTGCTCAGACTCCCACATTAGTGCCAGTAGGGTTTTTTTACCTCTCTTTACACTTTCTTGTTTAGCTGAGAAGAGAAACACCAGGGATCTCAGTGCTTTGTGATCGGCCTCACTAACTGGATTTTCCTGTGCATTGCTTACTAGGTGGAATGGCAATGGCAAAGCACCAAAAACCAGCACACATAAATAACATTTGGAAATTAATAATTCCATTTCCTGCAAGTGATAAGAAAATTTGCCCTGTGTGCAAGCAATTTTCAGTCATTTATGGCAATTTGTAATATTTAAATACTAAGTAAATTAATTATTTGGCATTATTTTAGTTAGCTGATTTACTGTAATTGCAATGACTAAATAAATCAATTACTTAAAAAAAAAGAAAAAAAGCCCCCAGACATATATGACAAATCAATTACTTAATATTTAATGGGAATTACTCGCTGTTACAAAAAACAACAGGGGAACGAATCCTTTAATGACATAAGCAAAATTCAATCACTGTCTGGGTAAAGCAGTTTCTGTACAACATTACCTTTATATAACTCACGAGATAATGCAATGAAATAGTGGGAATGCACGGGAAAAGTGAGCCCAGACGAACTACCAGGCAGCAGGAAGAAAACAGCTGGGACCTGGTTTTCTGCACCATCCCAGAAGGAGGAAACACCTTACCCAGTGAACTGCACCTGTGCCAGGAAAGATGTGAAAATAGATGGTGGGTGCCTGGATAAACACCACCTGTGCTGGAAAAACAAATCTGTTGTTTGGAGTCATTAGAGAAGGTATTGGAGAATATCATTGTCGTGGCTGTGGGAAGAGGTTGCTGGCAGCCTACACCTTGGGCAGCAGGGAACAAACCTGCTCTGATCACCTCAGGAGGGTCTTTAGGAGATGCTTCAACAAATTCCAATGGGGCCAGTGGGAGTCTGTCAGTTTTTGGGCATGGAAACCAGGGAAGAGCAGATTAGGGCTGTTAAGACTGGAAATACAGCCATGGAGAAAATTTAGGGCTGGAGAATAGAGGCTCCAATGAATGCACGAGGTGAACTATGCCAAGGATAGCCCAGGAGAAAACAGCTAGAGAAGGGGCAGTACCCAGGGAATTTAATTATCTTCCAGAGCTCAGGTTATGTCTGATGAGCTTTAAATTGGGCAGCAGCTTCAGTGTTAGTCATCAAAAGGTAGAGGGGAAGATGAATGGTGCTGTGCAGTGTGAAAACCCAGCCTCATTAGGAAACTGAGGTTAGAGCCCACCAGAGCTTGGTCAAATTATTATTCCTCATCTCCTATTCACTCTTCTAATGCAATATTATGGTACTGATGCCTTTTCCTGGTCTTAAAGTCAAGAGTCAAACACTGTTTGAAGGGAAAAAGGGAATTTAGCTTTGTATTTATTTTAAGGATGCTTAGGGTGCACTATGTCCAGGTTGAATGTATCTCAATGCACACCGCAATGCACACCCACAAAAGATCTGGTATAAGATTATAGATCTTACTACTTAGCATATCTATCAAAAATTCCCCAATGAGAGGTTCGAATGAGCCCCCCTCCCCAAGGAACCTTCCCCCGGGATGTTTCTATCTTAGTTTACAGAATGTGTTCTGGAGATGACCTTGGTGTCTGGGGCATCCTGATCTCTAACTATGAGGCTTCTAAAATGTTTAGTCTCCTAGCTTCACAATCAAGTCCAAGAATGTAGGCTAAAAACCATTCAGAATACAGAAATTGTCAAAGGGTATAAAAAGGGGTTATAAAAGAAAAGGCAAAAAATCATCATGGCATCAGTACAAGTGTATATAAATTAGTGTATCCTAAAATATGACTGGTTAATTCACAGGCAGGTTTGGCAGCTGCTTGTCCCATCACTGGTGCTGGCAAGTCTTAGCTTTAAGCACAGGCACTGCTCCCTTGAAGTTTTAACTTTTCCTGGAAAACAGTGCTGATCACGAGACACAGGTGCTGATGGAAGGAGTTCATCTCCCATCTCACCTGCTGAATGCCTTTGGAAGGCCTCATTACCATGCAAATGGAGATTGCACACAGCCTAAGAAAAATGCATCTGTCAGGCTGCACATATTGATAACAGCAAATGTGAGCATAACTGGGATTTATAGAGCGAAAGGATTTCACTTGGGGCTGGTTGGACTTGTCCTGCCCCTTGAAACAATGAGGGTTAATTGTGCTTCAGTAATTCTGACATCTTTCTGATGAACAAATCATCTCTAATTGGACCCAAAAACTGCCACAGTACTGGGGAACTTCTGACCTCGAAATGGTAGAGGAGAATTTTGACAAAGAAATTGCAAAACTGACAAATGGGAAGGAGCAATGAATGCAGCCATGAAAGGGGGAAATGATGATCTAACTCAGCCATAATTTTGCAATGGATCAAGTTATCCTCTGACTTACATTGGAGTGAGCTTCTGATGAGGCAGGCATTGAAATGAAAGACTTGAAAGATGTTACTGCTCTAATCTGCCAGGAAAAGCAGCTGGAGGTTGTGGAGTGAGATGATATGGGCACCCAGCTGGAAGTCCAGAAACAAATGGCTGTGTAGCTTGGGCTGTACAGTGGAATTTCTGCCTGGGAGAGTCAGGGCACCTCAAGACCCAGAGCAAACAACTGCACTAAGGTTATGATGTTGTGCTTTTCTTCCTCCATTTGGGAAGCCCACTTCTAGGCACAGCTAGCCATGCCTTGGGCTGAGTTCCTGAGGAAAGAAGTCATCCAGCCTTGCTGGAGACGCCCAGTACAAAAGGCTGTCCAGCTAAAAATATTTTTTACATCTTTATGAATATTTTAGTATGTTTATAGATGTAGTCGTACACCAGCACCTCCCCAGAGTGATATGCTCTGCAAACTCTGTAGAATGTACCTTAGATGGGAGATTACAGGAAAATAATTTATTGATCTATTACAATTGACATGTGCACAGTGCAAGGCACTTCCCAATGCACATATATTGTATTTACTGAGGTAATACTGGCAAGAAGTCAGGGACAATTAACTTTGCAAAGGCCCTCAAGGGAAAAAGACAAAAGCAAGTTTATAATTTATACTAGAAATAACAGGCAAAGTCTGTGTGCGTTTAACCTGAGCTCCAGGATATATATTTCTTAGAAATGCATAAATTCGCTCCCAGGTTTTATATCTATGTTGTCTTGAAATACAACTTGATTTTCATGCTTTTCAGACTGTTTGTAAGTGGTTAGTGCAGAACATCTCTGCCTTGGATTGCAAGGGGTGTCTGTACTGCTGTACTACCAATTTTTAGGGCTTTTACCTTCCCTACAAAAGATGAGCTAAGAGCATGTGGTAGTGCAGTGACCAAAATGTATGTCTGCACTGGATAACATTGAAATGAACCCTGCAGAGCTCACAGGAAAACCCTTCAGTTAAGGCATTGGTACTTCCTTGAAGAATTACTTGGTATATTTTAGTGGAAAATGTTTTCTGGATTTAATTAGGCTTTCTTACTTGTGTTTTTTGAATTTTTTAATGTCAACGAATGAATGTGTACATTTTGTTGTTTGAACACCAAACAACGAGTTTTCCTGTAGGTTTTTTTTCCCCAACACTCCTCCCTCCTTCCTGCTCTGCTCAACCTGTAATGGAAAAAAAAAAGTTGTCTACCTAAATATTTCCTCAAAAAGTATAACTCTCCAGTCAAGTCTATTTGTTGTCTTCTATCTCGGTCAGCAGCAGTGGTGTATTTCTGTGTGAGATGTGTCACATATATTAAAAGAGAAGAAAAAGATGTATCTGTGGTTTTTGTCCCCACTTCCTGACCCTGGGCTCACTCGATGCTGTGGTGACTCCTGCTGTTGAAACAGGACAAGCAGGTCTTGATATTACTGATAACCAAATCTAGAAGACTTTTTTTTTTTTAAATATCCTAAACTCTTGTTGTATGTTTTAATAAGAATTTATGCATCTTTGGTAGCAGCTTAGTGTTTTTGGCATGAAAAGACTTCGGCATATGCTTTGGCATACACTACTTAATCTAGCAATTTGTTATTGTCTGCTGTATTTATTTTCTCAGCATCTTTTATTCCAGCATCCTTTATTTTATTTAGTTCAGCTGCATCCTTCAAAAATGAAAAGGGTAAAGGTAATGTCTACTGCAATATAAAGCCAAAGCATTTAATTCCACAGCAATGCCTTTTCCTCTACTTTTCAATCAGGACTGGGGACTCGTCACTGAAGAAAGCCATGGTTAATTAATTACTTACTCTGAAAGATTCATCCCAAGCGAACATCTTTTCCTCTGCCACGGGAAATGTGGGTTTTGTTAGTGGTGCTCTTTTCCATGAGTTCTATCTAGCTGAAAAATAACAGCCCTAGATGTTTGAATACACCATCTAAACTAATTATTGGTCAGTGGTCAGTTTGGGGCTGGAATAACTGAGGAACAAACCTGCACAGAGAATTTCAGCTTTTTTTGGAGAAATGAAGTCTGAGAGTTTTGTGGTTTTCCAGTGACTATTCAAGGAAAGAAAGTACACAATTCATTTTGATGAAGGGCAAACATTTTCTAAAGAACTGCTACAGCAAAAACCCTCATGTTGCAGTGGCAGATACCTCAGAAGATATAATTCACAGCCGCCTGAATGCCTTTGCTCTTATCTTTACTGGAGTCATCTGCACTGATTTCTGCTATTTCCCCAGCTAATCCAGCCTTTGCTAATCCTGTCCTCCAAAGTTCTTGGTGCTGTTCTCGACACAGCCATCCACAAGTTTTATGAGTGCACCCGCTGGGCCATATTTCTCTCTTTGCTTAAGAGAATGTCATGCATGACAATGTCATACTCTTAATAAATTCAAGACATATCTCATCTGCTGCCTCCTCTTTATCCACTTGGCTGGTTGCTCTGACAAGGAATGAAATTAGAAATGGTTTGAGAAAGTAGGTTCTTGAATAATCTATGCTGGCTGTTTTTATCAGTTTATTCCCTAGATGACTACTAAGATATCGTTTAATAATTTTATCTTCTGCCTTTCTGGGTATTAGATTACTGCAATTTCCTTGGTTCTTCATTCTCTCATGAAAGATGAACTCCTCTGCTTGCCTTCCTTGATTCCTCAGGCACAGAGAATTTACAGAGATAACCCCTAAAGGTGCAGAGATCTCACCTGACTATGAAGTGCAGGAAGAAAAACTTCAGCTGTTCCTCAGGATGTCATAACTTCTCTAAATATTCTTTAACCAAGTCTTTTCATATTTTAGTTTGCAGTGCTATTTCTTTGGAAAATGTGCACTAAGCACCTATATTGCCCTAAATAGGAATAATTATCTTCTAAGCTTTCAACTGGTACACTCAAAAAGGAGCTGCTAGAAAAGACTGATCCCTCACTGCCAAAGGGGATGCAAACAGCTTCCTTACCTGCTAATGATTTGAGCACAAAGATGCCCAAAATCTGAGACTAGACGAAGCCACATCCCCTTTTTAAGCATTCCTTGGGCCCCTTAAAGACGTGATCAAGGAAATACGTCGGGAGACAGGAAAGAGATGCCAGAACTGCTCACAGATGTAGCTACAGAAAATTGGTTTATGTGAGCCCAGCAGCTTGGCAGATAATGGCTCAGGAAGTGCATTCCTGCTTACTTGCCAAACATGAGCAACGTCCAATATCTTAGAAGTGCTCGAGCTGTATTAGCAACACATACACATTTCCTTACAGAGGTCAGGAGCATCACCTCTGCTTGGTTCCCTTTTTGGGATTCCAGCCACGTCACACTAAATACAGAGGGATGCACACTGCTTACAGGAGCAATTTCGTGAACTCCCAGAGCTGTAACATGAGCCCAGACTTCTGCCACAAAATGGCTTGTGAGATTTTTAAAAAAACAACATGTGGGTTAATTTTTTTTGCCTGCCAAATGCCTGTTAAGGCTTTTGTCAATTTTCTCTCTCTTGCCAGTTTTGGGTAGTGAAAGCAAAGCTAAAAAATCAGAACATTGCCATTGATTTCCAGTGCAACGGTTCCAAAGGAAAGGTCAGGAAGGAAAAAAGAAACATATTGGGAAAAAAGCAGCTTCATTGATGTATTGCTGGTGGCACCTATGGAGCTGCCTCAACACAAACAGACTTTTTATATGAACTGCTATGAGACAAAGGTCCCTGCAGCTCATCACCTCTCCCTCAGAGATGAGGCTAAGGTGTGTTGGTGTTGTATTTGCTACTGCACAACCAGCCCAGCCAAGCCCCTCCACTGGACAGAGGAGACATGACTGTGGGAAAATAATCTATGTAGATGAAGGGAAATAATGGATAGTATTATGATAAGGAGACAAAATAATAATGGGTAATACATGAAAGGCAAACAAAGTTCTTGTGATCTGGAAGTCAGGAAAGGAGCAATTTCGGCACCAGTAAAGTTGTCATCATAAAAACATTTTATAGGAAGGCTGGGATACAAAGGTATTTATAAAATCGGATGCAGCATGTTCTGCATCCATCCATTAAATTCAGATGGATTTGTCACAGTTTTTATGCTTTAAATCTTTCTGGTAAGTAATTTAAGCACTGTTTCATATTGTCAGCTAGACAGAATATGTTTCAAATTGGAGCCCAACACCAAGTTGTTTAATAGAAATTTTTGAGGTTAAAAATTATTCTGATCCTGACACCATCCTTTACATAAGAAATAAAGAAGGCATTTATGAGAAGCTGCTTTGTGGTTTTGATAATAAAGGTAATGATTATCTTGCAGCCTTTCCTCACCCTCACAATACTACATGTTAACTAATTAACTAATTAATTAATCCTTTTTCCTGCTGAGAAGAGAGGCTCTGCATTCCCAGCTGAAAGAACCACAGCACTGCAGTGGGGTTGAGCATGTTCTTATTCTCATGGACCACTCACCATCAACCTAGAGTTTCCTCTCCTCTCATATATTATTTTAAGGTAGCTGTTTGATTCTTTGTGATGTTTTTGTTTTATTTGCTTTAATAGCAGGCTAAGCATGAAAGCTGGGAGAGTACTGGAGAAGCCAGGCTTAAAAGTGACATTCCTGATTCAGAGTTACTGGCCACCCAAACCGTGTCACCATCTCCTCTCAGTTCTGATGAAATGGTTCTTAGAGAAGACAGGAATTTTCTTGGATACATCTCCACGAGCAGGCTGAAGGCAGATTCAAATTCTGCATCAGGACACCATGTTTTGTGTCTAGACCTGGCATCTTTGTCTGCATGAAGCCCAGCCCATGGAGATATTCTAGAACTAAAATTTTATTCTTTTCACTATCTCCATGCAAAGGTGGGATAAATATTCCCTAGGGGATTTTTGATAACAAAAGAGATTAAACAAATCCAGCATTTTATAAGGTACATTCATTTACAAGCCAGACAACTCCACACATGTGGGAATTACCAGCTATTTGCTCATGGACATTTAATATCTGCAGAACAGGACCTGAATATGTTTCTCTGTAGAGCCCAGATCTTGACTTCTTTTTCACAATCACACAGCCTTCACTTGAGTGCTGGGGTAACTCTTTTTGCTGATTGGGGAAATATTCTTGTGTTCACATTGGAGACAAGGCAACCTAATGCCCTTTTTTGCATTTTGGGGTTGACTGGGCTTTTCTGGAAACTCTGAGGTTTTATCACCCTGTTTACATTTGAACTGCTTTCTATGCTTTCACACAGAATAACTGTATATCCATAATTCCAGTACTCTACACCTCCTCTCCCAAGGGTTTGGAATACACACAGATACCCTATCACAGCAGAGCATTGCTCTTTGATCTGCCAAAGATCTGAGTCTGCAACAGCAGAGAATTACACTCAGCTCTCTCAAGTCCCAGCACTTCACCTGTTATTTTAAGCAAGTTGCCCCTGGAGGTATTAAATAACCACATAGTGCTGCAGCAACAGAGCTAAATATTTACTAATAATGTTAAACTCACACACTGGAGTTTTTTTGCAGGGAGACATTGGCACAGAGCTCTGCTGTAAACCACAAGTACATCTCAAGATCTCATAAAAGTAAAACTGGAGAATTTCTGGTGCCAGACCTGGTGTCAGCTGCTGTGAATGGCCAGAGCCTGTTGATGCCAATGGGGACATAATGCTTAACAGACTGAGAATTTGCCTCCTCTTGCCTGGTGTTGCTAAAAACCTTTTTGGAGCTCCCCAGACGCTTCAGCTGAATCTCTCAGGCTGAGGAGGAAAAATGTTTTTTAGCAGCTCCTGAAGGTAGATCCAATTTGTAGAAAATGTCAAACGGAAATTCATGTGTGTGGTTCAATTGATGTTGGCACCTGGATGGGTACAATTTGGTGAGGATTTTCCCTGCTGACCATCCAGCTGCTGTCCCTAAGAAACATCTGGATTTTTGGCAAGGGGATAGAGTTTTTCACCTGTGATTAGTGAAGAAAGGCAACATTTATTTTTGTCTTTTTCTCACCTTCCTTTACAAGTGGGCAGTTTTGCATCCACCCTGCTCCAGGCAGCAATGCCAGTCATTCAAGGAGAGGAATAATTCAGTAGTTGAAGGGTAGTGGGGTCTCCAGTAAAGAGGGACCAACACTTGCTGAGAAAAGCCAAAGGGAGAACACATTTTGTTTGCTGCAAAGCCTGTAAGGTGGGAAGAAATCTCTCCTTTCTTGCAGAAAAGGAGAGGGCTGTTTATGAATCTCTCTGGGGTCTTTCCTACCACAATCAAGTCTTACTGAGACATACTTACCATTTGGAGGAATCCCAGGACGGAAAAAATGGCAGGAAAGGAACTTCACTCATCTCAGAGCATCCAGAACAATTCCCAGTGATGGTGTTGGTGATCCAGGAATACTGAACCCCCCACCACAAAGCAATGCAGAAGAAAGGGAATGCAGCATTGAGGGGAAAAATAATGAGAGAATGCAAATAAGATTTAATGACAGCCACTATGGTTTTATGGAAAATAGGTCTTGTCATAGAAATGCTGTTTTTTCCCCACATATGGGCTTCTGAGTAAAGCAGAACAAAGGAACCATGAGAACAAAAAGTACACTCTAAGCTGAATTGGAACATCTTAGAAGACTGTGATGTTGTATGTCCTAAAATAGGACCTTAGACGTCCAGTCTGATGCTCAAAACACTTTTATATTCTCACTAAAGCTTTTAAAGTAAATATGAAATCATGGATAATAACGTTTGCCATGTTGTTGTTGTATTTTCTCTTCTGTATCCACCTGCCTATATTCATGATGTTTGACAGAAATCAGCATTTTTGTATCTTTCATATCAAACCAGCTTGGGACAACACAGGAAAAATGTTAAAGGAGGGAAAATGGCACAAAAGTGGCTGCTGACAGATACAAAAGTATTTCCTTGGGAAAACTGGGCAAAAGTCTGCCCTTATGTGCTATCTTATGTTCTTGATAGACACAGTAAAATATAGGGAGCTTTTTGGTCTGATTGTTTTTTTAGCCACATTAATGACATCCTGCCAATTGTTAAAAAAGCAATTAAAACTAATGATAAACACTGTGTAGTTTGACATGGTTGCAGTAGAAGCTTTTAAAGGTTTGCCTGTTTATATTTGGATTTTAAAGTGGAGCCAAGTTACAGACAGGAAGGCAAGGAGGGATCATTATCAACATAACCTGGCAGGGATTAGGAGGGATTAGGTTATGGATACAGATTTCCCAATAAAATGACAGGCCTGTGGAGCATTTCAAGAGGTGCTCCAAAGCCACCTTCTCTTCTTGAACACTTACTATCTACTTCTGCTGCCTCAGGTATGTGCTCCAGGTGCTGCCAAAGCCCTTCCAGCCCTTCCCAGCCACACATCTTGTTGCAGTCTGTCTGGGAGCATGGTGTCTGTGCCTGTCAGGAGCTGTGTGTCAGAGCTCCTTGGACAGAGATGCCTTTGCAGACCCATCTCTCTCAATACATCTGCCAGCTGATTAAATGAAAATTGCAAAGGCATTCTGACGCTGACTGCTGCAGCCAAGTGTTTCATGGCTTTACTTAGAGCTTCCAGTAAGTTACTGCCTGCAACACTGCCAGGGAGGCAGAGAGGCGATGGTAAAAAAAAAAAATTCAATTTTCATCCAAGAGGATTTTATTTTGTGCCTATAGTTGTCCATATGCTTTCCAAAGGCAGGGACACACTGTGGTTGCAGGTGTTGTAATTTCCTTTGAAAACTGTTGGAAGTTTCCACACAGTTCATTTCCTCCAAAGAGTGTTTTCACCTAGTCTTGGATGTGGTTTTTCTATCTTTTTTTTTGTTTTGTTTTTTAAAGGATGTTTTTCAACGAGGTTGTAGTAGACCTTGCACATTCTACCCTGAATGACACTCACTGTGAAGGGTGGACTGTGAGAGGGAGAGTCACCTCCTAGGAAATGGGCATAACTTAAACAGGACATTCTGATGTGCCCTATGCAAGGCAAGATGGATGGTCTGGGAAGGGGGTTGGAGAATTTCTGCACTGGACTCTTCTTTACTGCCCAAGTTGTAGATCACAGCCCTTTCTCCACCTCCTCTTCAAGGAGAGAAAGCAAAACTTCTCCAACTGCTCTTCCTCTGAGTGTGGAGGCTGAGCCTATTTTTGTAGCAGCTGTTCCAGACGTTTGCACCTCCTCCAGTAGATGTGACAGTCCTGGGGCAGAGAGGGGACCTAAAGGAGAGAATATGGGTGCCTGATTCCTATGGGATGCCTGGCCCATGAGTCAGTGTGCTGGGGATCAAGGAGGAAAGGCATTAACTTCTTGATCAAGTGCATGTGAGGGTGGGCAGGCCAGCGGCAACCTGGGATCACAGCCCCAAGGTGCTTGGTGGTGTAAAGGTAGAATGAAACCTCAGAAAAAGGCAGAGAAGTAGAGTCTGAGTAAAGGAGATAAAAGCTACAAGCCCCTGACTAAGCCATCTTTGTGCAAAATTTGTTTCAGCAGCTGTTTCCAGCAGTGGTTTGGCTGTGAAGGGCATTGTGTCAGCTGTCACCATTGCCTCACTGTTCTCTTTGCCTGAAGTGAGAGTTGAAAGTGGCAGGCAGCTCAGGAAGGAAAGAAGAGCCTGGTTTATTTATTCCACACTTGCCAGCCCCATGGCTGAAGCCCTCCCTGAACAACAAGATGAGCAGTTTCAGGTCACTGCCACTATCACGAGCATCTGCTCTGACTAATGGCATAATGGTGTGGCCCTTTTGGCTCCAGGTTTGCTCGGGGCTACAATGCTTTTAGTATTCCATCTGTCACCAGTCCTATCATTTGCAGCATCTCTCAGAAGAAATGATGCTGAGACATTCCCCTCCCTAGCCTGTGGGGGAGAGCACACTCTGTTTGCAGAGCCCACAGCCCTTAGGTGTCCCTGGGGAGCCGTGTGGACTCAGGACTGGACTAACACGTAGAGCAGAGACACAAGGAGAACTTTGAGTCTTGCTGCTGGCCCATGGCTGCCCTGGTCCCCCTCTCTGTCTGTGCTTTTCTTGCAGCTCAGCTCCACGGATTCCCACATGCTGGGCTGGCATTTCACACTCAGATTCCCTCAGCAGCAGAGGTGCGCCAGCAGTGTGCCCTGGATAGAGAGTTGGGTGTCTCTCCAGTTCTGCTATCCCATTCCACAACATTTCCTGTGGCAGTATCAGGAGCAGACCAGGCATGGCACAGAGTTCATGTCCTGCACGGCGCCCTGGTGAGTGTACAAGCCAAAACCCAGTGTTGATTTGGCTCCTTTTAAATGTCTTTTATCTGAGGCACAATCTCCATTCAGTGTGGAGGCTTGGTTGCTGAGAAACCTTTCTGAAATCTTGCTGGGAAGCTGGATTCCTCAGCTGGACCACTTGGCAAAAACCAAATTGGTCTTTCCCCATCTCCCCAAGAGGCAAGAAAAAGTAGAAACTGTGGGGCATTCACACCTTTGTCTCCCTTCTGTGCCTCTTAAAACAACTTAAAAAACACAGCTGCCTGTCTGAAAACACTGCCAAAGCCACAGAAGGAACTTGCCATAAGATAAGCCACCACAGAGGGACCTTGAGCTATGTGCAGAAGGTAGAAATTTACAGCAGGAAGGCACTGATTCCAGGCCTAGCAGAGCTGAGGTCTGCTGAGCACATCCTGGGTAATGCATCCAGACAAAAATTACCACTGTGTCAAACTGTGGGAAAGGAAGCAACTGCTTATGCACTCCCCACCTCAAGTTATTGTGAACATTGGTGACCACCTCGTGGATAGCCCGAACTAGGGCTGTATAAAGGTGGCACTTCCAGAAAGACTCCAGGATCCCCATTGCCCAGAGGCCCAAAAAAGATGCATGGGATGCCACTGGATCCAGGGGTAGTGACTATCTTCTAATTGATCTTTCTTTCTCTCTATCTCTCTCTTTTCTACCTCTCCAACTGACATTTAGTGTTAAATAAAATCCATGTAATTGACTTTGGCCTATGGTCTGATTTACACCTGAACTTGGTCAGAGGCATCTCCAATGGATCATAACAACCTCACACCTGGGGTGCCCTGCACCTGGACACTGTTGTTCACCCAGTGCAGCATTACTTTGGAAGAAGAGGCCTCTTTTGCAGGTTATTTTTACAGATTAGTCTTGCAGTAGCAAACACCAGGCCAAGCCAAGCCCATTTCCTCCTAGATTTGCATCTCAAATCAGATTTGTGTGCTAGAAGACAAGAACTTAAAAGTGTTTTTTTACTGTATCTGCACTATAAAGTGTTCCTCCCACTCGCCTTCTTTCCAGATTAAATGTTTTTGATTTACATAGGATTTCAGTACTTGTACAGCCATCCCAGGCACTTTGCTCAGTGTGGTTTCCTATCTGCATGGAGCACAGGAGGAGCATAATGACCGCAGAGACATCTGCTACTGTGTTGCTTGGGCTGCAAGGTGATAAGGAGTAGAGATTCAGTTAAACAGTGGCGAAGCAATAAACTTATTTTAGCAGGAAGGTAAGTTGAAAGGAGGTGTTACAAATTGCCAAGTCTTTTAGACATCCAACTGAGATACCCTGAGGAAACCTGATTATAAGAAAAGCTGAAAATTCAGTGCCTGAAAATCAGAACCTTTAAAGCACATCAAAGTTCAAACCCCAAGGCTCTTATCTGGATCATAAAGCATTCTGGAAAGCCTCAGCTGAGGACCTTCTTCACAGGACTCCTGCAGGAGCTAGGGCAGCCTTTGGCACTCTGCAAAAGGATGAGGAGCAAAGGATAATTTCAAGAGCCTGATGGATTTCTCTACTGGCATCAGTGAGAAATACTTGTTAAACTAATAGTCCAAGTAGTTTCTTGTCATGCAAGTTCAGTCTAACTTATTAATTACGGTTTCATTCGTTTGTTGCATGGCTCTCGCTGGTCACTAGATGTCACTAATAATGAATAAGAAAGAGGAACCTCGGGGGAACTTCTTGGGGAGGCAAAATTTTATGGACAAAAGCACCCAGGAGTGCCTCAGCCCAAACCCCTGTTAGCTAAAGTGGCACTCATGCTTGGTTTGAGCGATTGCCACTGTAGGATTTGCTAAGTGTCACCATTACCCATTTTTTTTCCAGTTCATGGAAACCTTCCTGCCCTATTTCCCACCACTGGAAGAAAAAGAGTGGATTTGAGCAGGCCAGTGTAAAATGCTGCCACACCAACGTTCCTATACTTTATGGGGTCTCCTGAGGAGCAGGGAGCCATCGCATCTGAGACTTTGGCATACATTTGCTCAGGCATGGCCAGCATTAGTAAACTTTTGTTCTGGCTTCTTTATGATATATTAAGAAGTTTTTATTACGCTCTATGGTGCATCTTCTGACACAGTGTCCCTTGCTTTTGGAGGAGCAACCAGCACACATCACACACTTCAGGGACTTTGCAGAGCTTGCTGCTTGTTAGCATAAGCCCATGGCTCAGGGATGATTTAATCCAATAAGCGCCACTACCGTCACACCATTAGTTTGATGAATAGATACAGCCAGAGCCTTAGATGTGTTTAGCTCAGGAGTGAATCCATCAGGGAGTGAAGGTCATCCAGCTCCCCTCATCCACGTTAATTGCATCCAACTCTTCTGTTTAAGGCACTTTTAAAGCTATGTTTCTTCTGGGTGGTGTCTTCACTGAGAATGTAAGTGAGCTGTGCCAGGAAGACAGACAACACAGGAACCACCTTTCTCTGCGAGGTGACTTGTCAAGTGTAGCCTTAGGTCAGGCAGCCTTGGGTTAGATATTTACAGGACTCCATGAAGCACCTCAGGCCTGCTCAGTTCCAGTCTCATGTCTCAGTCCTATGTGCCCAGTGCATCTGGCTGCTTATGGGGACACAAGGATGTCCTTGGGGACAAGCCTGTCCTTCACCTCGACCTGCTCAGCAGTGTGCAAAACATTGGAGAGCCTTAAATCAAACAGGAAGGAGAGGACATTATCCCAGTCTCCCTCTCTTGGGGCAGCAAGAACTCAAGCAATGCCACCTGCAGAGGGAGGGACAAAAAAATGGCAATAAGAGGTTGAGAGACGAAGCTGAGACATTTAATTTGTAGAGCTGAGTACACTTATTTTCTGACATCCTACAACAGCTCTGCTTCATCTGTTGACCTGCAAGGAAACATCAGCAGCTCCAGGCAGGACCATCATCAACCATCCTTTTCTTGCCCTTTTTCGTTTTGTGCCTAATTTTATCAGCTTCTTTCTTTCTTGGCAGAAATATCTGCCAGGCACCAGCATTTTTAGCCAGTAATAAAACCCCAACATTTCAGAAGTAATTTTTGTTTTAAATCAAATTTCAACATAAAATCCTCTTCCTTCTCTCTTCTCCAGAAATGTCTAATGAGAATAATCAGATTGGATGGTCTTGACAACATCAAATAATTTTGTTTCAACAATACCTAAATGCTCCATTTCCATAAGGTACACACATTGTTATTCTATAACAACAAAGCATTATACCAGCAAATATTAATAACACAACTGAAATTGGATGGTGAAATTAATGTTTGATATTATCCTAAAAGTTCAAGTGAAATTAATGGAAATGAGTGATTTGAAATAGGAATTTATTTCTTTCAGCAGGATGAGACCATTTGGTATCCAAAGAAACTTACTAAGAGTTTTTTCCAATGCTTTCCTTGTTCCATAACCTCCATTGAGGAGAATAGTATTGAATTTCAGTAATTATGAACTTATTTAAGAAAAAAACCCCATGACTCCAAAACATTCAGAGACACTCACTAGGCTTCTCAATAATCTGTGGGCCAGTGAGGGGCTGACAAGCAATGCATCACTCTTCCTACCCGCAATGAATTGATTCTGTCACCAGCAAACTAAATGCAATCAAGCTCTGGACTTGAATCATAAATCCTGTGTAAGTCACAGTTAGCAGTAAAGTGAACTGAAGCAGATAAAGGAGTCTGACAACAGGCTGGTCCAGCAAAGTGTCTCCAATAAGGAAGGGGAATGTAAATACTTTATTTCGATGTCTGGAATACTTTCTAGTTTCCAGAACTCCATGTAGTAGGAACGTAGAGAGTTGTAGCATGTCAGTATGACAGATCCTGTCATCCTGGGCTTTTCCCATAAAACCAGAGTGTCTGACCAAGTGATTACCAGGGTGTTTAGGTTCTGGGGGCCTGTTAGGCTGAATCTGCCCAGAAATTGTATTAGGCTTTTTTTTAGTAGACAAATCTGCTGGTAGGCAGACAAACACTGAGACAAAGGAAGCCAGTGGATGTGATTTTTTTGGATTTCAGCAACGCTTTCCATACTGTCTCTCGCAGGATCCTTCTGGACAAAGTGTCCATCCTGCAGATGGATAAGCACATCCTGTGATAGCCATCGGGGGAGGGTTAGGTTGGATATCAGGAAAAGGTTATTCACCAGAGGGTGGCTGGGCACTGAACAGGCTCCCCAGGGCAGTGGTCACAGCACCAAGACTTACAGAGTCCAAGAAGTGTTTGGACAACGCTCTCAGGCACATGGTGTGACTCTTGGTGATGGTGCTGTGCTGGGCCAGGAGTTGGGGTCAATGTTCCTTGGGGGCCCCTTCTTTGATTCTGTGAAAAATCCTTGCAAAAACCCCTTCACATGGGGAAATTCTGCAGAGGGAGGCACCTTTTGTACAACAAACAGTTCACACAACTTCATGCAGCAGCTCACCTAACACAGATCTAATTGTCTCTTCTGAAAATGTTGTCTGAGGAGATGTGACCAGGGACCTTGTCCTAGAAAGCTGTGGTAAAGGATCCCTCCCACACTGGCAGCAGCCAGACAGCAATGCCATCCTCCAGCTGGAAGCTCTGTATCTCTGTGAAATGGCATTGATGAAGATGGCACTTGCAGTGGGTCAAAAGGACCACCACTGTGGGTGGCAGGACAAGGAGTTGGGAGAGAGAGGGAGACGTCTATTGAAAAACTTTGTCAATGTTTCCTCTGCTGGGAAGTCAGGCAGAAGAGTGGACTTTCCCTACCTTTGCCAACTGTGGATGTGTGCACTGACACCGAGTCTGCTCTTTATGGCTTGGCAGAGGCAGCCCCAGTGCTTTGGTGATGAGAAAATTGACAGGGTGAGAAAAAAATTGTTGTTGCAAAAATGAGCACAGCCCTGGTGCGTGGGCAGGCAAACACTTTCCTGAAGATCTGACTGATCACCCAGAGATCACCAGCACAAGAGCTGAGATGGCAAACACCAGCCAGATGTGTTGATTAGCACAACCTGAGCATTGACCACTTAACATAAACTTTTTATATTAAACATCTTAGGCCCAGCCTCGGAAGGAGGTGGCACAGCTGAGGCTTTCTGTGCTCATCATGTATTCAGATTTTATCACCAAGTACTGAAAGGCTCTTGATTCACTTGATTTGTGACAAGTTCAAACATTTTCTAGTCTAACTGCTCTCTGCAAAGACAATGATGAAATCACCCTTGGGTTTAGTGCTACTCAAGATCAGTTAAGGTTCCTGTGTTTAGTATTTTAAGATCTATTGAGACCAAGCTCCTTCACAGGCAGAGAACAGAACTTAATCAACAAACCAGACAGCATGATTAGGGGAAATACAAGCAATCTTCTTCACCTCAGCTTTGCTAAACAAAACAAAATGAAAAATAATGCATTATTCCTCAAATGAGTTAGGGAGAGAGCTGATTAAAAAGCGTGTGACAGAACATATTTCTCCTTGAAGATGATATTTCATCAAAATAGGCTAATTCTGAATGCAGTAATATAAAAGAAAATATGTTTTTGAAATGACGCTGGAAGAAAAAAGTTCAAATGTTCCTTTCTAAACTTGTTATGGCTGAGATCTCCTGGGGCGTGGCTGCAAGCCCACAGCACTGGAGATGGTGCTTTTTTTTTTTGAAAGGAAGGACATAGACACTCATAAACTCATCAGTCTGATTGTGATGCCCAGAATGACACTGACATCCACTCATTTCTTTCACAAGTCCTTAACAAAGATTAACTGGAGAGTTAAAAGCAGTCAGCTCACATTTATCAAGTCATGCCAGAACAATGGCAGTGCCAGGGATAGCATTTGTTTTCTTGGGTGACCTGCCTGAAGGGGAAGTGGTAGATATCAGTGAGTGTATCAGCTAACATGAGTGAGGTCTTCTGATGCTTCCTCCAGCAAAGCAAATTAATACACAGTGTGGGTGAAGCCACCAGGAGGTGCAAACAATGCCTGATATCAATCAATAGATTTCTTAAATACAGAAATGTTTAACTGACATGTCCCAGACAAAGTTTGATAGATTTAGGGTGACTCTGAGGGATAGGATTTGGTCAGTCTTGCCTGGGTGAAGTAGGAAAATGATCTGCAGCCTCTCAGGTGGCATTGGCTAAAGGCACATTTGATGTGACACACAGGGCAGGAGAATTCAGCAGTCTGAGATGAGGGCATGGATTATGACATTGAAAAGAAGGCAGATGTTTGGGATGCAAAGGACAGACACTGCTGGGGTTGCAGGATGCCCTAGCAAAAAGGCAGAGCTGATTTGGAACAGTGAAAATGAGAGTGGAGCTTGGAAGCAAGTGCTTTCCTCTGCTCACCTCAGGGATGGAAGGGTCTTGCATCAAGAGGGTGAAGCAGTGATCCAAGAATGGTGCAGGGACACTGCTAAAATGTCAGTGCTGAGAAAGGAGTGACAGCAAGACAGAGGGGCCATCTGTAACACACAGTATGAGTGGAAAGAACTGGTTATGCCAGAAAAAATGAGACTGAGCAGAGACTTCCAATTATTGTTTAGTCGGTAAAAAGTGGTAGTAAAGAGGTAAGAGGCTAATTACTCTTTGCTAGGCCTCGGAAAAGTAAAGTGGAAAAATCAGCAGAAACTTCTAATTTTCACAAGAACTTCCTGCACTTTCTCTCATCCTAACGAGCTGACCTCAAAGAGGGGTGTTGATCCCACCAGAGTGGGTTACCTTTATTAATCTGCCACAATGCAGTTCAGTTCCCATTCCCACTGGGATGGTGTTGGGGTTGAGTGTCTTTCAGAGTGTCAGACGACCCGGAGGTGACAAGTTTGGCCTGGTCTGCCAGGAGTCTCTGTAAAGATGTGCACCAGCCCTGTCCTGAAGCAGGGAGGAGCTGCAATGTGTGACGGTGGCGAGGATGCCTCAGAGGTCCCAGTCTTTGTGGAACTTGGTGTTTTGTATTGCAAGAAGTGGTAGAACTTCTTCTGAAGAGAAGCTGCCTACACAGCTGCCAAGTGGGCATTCTTTTCTCAATACCAGGTGCAAATGAATCTCACTGTGTGACACTGTTGGGAACCTGAATTTGTCCTTGGTGCTTGAGAAAGGGAACGATCTGAACCAGCACCATCTTGCTTGGCGTTTCTTGGTATAACACCAATTAGTTTTCAATTAGAAGATTTATCCCAGCTTTCACAGCTTGCCTTGGTGGGAACAGGGTTTTGATTGTAATTTCCTAATGCATCCATGCTAGGTCATCTATGTGAAGCTCAGATCCACCATGACTCAGACAAGCTCCCTGCGGTCAAAGGCAAATTTTCCAAAATAACTGTGAAAGGTATTTTTAACACGGAACATTGCATCAATCTCAGGTATTCAGAAGCATATCAGATGCTCTTGTCTGGCACACTTCCCTTCGAGATGAGAATCTAATGAATTGTCCACAGCTTCAGTCTTCCCTCAAATTACCTGCTCTTTTGGAGAGGCATAATGAATACAAATTGCATCACAGCTCTGACACCTCTAACCAGTCACTAAGACATGGTGGCAGTCCAGGAAGAGCCTGCCAGTCCTCCTCCTGCAAGAGGAAATAAAGGAATGAGAAAGTGAGAAAAAAAAAAAAATCAGAAGTAGGAAGAAGAAGATAATTCACAGGTGTTGGAAGCTTACTTTGAGTTGCAGCAGCACCACTGGTGCACCAGGACAGTGGAAGAAGAGAGAGTTTCTGGCTTTGAGTCGTAGTTCAACGCCTGAAAGATTTTCCCACTTCAAAAGATGCTATTTGGATGGGGAGACAAAAAAGGAAGGGACACCAAGAAACCCTGCTTCTGCTGCCTTCTCACAGAGCACCTGGCTGCACTGTGGAGCTCTGTGCCACTGGCAATTGTGGCTACTGAAAACACCAGAGCATTACAGAGAGAAAGATGACATTTAAAGCATTTACCTTAAGATTCTACACCATATTGCTGGAGAGAGGTTGGTGTGCTCACATTAGACACTGTTTCTTTCCAGCTAAAATTAATATTTCCCTCCAAGTTAAAACACTTTTTTTTTCCTGCCAGATATAATGTGTGATGTACAGCCCTGTGAATTAATAAAGAACTGCCTCCCTCCAGCTTAGCTTTTCCTGCTGAGTCTGATAATGAAATTTAGTCTTCTTTTATATACTCAATTAAAGTAAGTTAAGAACTGAGAGTGTGACTTCATTTATTCTTTGGACAGCATGTATTTTCTTTGTGCTACATCAGTGGTGAAGTGCATAACCCTGTTTCACTCTGATCTTTTGAACCTGTCTTATTTGCTGGGAGTAGAGACGAGAAATGAATTGGCACGAGCCAAAGCTTGCTGGAAACAGCAATGATCTCCCCATGGGAGTCAAAATGCTTTCATTCCCCTCTTTTCATAGCAAATTTTCTCAAAGACCAGAGTTCCCCTGCAGGGGCCAGACTTACAAAAGAGCTGAGCAGGTGGGACACCACCTGGGAGAATCTGCTGGAAAAAGCGGAGCAGAGGCAGCAGGAAGTGGAGGTCTCTGGAGGGGCTGAGAGGAGATTTTTATGAGATCCTCTTTCAGAGATCAGTTGCTGCCTGTTTTCCTTCTGCCAAGGTGCAATGGTCCCTGAGAGATGCTCTCCAGACTTGTTTTGGAGAAGGAGTCCAGCACAGATTTGTTACCCTCAGCTCTGCTGAAAGAGTGCAGCTGCAGCCTCACTTTATTAATTATCTCATCTCTAAACCACACAAGGTCTGGATTTACCTTCTGGCTTTACCTATTGCTCATGCCTAGTCCAAAGTTCAGGGAAAAGTCCAAAAGTATGGAATTCTGAGGGTGACTGACACAAAACTGCTTTCCTGTTCTTCACCACTACAATGATGATGTGGTCCCGACCTTCTCCAGGGTGATTTATCAACAGCTCCGAGCAGGTGCAAGGCCCTGGGACACAGGAGTTATGGTGCATCTTCCTCCAGAAGAGGCTCAGTTCCTCACCTGCACATCCCAGACCAATTACAACACCCTGGTTCGCTCCTCACCACGGCTGCACTGAGAAAGGCTGAAAGACTCATCAGCCTGAAGATTTGTTGCTAATTGCCTGCTTGGAGGATACGTATTTCATCATTTGTCCAGGCTCACCGCCAGGCTTTTTTTCTCTGCCCTTCTTTGGATCCTTTACTCCTGTTCATTCCCACACCTCTCCCTGCTGCCTGGTTGCCCTTTTGCTCCCCTTTGCCAGCCACCTCTGAGCACAGTGATGCGGTGGCACCTGCCGTCACAGCCTGTAGTTTAGGATGTGATCTGTTCTAATGCGGAATCCTTACAACAAGTATAAGACAGCGATGAACTTGGAAGGAAAGATGAAGTGATATTTCTTTAGATGTTCAGGGATTATTTTATTCCTCCAGCTGCATAGCTGGAGTTTCCAAGCAAACTCAGACCTGTTCCCAATCAGGAACAGGTATGGGGCACACGTGACATGGGAGCAGGGACAGGGATAAACCTGTACCCTGCAGGGTCCCTCCCCTGGGATTTCAGGGGAGAGGTACCTCAACAATTCACCCTTTCTTTTTAAATAAAAGAACATTGGAAACAGTTGGACATGGAAACATAACAAAACAATTTCAAAAGAGAAGCAACTATCTTGAGTCCCCAAATGTCCAAACAGATTTTCTTTGGAGTATCAGAAGGGAGACAGGACTTGAGCATGCTTCAGATGGAAACTGAGTCAGGTGAGGGGTTTTTTCTTTTCTGTACCTGTTGGAATCTTAGAAAATGACAGTTAATTTCTCTCCTCCCTCCTTTTCACCCCGCATCGGCATTGCAAAGGGGTTCTTGGCAAATAGAAAAGCTTGGTTTTGTGAGGGGAACCAGAAAGGGAAATTTGGGAAATAAAGGTGCATGGGATAAAAGGGGAAGGTGGGATAGGGGAAAGGATAGGGATTATGGGGATATTGTCTAGCATATCTACTACCTTTCACAGGGACACCCCCAGGGCCTGTAACACATGCTGCCTGAAGACCTTTTCTTCCTTGTGCAATTTTAAACTCTACTCTTTCTCCTTCTTCTAAGCTTGAAACATTACTTTTGGGGTTATTTTTCACAATAGCAGATTTATGGACAAAAATACTTTCTCTTGTATCAATACTCGACTCAAAACTGTAATTTTTCTTTACGCTATACCATTTTAAAGTTCCAAAAACCCTAGCTGCAATAACCTTTTCATTTTTCCGAGTTCCTTTGTTCTTGCTTTCACTTTCAGCTTTTCTTGCTCTCATGCCGGAGCTGCCACAGCCGGGACAGCCGGGGCCAGGGCCACCAGAGCATTCCTGTCGTGGGGTCTGGACTCGTCGGGATCGTGTGTGGGGCTGTGCGGGTCCGGTCTGGCCATGCTGCTGCACGTTGACCCTGCCGGCTGCTCCACTTTTGGCCACCTTTGCACCGCTGTTCGGCGCTGTGCTCGCTTCTCCTCCAGAGCTCCACACAGCTGCTCCATGCTTTCTGGGTTTGTGCACAGCTTCATGGCCGTGCCCTGTGAGGCGTTCGCGTGTTTGAGGCTTTGTGCGGCCGGCACTGCCGCCGCTGTTGCTGTCATCAACTACAGACGTGTCGCTGCTGGGCACTAGCACGGTTCCCTTCTTGCAGCACCCATGCTGCTCTGGCTCTGCTCGGCGTGGCTCACCACGCTTGCCACAGTGACTGCCACAATCGCCACTGCCTTTCTTGGTGTGGGGCTCGGACCCTCGCTCGCCACGCGGTGCGGGGCGGCCATCGCCGGGACGTGCCTCAGCCGCCACCGCCCTCACCGCTGCCTCAGGGCAAACACCACCGGGCCCGCGCCACCGCGTCGCTCCTGGCTCCACTCCCGCTGCCTCCGGTCTCCCTGCCGGCTCTGCTCCTGCCGTGCCTGGCCACACTGGCTCTCCCACGCACGGGAGCTCCCTCACCGCCGCCCGCAATGCACTCGGCACCCGCGGCCGGGGCAGCGCAGTCTCCGGGGCAACGGAGGAGCCCTCCACTGCTCACTGCTGAAACCACAGTGGGACACAGCCAATATTGATCAACAGTCTCTGAAATCAGGTAATATTCACGGAAATAGTCTTGCATCAGCAAATTTTTTGATTCAGAAATTAACTGTGTCCAAACATTCTCCAAAAAGTCCTTGGTAAAAATCAAATCCCAAGAAATACAGAAGTTTTTAAACAGCCATGCCAAAAAGTGTCTTAGCTCTTTCTGAGCTTGAATTAAGCTAAAATCTACATATTGCTGTTCCAGAACCTTTTTTAGCTTAAGGTAAATGTCTCTTTGTGGTTCAGACAGCCATGAGTCCTTCCATGAGTCCTCCATTGTTCAGAGATGGGACATCAAAACGAAAGCAAGAAGAGATATCCAGAGTTTACTCACGAATCATCAAATTACCTTTTCCAGGGATCGTTTGCCCGCATTCTCCACCATTTGTTCTAATGGGGAATCCTTACAAGTATAAGACAGCGATGAACTTGGAAGGAAAGATGAAGTGATATTTCTTTGGATGTTCAGAGACGGTTTATTCCTCCAGCTTCATGGCTGGAATTCCCAGGCAGATTCCAGTCATGGGACCCTGCTTTCTTCCCCAGCCAGGACACCCCAAACCACCCAATCAGGAACAGGCATGGGGCACATGTAACATGGGAACAGGGACAGGGACCCATACACTACAGGGTCCCTACCCCCGGGACTTCAGAGGAGAGGCACCTCCACAGTGACCTGTCTCACACAGGCCACTGCTGAGCACTGCTCTCCCAGGAGATGGAAAAGCACATTTAAACACCAGGTTTGAACCCACCTCTCCCTGCTCTCATGACTAAATCATGCAGAATCAGACATGGAAGGGGCTGCTTTCCCTGAATGTGGCTACAGGGCTGCTAACCACCTGTCCCTGTGGGAGTCTGGCCCAACATTGTAATTATCAAAGTTATTAATAATTAGAGAATATCCCAGAGGATGGAAAACCACACAACCTGTTGCTGGAAAATTCACCTTCTGTGGAAAAAGCTGGAATGTTTTGAGAAAGGAGCCACTCATCTTGTTTTAATCACGAGTTTCTTTGTCTGCAGCAGCATCTTGGATCTCTCCTGCCCTGTGAAAACTCCCAAACCAGAACATTTAAGGAAAAAACTCAAACCTCAGGCTGAAAACCAACAAGGCTCATAATTGAATGGAAAGTATTACTAATAATACCACTGTTGCTGCCAGTGGCAGCGGAGTAGGGAAGGTTCAACAGCTCAGGGCTTGCTCTAGTGCCCTTCGCTGGTCTTTCCTGCTGGCTCATTAGGTAGAACTCTCACAAAATAGCCAAAAATGGTTTCCCCTTAGAAAATCCGGTCAGCAAAATTCTCCATCAATGAATAAATATCAAGACAAATCTTTTCACCTTGCCCAGGTCATTCTGATAATGTCAAGCCAGTGCATTTCAGTCCTCCTGATGATTTGTTCCAGTTCAAAATATCCTGCTTCACAGCTTTCTTTGTTAAATTCCATTTTGGCTTTACACAAACATATTAACATTCATTTTCATTTAAATGGACCTTGCAATTTGCAGCATTAGTGCTTTGGCTTCAACATTTTTAAAGCCAAATGTGTGCTGCCTACTTTGCTGTGAGTTGCTTTGGCATTATTGGATGCAAACAACTATCAGTATTATCATCAAGTTTATGAAACGTGTTTGTCCAGCACTGGGCTGTCCTGGGAGTTTTTAAAAGAGGGATTTTGCAATAAAATCTCAACTTTTTTGACTGTTTGTTCCTTTCACAAATTAAAGAGAGGTTGGAACCAACAGAACCTTCTGAGTGATGGAAGATCCTTCTTTCATGTCCCTGCAGTTGCAGACACAGACACATAGTTTGGCATTCAAAAGCCCTCAATCAGTTAGGATGTTGGTGCTAATTCAGCAAAGTTTTTGGCATGTACCAGTTCTACTGTCCAAGCCTTCCTTTGCCTCCCTCAGCCTGCCCCCCTCCTGAGCTCACTGCTAAGGTGAGTACTGCTCCCAGAGCCACGTTTCATCCCTCAGCTCCTTCAGTCTGGTGGGGTCACTTCCCTTCTTCCCAGATCCCTGGACCCTGTCTTTCTTTATATCTGCCTCCTGCTCAGCTGGAAAGTGGCACGTGAGAGATGCATGGCTCATCTTGCTTCATGTCCTGAGTGGCAGGCAGTATCAGGGAATCCAACTCCCTGAGTCATTGAGGGGAGAGCATTTTCCCTTTCTTCCTTTTCTTCCCTTTCCCAGGCCCTGCACTGAGTCACCAGCTTGACGTTGTAAGAAAGATCCCTCACAACCAAAACATCAGAAGAGCTTTGCAACTCTTCTGAAACAGCAGCTGAGGAGGTGTCCCACAGCAGGTACAGAAGGAAATTTGCAATCTCACCCTTGGCCTTTTTCAGTCTCTGCACTGGAAAGCATCTCTTTTCCTTGTGGATGAGAGGATTTCATCCCTTGTAGGCATTAGTTCAATGTCTTGGAAAAAGGCCCCCATTTTCTCTTTCCTGCACTCTCATGAAATCCCCACTCCCAAATGAGGAGGGGGCACAAGTCTGAATGCCTACAAATAACACAAGTGGAGGGGTATTCCTCCAAAAAGGAGGTCTACAGAGGCATAGCCCTCCACACTAATGAAGGGCCCTTTCCTCAAAACCAATGCTCTGGGGAAGCAGAGGAAGTTAATGCCTGTGCTTCAGACAGGCTGCAACATTCATTTATGGTATGTACATGTAGGAAATATTAGATATCAATGCAAATTCTTTCTAGCAAGCAGCAATGTGGTCTTAATTAGCAAGATTTAACTCTGTAAAAATGAAGAAATTTATCTTCCCTGTTCAGTGCCTACTGCACAGCTGGCTGTGATAAGTTGCCTGCATTTTAAGACCAGCAAATTAACTTCTTTATGCAAGCCCCTCTTGTAAAATGCCTGTGCTGATGGCAGTGAGACACTTATTACTCATGAAAGCACCTGCTCCGCTCCTTCTAAGGGATAAGTGCACAGTTCCAAACAATTTAGTTATTTTGCACTTTTCTGTGCACAAATAAAAGTGTATCTCAGAACTTGAAGAGGTTCTCAGAAGGAAAAACTGTCTTTTGCCAACCCAAATCCCAGAGGCACGTGCTGGAAATGCAACCTTGAACTGCCTGTACTCTTGGTCAGCCCATCGGACTGGATTTGCCTCTTTCTGGCCAGAGGGGGGACCACTTCTTTTGTTTCTTGGCCAGCTGGGACAGCAATAGATACAGCTGGAAATACTATGGCAGTCACCCAGGTGCAAGGTGTGGGGTGAGGAGCCATGTGAATTACATCCTTCCAGGAGCTGCAGATTTCCCCTTAAAAAACGAAGGAAAGTAGGGATTTAGTTTATATCAAGGCTTATCTCTGAGACTTGCAGCTTCCTGGGGACAGCCTTGGAGGTGAGTCAATCCTTGATTTGCTCCAGGCTATGATGAAAATTGCTATGCAAGCTCCAGGGCTTCCAGCTATTGCATGCTCCTCCCTGGAGAGCGATGCCGGGTTTCTCTCTGGAGCACATCAGGGTTTGTCTTACACAAACCTTTCCTGCAGAGCTTAATGCAGAGTGGGGCTGGCTTGGTAATGCTGCTTCTGATCCGATGCCTTGGTAAGGTTTTCCTGAAGGTAAAAGGTTAGGTTAGAGAATATTTGAATATGTAAATTGCAAGATCTTAATTGAAAAACAATTTTCTCCTGCATTCACATAAAAAAGTGTGTTTTCCCACATAAGTTTCTATTCATGTAGCAATACCTTTCCCCCTGGGAAAAGCCAGTACTGGCTTTATGAGACATGTCCTTTTGTTAAGGACAAGCTGATTTTCCTTAATATTGACTAGGTGGGCTTTTTAATGCAGATGCCCACTTAGAATTTTCAGCCTTCTCTGTATGTTTGTTTTAAGAAATCTGAAATAAACAAATTTGTTGTGACATTCCCTACGCTCATAACAAACAGTACACCCACTGAAGTAGAACTAAGTGAGCTGGCAGAGGAGCTTTTGTTTTGTTCTCAACAAAACTCCGAAAGTTTGAACAAAAAAAAGGAGCTTTGAGGGGACAAAAAAATCTACTTATGAACTTACTTCAGCAGAAAATATGGGAAAATATTTTAAGTCACGAAAACATTTTCATTTCACAGTATAATTTCAGCTGCTGATCATTTCTGAATTGCATTTGTAATTTAGAATTGTCTTTGAGGGAGAAAGAAAAAAGAAGAGAGGAGAAATGAGCTGGGCTGAAAAGCTGTTGAGTAAGCCCTTCCATCTGAGATCAAGCAAAATAAATTCAAGATAAGCTTAATTATTTTGTGCATCTTTTGTTTCAGACACTAAGCTGAATGTCTCTTATTCAGACAGGACAGCTTCTTTCTTGAATTAATCATAAGAAATAGGTCTGTACACAAGGTAGGGAGTTGTTCCTTGCCTTTCATCTGATGCTCCCTGCAGGTGTGTGTTGGAGTTGGACAGCAGGAGTGAGACACAGAGGTACAGCAATCCTAAAAATCAGCTCTGGATGGGGGGACAAGTGTCTCCTGTCACCCTCAGGCAGGATGAGCTCTGCCTTACGTCCAGCTGAGAGCACAGGGGCTTTGGGCCATCTTCTGATGCTGCCCTGCTCTAGTTCTGCAGGGCTGGTGGAGCTGCTTATGGAAGCACTCAGCCTCGCATCCCAAAGCCTCCCCAAACATATCAACGTGTGCCATCCCACATGGGGCCAGCAATGCCAGAAGGGGGAGGGCTGTAATGCAAGGATGTGTTGGATGCACATTTAGTGATGTGACATGAAGGTCTCTGGCTCCATCATGCCATCTCTGGAGCCATATCCCAGAAATGCCTAAGAGACTCAGGCAGGGGGAAAAAGCAGCAGGAAGTGGCTGTACATTGTGCTAAGGCTGTGCTGTGGAACAGGATTTTGGGTGCTTCTGCTGCTCCAGCTGTGGTAGCTCTCGGTAAACTCAATGACAATGGGAAGACTGGTGAGGGCAGATCCATGGGATGCAGCATGGCACCCCTCAGAAGGTCCTGGGAATGCAGGGAGAGCTTAATGCTAGACTCAGGAGGTGAAGAAAGGGCTGCCAGTTCTTATTACATGGGCATGGAGGTGAGGGAAGACTCACACTGAAAATTGTCCAAAGGGATGCAGGGTACAGAGCTCTGTCAAGAGCTGTCCATCTCCTTGTCTCCACATTCACACGTCCCAGAAGAATGCTTTTCCTGATGGACCCAACCACACTTGGGAATAAACCCTTGGGTCTTTCAGTAAGGTTTCCCCAAGAGAGGTTCCCATCTGAGCATGGATTTCCCTGTGCAGGAGGAATATATCCTCAGATATAACACCTTTGATCCCACACCTTCTGGGCTCTGCTTTGTCTCTCTCTGCTTCTTGCTTCCCTCGTGTACATATTCCATGTAAGAACATGAGGGACAATGGCAGCAGGATACGCAGGGATTTGAAGAATCCATTAACACGGATAACATTAATTACACTGCAAAACAAAGCATCCATGAAAACATATCCCATGGGATCTAAAGCAAAGATTCATTAGTTCAAGCCAAATAACTCTGCTCCAATCTGCCTGCCAGGGAGAGCACTCTGTGAGTGGCAGCTGAAGAAAAATGAATTTATCCTGGCCATGAGGAGCCACTGCTCCTCTCAGAGTGTGTCAGCAAAGAGGGACAGAGAGACTGGAACTGCTCAAGTCATTAGCACCACTGAAAGTATTAGGAAAGGTCCTGGAAACAGAAAAGATCTTTGGTTTTGTATGAGGTACCTGTTTGATCAAATAGGGGCTTTAACACAATGCCAGGCGATTAAGCAGCACGAGTCCCCAGGACATAGGTGATTGCAGCTGGAAATCAGTGCAGAGCATGAAATGCTAATGAAAGCAGAATTGCTGGACAGGATTGAATAACTGCTCATAACTGTTTTCCTACTGGGAAGGCATAAACCCCCCCTAGGAAACAGCAATCTGTCCAAAACAAAATTATTTCCTGACTTTCACCAACTAGCAGATGCTGTAAGGCTGGGAGATATGGATTCCTAACCTTTCCAAAGAGTTGTTATCTAAATTTTCTTTGCTGCAAGTCAGCACTTTCTCCTTAGCCATAAAAGCAGCTAATGTGAGCTTGTCTCCTGCTACATTTTTGGCATTAACAGTATCTCCTAATGGCCAGTTTCAAAAGCTTTTTTTGATGGGGAGGGAGAGGGAAAAGGATGAAAATTCTAGTTTTTGTAAAATTTGGGCTCTTCTCCTTTGTCTTGGATTGTCCAGTGACCAAAAAGATGAAAGTCTGGGCTGAGCTTCTATCAAAAGGTCTCCTAGAGCTCCGGAAAAGAACCAGCTCTGAACTCTCATGGCATTGAGGAGGGTGTCTGCAGAAATCAGTCCCACAGGCAGGAGAAGCATCTCTGGGCCATACACCTGGAATACCCTGGTCAGGATTCAGCTGTGGGAGCAGCACACAGGGAAGAAGAAATCCAGGCTGCAGGTGTTTTCTCTGACAGAAAAACAAAAATCTCTGTTGCAAAGTCCAGTGACACCAAAGACAGGACTCAGCCTGGGGCTTGAGTGAACGATTCTGGACTTAGAATTAGGCAGTTGGTTGGAAAAGTTAGTTCTTTCCATGCCTCTGTGGGAAACACAACAAATGCAGGAACTTCATTTTTCCAAAGAAAAGAAGAACTTTCTTCCAAAAGAAGCTTGGCATTAGATAATGCAGGTTTTCTTTGGCCCAGGTAGAGAAGGCAGGAAAGCTGAAGGTGAAAATTGATCTAAAGCATGGAGTGGGCAGAAAGAGCTCTTCCATAGCTATTTTTACCCCTTTGGCATCCACCTTTTCTTGCTGTGAGTGTGGTTCTCTGTTCATCTTCCTTAGAGAAGGAAGCAGCACGAGGATGCTTTTTGTTCACAAAGGGCTTGGAACAATACCTCACGCCAAAAAATACCCAAGAAGGGCCAGCTGAACTGCAGCCAGGGAGACAAATCCCTTGGAAAGGCAGGCAATGGGGAGGGAAATGCTTGGTAATGTAATTTCTTTTTAAATAACTCAGTCTATTTTCCAGTCACCTGCTGGGATGGCTGTGGCTGAAAATCCTTAGATATGTGACAAATACATTATAACACAAAGAGCTCAACAGCATAAGAGGATAAGCGAGCAGATGGATGAATAGGTGGATGAGCAGAGTTGTTAATCTCAAGAGTTAGTGCAGGTGTTTTATCAATTGAAACTTGTCCTCAGAGTGCCCCAAAAACACTGGCTGGGAGCGTTAATGGAAAGTGCATAACTTGATATGAACCATGGAAAAGGGCATGGACAGATTGAAGACATTTCTTCATCACAACTGAGTGGGTTTAGTGGGCCAAGAAGTGACTTTAATCAACAACCCAAAACAGCAGCAGACCCACAGTTTGCTGTACCTCTGGCTGGGCAAAGCAGGAGGTCAGAATTTCCCCATAGCAGGGAGGGGGATTGCTAGGCTGAGGATGCAGAGGGTTGGTCTGTCAGCCCCTGGGTTTCATCTTGCCATTGAAAGGGATGGCAGCTGGCCATCTGCCATCTTCTTTCTGGATATCTCTGCCACTCTTGCAAAGCATACTGAGAGGTCACCTGAGAGCCTGGACACAAAGGGTATAAACCCTGGGGTTGAGATGGGCCCCAATTCAGGACTTAAGGACCACAAAACCTAAAATCCAATCAAGCCCTTGTGTTTCTTATTACCTTGTGGTGTCCTGGAAACAACCAGGAGGAAACAAAATGCCTGTCACACCAATGGAAATTGATAGCTTGAGTCTGGGCCATCCAAAAGTCGAGGTTGCTTTTGCTACTCCTTGAAAGAATTTCTGAAAGGAGATTTGTAGGAAGTTGGGAGCTTCTCTGGCACTTGGGGAAGATGTATAAATGCATGAGACTGCCAAAAATAGCCCAGAGTCTTTCCAAAACAAGCAGACTTCACTCAAGTGCACGGTGTCACCAGGAAAGCAGAACAGATTTTTCTGCAGATGGGTTTGCAGTTTATGAACTCGTTGGAAGGACAATGACTGCTGGCCTGTCCATCCAGGTCAGAGCCCCTCAATACAGCTGAGTGCACACTTAAACTGGCTTATTTCCAGGGGCATACACAGCGAGGAGAGGGCCTGCCTTCTCTCAGCTAGGAATCAATTGCCTTGCAGTTTGGGTCTTAAGGCTTGGGGAAATTTGCCAAGACACTGGGAATGAATGATCCCATAGGATAAGTGCTGATGGGATTGTTAGATGGTCTGGGGAAATTCTCAGCAAACTGACCCTCAGTTTCCCTTCTCTGAAGAGTTTCAAGCCTCGTTGGAGGCGCTGTGGGAAGCAAAGTTGCATCTGTCCTTTGTGTCAGCAATTTACCATGTCTGAATAAAGGTGCAGAGAAACCTCTCTGCCCAGCAAGCCTGAGCTGCTGTGGCAACAACTTACACAAATCAAGTTCTCTGACACAGTTCTGAACAAGCACTTGGGATAGATTATTCCCGCTTCCCTTACTCTGCAACAATGACTAATGCAAGGTTTAGGTGATCTTTAAAACAAGGCTTTCATGCTGCTGTCCATGGCACTGAAACCACAGAGATTGATTGCAGATGCAGCAAGCGGCTTTGACAAATGAATGTTCCAAGTATAAACATTTGGAAAGTCAACAAAGGTAATAAATCTGTGCAGCATATGGGAAAAAAAATAGCTGAATAAAGGTTTTTGGGGATGTTTGGCCTGGACACTGCAGAGCTCTGACAGTTCTGGAAACGGCTATCATTATTACACATTGCTTTTGATTGCTTTATTTCATCACACAGACCCACAGGCAAAGCACGATGTGCTGCAGTGTGCATTTAACTGGGAGGGGGAAAAAAATGTGTGGGGTTTTTTTCCTCTCCTCCTGCATGGTTTATCCAGGAGAGCCTGTAAGATTTTTGAAGTGGGATATTAGACATCCAAGTTCCATTTTTGAACTGATCTATGAACAAAGCTGAAAAGGTTTTGTAAATGTCTAAAGGTGCAGGTAGATCTACATCCTTAGACTTTTGGGGTGCCCAAAAGGATCAGATGCCCCAATTGGTATCTAATCTATGGGTGCCTTTTGCATATCCCAAAAGCTTTCCTACATCTTACAGCATTTTTAATGATCCGAACTCCAGCTGACCAGAGCTGTCCATCTTCAGACCTGATGCTAAAGCTGCTCTGCAAACCAGGATTTCTGTGTATGATGTAGAGGTTCAAAAATGCATATTTACAGTTCCAGATCCTTGCATAATTTCTCAGAAGTGCTCAGCCACACAGATCTCCCCAGCAGAGCCAAGGAAAGGTAAAGTTGCACTTGGTAGCAGACTCCATCCCAGAAATTTAATAACATTTATTCTTATGGGCATGTCAGAAATTATAGGCTCCAATCTGGTGCTCCTGAAGTCATTGGAGGGAGGACAATTAGCACTAAGCTGTCTCTGTGAGTGCAGTATTGCATTACTAAAGCATTCTTTGCCTCTGGATTTAGGGACACTGCCTTGCAGTCATCTCAGTGATACAAAAATTTTCAATGACAAATGTCAACAAACGGCACAGAATTAGAGTACTTTGTTAGGAACTTATTCCAGTTTTTATTTTGCTTCTCCCTGTTCCTCCCTTGTCGTCCCCCAGCCCCCACCCCCTGTATGAGTTTCCATAGAAACAGGATGAACAGGTTCCTCTGCATCCTCCAGTGGGATTCAGGCAGCAGCAGAGATTCTCTGCGTGTTTGTTGTAAGCAAAAAAAAACACCTTTGTCAAAATCAGTGTGTTTCACCCGAGAAAAACACCAGCAAGCTGCCAGTCTGTTCATGAAAGAGTTTGTGTTTTCTTCTCCAGCTCAATAGGTGCTTTCTCCTGTAAAACCAGGGAATGTGGGTGCACAGGGTTACATACCCCCACCCACCTGTCCGTGTGTGCCAGGATGCACAGACCAGTGTGAAAGAGCTGTGGCCTGGCACAAGCACAGACATTCCCTGCAGGAGCCAGGAGCCAGCTCAGACAAGGCAAACACTGGCAGGGTTCTACTGTAGAAACTCACCAGAGCTGAGACGAAACAGTCCCGTTTCCCTAAAAATCCACGCAGGGACACAACTGGTGTTGCAGTGCCTTCAAGATTTCACTTCCCATCTCTCCATACAGCTCTTCACTGGCACATTTCTGGGTACTTTGAGACAAAGCATCAACTTTTATTTCTATTAAATTATGATAATTGCATTTGAGTTGGCATCTTAACCGACAAACGAACCTGTATTGTTTTAAGTTTTTGTGGAGCACTTAAAAAAATAACTTAATAGTAAGATTGTTCTTATTCTCTTGTCAAGAAACAAGCATTATGTTTAATGTCCACAGGGCCAAAGATTGAGGAGAATAGCTACTCTCACAAATTCTTTGCTGTCACTTTTCAAAGCCAATGGGCCCTATACAGTGATTTTTAAAAGGAGTCTTGATCAAGTTCCATTAATTCTGATGCTTTATGATAACTATTCTAAGTAACTCACACTTCCACTTCTTCCACTCCTTCTACCTCCATTTTCTTTAAATGGAAATTTCTTTCTTTTAGAAACACCAGTTAATTGCAGTCCACTATGACATCAGCCTCTGCAGACTTGAAGGCACCAGTTCACACACCACAATACCTACAAAGCACAAAGGGTTCCACTAAACAAAATTAATCATGACATTCTGCCAATAGTCCTTTCAAAGCTAAAAACTCCACTTTTCTGGGCAATACCGGGAATACTTACAGGGATTGCACTCCTCACAACTTATCAGCTACTACAATTTTCCTATTTTTCACTTGGTGCAGAAATAAGCCTTGTCTCTTAACAGAAGATTTACATACATGATAAATGGAAAGGGTAGGAGGAAATGAATTAATTCTGATTTGTGACTCTACCAGGAGGTCATGAGCTTGCCAAAGCCATCTAACAGCATCATGAAGAAACCCCCAAACAACTCTTAAAATGCAGTCTGTCCAGAGTTCTGACCCCACCTTTTGATTTTATTTTCTGAAATCCAATATATCCATTTGCTATTGACAGTCACTCTCTCAGAGAACGACCCTGTTATTTCAGGGAAACCCTGGACATAAGAAATTCCAGCAGACAGAGCCAGGTTACCCACTAGAGCTCTATGGTTTCTTTGCAGGACTAGTTCTCTCACAGAGCCACATTTCCCACCCCCTCTCTTCTGCTATCTCCAGCTGCCTCCAGCTACCTCCAGGTTTCTCCACAGCACCCTCCCAGGCCTGATAAAGTAATCCAGCTGCAAAAGTCTCATGCCACACTGACTGAGTGCTGCAACTGCCTTCAGCCACGGCTGCATGAGGGGAGCCGCTCCCTCTCCTCTAAGGGTAGAAACCTAAACCCTCTGCATTGCTCAGAATCCAGGCACAGCTGCTGCTCAGAAATTATTTTCCCTCAGTGCTGTGTCTGGATGTAGACTGCTGCTCCTTCCCCAGATATTCTGCTATGTGGAAATCTCAGTTTTGTAAACCATTTGTGCTATGTTTGTAAACTGCAGGTAATTTCTGTTCCTCTCTCCATGAAGGTTTTAAAATTAAGATGCCAACATTTCAGTCTGGATTGACTGTTAAAAACCATTTTGATCTGTTTTGCTGAAAAACCATCTGCAGATGAGAGATCTGTTCTGCATTTCCATCTTCTGTGTGCCTGCCAGGTGACCTCCTTTGTATGACAAATGGTTCATCGTGGCTCCAAGATGTGCAGAGCATCCCTTTTGCTCACAGATCCCATTCTGCCTGTGACCCTTCAGCCATTGTGCCTTGCTTTCCACAATTCTTTCACTTGTTAAGGTTTTATCTCTTGATTATCCAGTCTAATTTCAAATTTAATCTGCTGCAAATTTTCCAGGACAGCTCATCCCCTTCTAACATAATGATCTGGTAAAGCTGTGACAGGCATATTTATCCAGAAGAAGCATCTGATTCCCAGGAAAGCTAATGAGCACTTCCACTTTTGCCACAGCAGCATAATGAAAACCACACATCCCACTGTTAAATGAGCTGAAATATCGCCATCCCGATAAGAGAACACTACATTGGTGTTCAGTTTTCCTTAGTAAAATCATAGCTAATGATCCAGTTCTTTATATGGCTGCATTGATAAGGGAGCATCCAATATATCACCATTTTTATTTACTGGAAACTGGACTCTCCTCCATCCTTTGCCAAGGGATTTGCATTTCAGTGACAGCTCTGAGATCAAGCACATCCTTTATTCCCTGTAACTGCCCCTGTGGGCTGATGAATACCATGATTAAAGACCATGAATACCCTGTTACAGCGCTTTGTGGATGGAAAGCCTTAAGTTTCTATTTTATTGAGAAAACAGAATGCCAAACTTCTTTTCCCAACTAAGTTAGCTACTCTCATTTCCTGTTCAAATGACAAAAACAAGCTCAGCATTTGCAGAGCTCCCAGCTTTGCCTCTGCCTTCTCCATGCTGGAGGGACTGCTGTGATTTTCCCTGCTCATATCCAAGGCCATAATCCCAAATGCCACCATCACCAGGCCTCATGCACATTTCACACTCTGTTCTCTGGGGTTGCCTCATTCCAGGTGCTTCATATCATTATTGCTACCCTGGATACCTGTGTGGTCTTAGCATGCTTTTAACGTGCCAAGTCATGATTTTGCACCTCTGATTGCACCAACGTTGGACTGCCTTTTGTTCTCAAGCCATCTCTCACTGGATTTCCTTTAAGGATGATTGCTTTGCAAGGAAGTTCAGCAGCATCATCCATCCAGCATTTCCTCCCCATACAGAGATTGTTCCCACATCTCATCAATAACAGATAAAAATTTCTTTTCAAAATTTTTCTTTTTTTTAAAATCTGTTTATATTGTGATTGTGGGCAGATTCATCTTTTTTTTTTTTTTTTTTTTTTTTTTCCTTGAAGTCAGTACTACTTTCTGGCCCAAATCAAGAACTTTGGGCAGGAAGCTGGTGTTTGCATTTTCTGGAGAACGGACGCCAGCGTGTCTAGTGAGACAAAGACCTCAAGATGTATCTTGGCATCAACAAATCCATGTCAGTTTTCCCTCTTTAAGTAATACCCAGGGTTCAGTCTAAGGTACACTGATGGATTACAGCTTGCAGAAAGTCTGCCTTTGGTTTGAAACAACACTCACTCATCACTTTTAAAACACTCTCAAAACTATTCTGCTTCCTAGGCTAGCACAACAGCTTGTTCACAGCACTTTGAGGTTTAATTTCAACCAGGATTCCTTGAAATTAATTCAAGCAAATTTCATTATTCATGTTGCTCTTTAGATTGTCACTACTGATAGTTTATACTCCGTTCATGAGCAATAAAATACAACTTTCTAGCTCCAGCAGTTTAGGCAGTCCTCACTCCTATCTATTTACTCTGTACCACGATTACCATTTCTTGTAATTTCATTAAAGCACAGGAGGTTTGTGGGGGTGCTTTATTTTCTGCTATGATGGTGTTAGAATCTCTTCCAGAAACAGTGTGAGAAAAGTGGGTTTTTTTCTGGTGATCTAGTTGATGGATTTTTTTGCTTGCTTGTTTTTTTTTTTTTTTTTACTCCTTTATCTTTAATCTGCTATAGAAGTTCTCCCAGCTCCAGGTGAAATTTCTTAACTCTCTCCCAGCAGCGCTGCTGGCACACAATTAAACCTTCCTTAGCCAATGTACTCCAGGGCTTCTAGAGGTCAGATATAAAAAAGATCTTCTGTCATTCTCTTCTAAACTGATTGCATTTCCTCTCTCAGATAACAGAGATCTTTTTAATTTTTTAAAAAATATTCCCTATTTGCTTTCACTGCTTGCTGACAGCTTTTCTGGAACTGTAGTGTCTACGCTAAGGTAATTTCTTGGGGAGCTGAAATCACAGCAGTTCACTCCCCTCCCCCACTACCCTATCACACTGTTAAATTTTTGCTGTGGTCTGACAGCCACAAAAGGCTTGTCTGAAGTCAGTGCTGGAATATCTTCCAGGAACCATGCATTTTCCTGCACACTTTTTCCCTCTCCTGGGAGGTGAGTCCTATTCCAGCAGACAATACCCAACGATTTCATTCTCTTCCAAGCTGCTGTCGTTTTACTGAGGCTCTATCTCAGGCCCCTTCCAGCCTGGCTCCTGGCCCACAAATGGTTTCTGCATATTTACTTGCCCTGAAAGGATTTCTCTTCCATTCACTTCCTATTTCCCTTGAAACCAGGCAAGCACGTGGCTTTGACAACATCCTGCAGCTTGAGCTTCACCAACCCAGAACATGCTGGATGAGGTTTATGTCCTGATAGTTTTTGCATCTACCTCCTTTTGGTTTCATGTGTTGCTTCTTTCGCAATTTGAAAATTAAGGGAAACTCAGGCAATCCCTACCCTCATTTCCATGACCTGCCAGTTGTCTCTCCCTCTCTCTTCCCTCTTCCCCAGCCACCAAATGTCACATTCTACTCCAAAACCTCCAGAGCCTGTAGTCTTATTGCTATTTCAGGAGAAAAAGTGGAGGAACAAGCCCCTGATACATGCACAAACACCCCTTCAATGGATGAGCCAGTGGAAAATCATGAGTGCGTGTCCTGTTTAATACAGATGGGAGGTGCCAAGTGCTGTGGACAGTCCAAAAAGTGAGGTTAGTTGTCAATCACAGTGGGTATGCCCAGTTGTGTGGAGAAAGTTATGCCTAGGGGCCAGGAAGAAGGATGAGGGAACACTGATGAGCAGAAAAAAGGTCTGTGATGTGTGGGACAGAGAAAGAGAAGGAACATCAGACAAAAGAGCAAATGTAATGGAAAGCTAGAGAATTGGAGGAAATTCCTGGTGCCAGCACCACTTTCTCTTACAAAAGCACCTGAACAAAATGGAAAAAGAACTTTTACCTTTGACTGACTTGCACCGTTTGTGGTACTTCATGGTCTGCAGAGGGACTTAATTGTACCAAATACCTTCAAGTCACGGCCTGCCAATTCTCAAAGCCATCAAGTCGTCCCCTTTAGGATGAAGACAAGGACAGAGATTTCCACTCCTCTGGGAAAAAGCTATTAGGTACTCTTTGTTGAGGAGAATAAGACAGCAAGAGTAAAACAATTTCAGTGATGACCTTTCCCACCCGACTCCTCCTGGGGTTTTCTTTCTGAACTCTCCACCCCCTGCCCCCTCACATCAGTAACACACCAGTCCCATACTGCCAGGCAGGGGCTCATCCTGCTGAACTTGCCAGAATGCTTGACCAAGGACACAGCAGCTTTCTGACTTTCCACTCATGGTCCCTCCTGCAGGTTTTCTCAGGACACAAAGACAACCCCTCCATCAAAGCCTTGCAAACCCAACAGCACTCTGTCAGGGAAGGTGTGTTTGTGGAGCATCCTCCCATCTTGTCTGCAGCATCACAGAGCCCAGAGGTGTGCAAGGAAGGACGGTGTGGCTTGGAAATATCATCATATTGCATTTATCTGCTGACAGGGAAACAAAGTGGTGGCATCATTCACATTTATGCCATGTCTATTTCTCATTCTGGGAAGCAGAGCAAACAAATAAATTGAATTTCACTGCATCACCGGTATGTAACAAACATCTGATTTTTAGTCTCTCTCATAAAGACCCAGTCCCTACAGTCAAAATATGACAGAGCTAAGCCTTGGGAATAAGGTAGGAAAAGGAGGTTCCTTGGATGCCACAAATGCAGAAGATATAGAAAAGACCTCACCTTTCTAGGTATTTGTTTTTCTGTTCAAAGCTGGTTAATTTAACCTCTTGAATCAAGACCTTCTGAGTCAGGATCTCAGGAAATATCCCAGAAAGTACTGTGTACTTCAATTCTGTCTTGCTCATTATTTTCTGTCCAAAGGAGAGACAGATAAATGTATGCAGGGAATTCCTCACAGACAAAAAAAGGAATGGACATGAGGTAAAATTGCAGCGTGCACTGGTCACCACAGATCCCACAGTCCTAGGCCAAAATAATCTGGATTTTTTTTCACTTAGTGAAACGTTTTTCATTAGCTATTTTAAAAGACGACAGATATTCTTTAAGAAAATATAAAGGAAAAAAGAATGGGGCAGTAGGAGCAGATCACAGCTCCTGGGACGCTGTTGGGACTCCCCTGGCATAAACTGTCCTGAGCCAAGCTCTGAGGGACAAGGAGGTAGATTCAGATCAGCCAAGATTGCAAAGATGGGCTGGGGCTGGAGCAAGAGTCAGGGATTTCCTCCACAGCACTAAAGGCAGGAGGGTAGTAAAGAAACCCAGAAAAAGCCCCCAAATAGCAAACTGAATCTGATGTCTCATATTAATAGCATCACTATATTTGGGTGTTAAATAGAAGGGGGAATTCCTGCAAGTACACCATTTTATTGTTTCAAAGAGTTCTTAAACAAGAGCCAGAAGTAATAGAGGAGATGTTGTTCCTTTTTCAACCAGACCTTTCAAAAAATTAGCAGTTCTTAAAATATAGGCAGTAATTCTCAGCATGGCTGATTTACATTAGTACAAGGTGGGACAAAGTTTGGATTTTTTAATCAAACTTGATAGCTAAAGCTGCAACTCCACTTCAGCGAAGGGAGGGGGTGAAGAGCAGGATCTGCTCACATCCAAAAGCAACATTTGAAAGGACGTGAGAATTCACAACAGGACCTGAATTGTCTGTGTGTTTGCTTATCCACTGGCCTGCTAGAGGGACTGGGCCAGAAAGTGAATCTATCTGTTTACTCAGGGGTATCAGCAGAGAAACTGAAATTATTTATCTAGCTGTCTGGCTTATGGAGGTCTGCAGAGATCAGTACGGAACCTGAAATTGCCTGTCAGCCCATCTGTGCATCACCAGCACAAAGACCCAGAGGGATCAGTACCAAATTCAGAATTATTTGTCTATTCACTCTTCAGCCTGTTTGCTTGCCCAGCTCTGAGGCAGGAAGCAGACCAGCTGAAACACAAAGTACATCTCAGGCTGGGTCAGCCTGCTCCTGAGCAGTGTAAAATGCTACCAATTGCCAGAGTTGCAGTTGTCTGAGCCTTCAAAATCTACAGTGGAATTGCTAAAAATACACTGGTTTCATGATGTGCAGGACCACAGCACATTAAAAAAGGTACCACATGGGCCCATTTCCTCGACTGTTTAAAGTAAATGTCCATTTATACCCAGCCAGTCACTCCATCTGATCCCATCACCACTTCCTTGTGTGCCTCCCTGCACTGAGGGAGTGCTGAGGAAAGGGTGTGGGGTCCAGTGGTGAGTTTTTTATCGTGAATAAGAGATCCTCTTTCTTGGGGTGTTAGTGGCCTGTTTCTTGGGCTTCTCAAATAAAACCACAGCACCTCCCTTTTTTGTTTTCTTGGAAAGGAAGACAGGAATGCGGGGCCATGTCCCTGCAAGGGATGCAACAAACCCCTGTCAGTCTGTGGTTTTCTTGTCACCTCTTGTGTGAGAAGGATGCTTACAGGTGCTCAGTGTCACAAAATGTCACATTTTCCTGGTGCCTGACAATTGCAATATGGCTGGCAGGTGTAAAGGATGGATCAGGAGGATTTGTGAGCTGCTCACACAGGACATCCACCTCTGACTGTCGTGTTGTTGCCTCGGTTTCACTGCGTTTCTGATGTGGAGGGACATCTCTCTTTGAGGAGAACTGAGGCTTATTGCAGCTACCCTCTATCAGTCACATCCAGAAAATGTGGCATTTTTCTTGCAAAGTACTTACCAATGCCTATTTTCAACTATCTCAAGGAAAATTATGCTATTCCTGCTCCTGTAAGTGTTGAAACAGCAGAACTGCTTGACAGTAAGCAGGGAATTTGCTCTCCTGACAAAGTTCCACAGGCACTGAGGTGTGTAAGCAGCTCTTTCATGCCACCCAAAAAAGTTTTGGCTAGTCAATGCTGAAAACAAAGGCCATAATAATGTGTTTCCTTCCATGACAACTCTCTGCTCTCTCTTGGAGCTCTGTGACAACAGCCTGCTCCTCTGGATCCAGCCACTAAAAATGTGGAATTGGGCACATGCAGGAATATCACTGAGATTGGGGCCAGAAAGGAGTGCAGGGCTTTGAGACACTTTTCTGTGTGAAAAAACTCCAATTGTGAGAAATGGTCAAGCATCGAGGAGCTGCTTCAGGGGAAATTCAAATGCAGTTTAGGGAGAATAGAAATGACTTCAGAGGGGTTCAGCTTTTTTAAGAGTCACAGTGAATCACATCTTTGACAGCAGACAGCTGCAACTTCTATTGATCAATGTTTTGAGCAAAAAAAAATAGAAAGCCATACCTGTATCGATTGGCCATTTGTCATCTGAGATGTGTTTTAAAGACAGTGGAGGAGGCAAGCAGAGCCTTTGCATTCCTGCATGAGAGATGGACTCGTTTCCCTGATGAACCCCGGTGCCTGCGGGCAGAACGACGTGAGCACAGCCAGCTGTGCCAACAGCTGGGCAGAGCTCTTCATCTACATTTTTTGAATTTAACATTTTGATTCCTCCTGCCAGCCCCAAAAAGCTGCCAAAAACTTCCCTGATCCAGGCATTCCCCCGCTCCAGTCTCCCCAACCCACGTGTGCTGCACATCTCTGAGAGATTCCCTCCTGCCCCTTCTGCAGAGGGGACAATAGGGTGCAGCAGGGGACCTGCGGCCACGGCAGGGGAAAGAGAAGCTTAGGGCACATTTCCAAGTAGAATCACTTTTGTTATTAACCAAAATATTGCTATTTTCAGCTGAGCTGTAACCCGTATTCAAATCTGCACCCTTCATTTTCCTCCCTCTTTTTCCAGACTCCTAGGCAGGACAACAGCAATAAAACATTTAGGAATGAGAGCAAGAGGTGTGGAAAACAACACGGTGAGTGTGGAAAAGCAATGCTATTATTTTTGTTTAATATTAATATACCACTGAAACCTGGGACAGACAAAATGTAAATGACTTTTATGTCACGAAGCAGCTCCCAGCAGCGTGCAGAAGCCTTACCCTAGTGGAAGGGAATACATGCATATTCAAAGCCTTTTACCAAAGTGGTGAAGAAAAGAGAAGCAATACTTTCCTTTGACTTGGAATTCCCACTTCTGTTCAGCTGGGAATAGAATAATTAATCAAAGTACTTATTTAAGTTTCTTTCTGCCTTAATCAGAGCTGTGCAAATAAATCACTTTTCCAGTTCAGTAGTTAAATCAAAATAATAATTGTAGAAATATTTTTAAGATTTCTGAAATGAAACGTCAGGCTCCCTCAAAACTTTCGGTGAGCAGAGATATTTGATTTAACTGAAATGAGGTGGTGACTCCTCACTTCAAGTGCTCTTTATTTATTTTAAACAGACAGAGCTATATTTGTCCCTAAAAGGTTGTTTTGAAAGAAAAAAAAATCAAAATAAATCTCTTAAAGGAAGTATTCAAATCAACAGCTCTGGCTTAATGAAGAGAAACAGATCCTTCCAGACAGGCTGGCTTAAACCTGAGCCTCCCTCTGCCATTCCCAGGCATCATCTGTGGGAAGAGCCAAGGGATGCTCTGCACTTCATTCACCTGTGCCCAGTGGCTAAACCCCTGAAGTGACTGTGGGATGGATCCAGTGGTGGGTATTAAAATTTGTGGTTCAAAGGGGCCACGTTCGGGAATGAGACCCTCAGCACAAGCTGTTGGCAGTGCAGGGCTAACCCACAGCCCCCCAGGGGCTACTCACCCTCACCAAAACCTCACAAACCCAAAAATCACAGAGCATCTCCGAACACCAGGAAAAGTTCCCAGTATGGCTGCCAATTCTCCATCACCATGGGAATTCTGCCTGCTTTATTTGGGTGGCACAAAGCCAATTTAAGCATAGTACATTTTATTAAAACAGCGTGAAACAAGCTGATTTTCAAGCACACACACCTCCACATCTCCGGGTCTAGGTTATACATGCAAGCTGCAGCACCAAATACAAACTGAGAATAACTGCTCAATTTAATTTTAGGCTTTAATTTGATTCATTAACTTGGAGACACCTTGGGTGAGGAAAGGTATTTGGTACCACTAAGTGGAGGAGGAACATTTTTAGCATGAGGAGAAGTAAAAAAGTCATTCAGTCCTCTGGGAAAGACAGGGAGAGAGAAAATGAGAGCAGCAGGTAATTTATTGCTGGTTTAACAAGAAGCTGTAAGCTGAGAGGAGGGGATAAGAATTATAAAGTGCTGTAAAAACAATATCTCTATCGAGGCCCTGATGTTCAGTGTCCAGAGTTATGAGTTTCAGTTCCCTGGCTTGTTTCTTGCTGCTCCTATTTCAGACATGAAGAAGGACCTAGGAGCTCTAAAAGCTTGTCCCTTTTATTCACCTCTGTGAATTGCTCCCATAAAAAACAAATTACCTTTCCTGACAATTCTTGCCTCCAGAATGTCCTCGGAGCCTGGCTACTCCCAGCACAGCAGAGCAGAGCTCAGGGCTTGGCTCTGCAGCCACTGGAGCCTGCCACAGGTGGGATCAGGGAGGTGGTGGCCTGTGGGGTTTGCACACATATTTAGAAAGGATCTGGCAAATCACATGGAGAGGTTACTTTACATTTCAAAAACGTTCATTTTTTCCCGGAAGCTGTAACTTCCCACAGACCTTGTCTTAGGGATCCGCTAAAGACAGTTGGGCATGGAGCAGGGATCCTGGAGAAAAGTCACTGCCTCCTATTCCCTGAAAGAGCTTTAGCACTCCAGACATCCTGACTGATCTTCCTAGTCAGTGATTTGGAGTTGAAATGTTTTGGGGGCTCTTCTGCCCAGCCTCAGATTTGACAACACCCCCACACATCCTTAAGAACACAAAGACGTTAGGGAATTAAATTCTTAGCTCTCACAAGTGTCCTCTGACACCTCTGTGGACACATTGGGCCTGATTCTCATTCACATGAGGGGCTTTTTATGCCTCTGCACTAAAAAACATTGCTATCTAGGCTTTGCTGTAAATCCAAATTAGGCCCCTAATGCTGCTGCTGGGGAGAAGATTAAATTTATCACAAGCAGTTGGTATGTAATATTTTGTATTCCTCAAGCAAATCCTTCCAGAACACAATGAAAGACCATATATTGTGTATGTAATCCAAATGGAAGGATTTTATTTCAAGTTAGACAAACTACAAAAAACCCCCCAAAACGTACTCCTTTACAATTTTCCTGCATTGACACATGTTTTATAATTTATTTTCCTGCTGAAAAGATGCCAAAAGAAAACAAATAAAAACTAGTAAAAATAATTATCAAGGCTTCCCATGGATCCAGAGCCTCCCTTATTCATTACAGTGACAAATGACCCTGAGATTGGCTCAGTTGGTCAGAGCAGGGTGCTAATAATGCCAAGGTCATGGCTTCAACCCCATATGGGCCATTCACTTGAGAGGTGGACTTGAAGATCCTTCTGTGTCCTTTCCAATGTGCTCTTCACCAAGCCCTCAGCCCCTCTGTACCTGTGTAGAGCTCACAGCCCAGCCTGGCTCCCTCCCTCCTTCCTCATGCATGTAAGCAAGTAAAAATAACTTGTCAGCAGTCCAATTGCTTTCCACTGCTTAATATTTATTCATGCTGATTTGTGAACCAGACACAATAAATACACCCACCTTCAGCTCTGAATGCCCCCTTCTAGGATGTAGAGCACACTGTAATCAATAAATATGAAGAACCTGCTGCTTCCCCTGCCAGAGGCTTGGAAAATCCACATTCACTTCCCCCAATTCCTACTTCAGTCCTACTTTGGTTCATTTCTCTTTTAAAACACCCAGGCTAATTGGAGGGAGGTGTGCTGGAAGGCACTACTACCCAAAAGATAGACTAAATCTTCTTCATCTTGCTTCTGGGTTTGATTCTGAACTTACCGAAGTCAAAGCAAACACTGCCAGAAGTGGTGAAGAGCAGCTCTGAGGGTCAAGGGGGAAAACCACGCTCCAGAACCTAGTCCATGTTCCAGTTTTGGAAAGCCATATTGAGGACAGTAGTTCAAAGAGTTCCTTAGCTATCTTAATAGAAAAAAGAATCAAAAAGCAAAGCAAAAACCCAAACAAACAGCAAACAAAACACACAAGCAAAAAGGGAAAACCCACCAGAAGAGTTTCCTCTTTTCAAAAACTGACACTGCAATTGCACAGTTGTTCCCAACCACATTCCTGGACTTTTGCTCTGGAAATACTGAGCAGTTTAGGTAGTTTTACCCTCAAGCTGAGTAAAAAACAGACTCAAGCCTAGGACTAGGAGTTACACAGCTAAAGGCACGGAGAGAAGCACTGTTCCCTGCCTCTGCAAAGTTAGGAGCTGAGAAATTCTCCATCTGTTTCAGGTGGACTGCACTCAGCTTGTGTTGGCTATCAGAGCCCCATGGGTGCTAGAAATTAATTTGTATCACCACTGTAGGAGGCATGGCACCTCTTCTGTTCTTGCAAAAACCAATTTTGGGATAAGGCAAAAGCATTTATATGTAGTCCAAGGGGCTTTTAGGTTTAAAGCTCTGGTCACTGGAGAGATCTAAAGATCTGGGGGGTTTCACTCATTCGTAGCATGGTTGTGGTTACCTCTAAAAGCCAAGGATCAGAACGAGCTCTGGGAATGGGAGCTTTCAGAAATGTCAAAGGAGGTTTCATTGTCAGAAAGAATTATCTTTACTAACATCTAGCAGAGAACAAAGCAAGCAAAATGAGAACCCTGCCTCAAACATGTGAATTACAGATTCCTCAATCATTTTTATCTGCCCATTCATCCATTCCCTCTCCAGGGAGTTTTGTACTGCAGCATGAGCCCTCAGATTTGTCGGGAATACCAGGTGACAGCCTTAATATGCTCCCTTATCACCAAACCAATTGCAGGAGCTTGGAGGAAGCAAAGTTTTCAGCCTTTCAGTGTGCAGAACAATGCTCAGCTACAGTTATTCACACCATGAGTAATTCACATGCAGACAATCCTGCTTCACACAGCTTCTTCAGCACAGAGCATTCCAGGCTGGAAACTCCCATCTGCCCGAGCATAATTGTTAACGGTATTGTTAAAACATCCATGGTGGTGTTTGTCAGATGAAGACAGGTCATTCATCCCACTGCTAACAGCTTCCATTGCCAACACTATCCCTGGGCAATGTTGAGAAGAAAATGAAGGGAAGGTGCCTCACACCCCCAAAACCTCCTTTAGCTCAGCTCTTTCCCAAAGCTGTTTAAGACTTCCAAGTCAAGAGGTGCCTGCTGCAACGAACCTGGAAAAGATTGTCTCAAATGCTGAAATAAAGGCTGTCTTCTGAGTCTCACAGTCTTCATGCTCCTGGCAGCCCCTAGCACTATGTAAATAAGCAGGGGCCAT
>JACBWW010000109.1:560059-711857 GCA_020086605.1 Lanius collurio
ATATGGTATAATATATATTATATATATATATATATTATTTCTAATACAGCTATTAATTTGATATCTATTATTTAGATTTAACACATAACTCCCCCCATCAGGCTGGACTTCCCAGCCAGAGGAGGGGAGCCAAGCCCCATGTCCAGCCTCCTAAATTTCAAGCCTGTTACTTTACTTTTGAATCTGCTAGTGACAAAAGCAGTGTTAGCAAGGCACCAGGTGTGTCCCACACCTGCAGCCTATGCGGTGAGAAGGAACATGGAAAACAGGCTGGCAGGAGGATAGGGTAACCCTTCTGCTCTTCCTGATCCTGCTTTGCTTCCTCCTCTTCCACTTGTTCGTTATTTTGCTGTCTCCTCCTCCAGCCCTGTTCCCCAAATACCTCCTCTGCCACTGCAACCCTCACAGACCTTCAGAAATGTTTTCTGTAAAATTCATAAAACATTATAAAAATATGATAAAATTTATGAATGTGATATAAATTATATAAAACAATTTAGATATAATTTTATATTAAATTTATATACTTAAAAAAAAAAGTGGGAGGCAGGATGGAGAGCTTGATGTTTTCTGTTTACCTTCTACAGCTGGTCATTGCTCCATGGAGGAGCACCTGGAGGTTGAATTTCCTCAGTCAGCTTCTTCCCTGCCTCCATACAGACTCTCTGCTAGGCACACTAATATGGGAACCTACAGAAATGGGCATCTAGCAGCTTGGGGGCACAGACTTAAGGACACTTCTTCCACTCCAGGGTTGCTTCAATAGAAAAACAAAGCAGTTTAAGAGCTTAGGTCCAAATGGATAGCATTAAAAAGCAGAGAAAGCTACCTCAGAAAACCTTTGCCTTGCTTTATGGTTGGGATCCTAGAGCTCTGTCTTGTAATGAAAAGTTTTCTAATTCCCTGCCTCCATCCAGAGCAGGGTCTGTTCCATCCATACCTGCAGTGCTCCTTGCTCCCAGAAACCTTCATCTCATGTGGGGACCGAACAATTAGTGGCTGCCTACAGAGCACCAAAACCTGGCCCCGATAATGAAATGAAAGTGAAAATGGTAATTAAGCTTTCCTAACGAGAAAAAAGACAGACTCAAAGGAACTGAACATAAAAAGACAATAACAAAAGAGCTGTCAAAATGAACTACGCTATTTTTAGCATTTCTTTCTTTTCTGGGGACAAAAACTTTGCATTAATGTAGTGTCTTCCATATATTGATCAATTAAGGGTTCCACTACCAGCCAGGAATATTATCATCATCCTAAAGATGTGAACAGTGCTGTCTTGGCCAGGGAAGACCTCCTGAACCAGGGAGAGAGCCCAGTTTTTGAAAATTCCCCATCCTGAAATTCCCTCACCATGGTGTCCCTCCCTTTCTTCCATCTGTATTCAAAGAAATATTATAATGAGAGACAATAAACTCAAACAGCTTTAATGCAATATCCTCCCAGAATTATTGCCAGGGGAAAGGAGAGACTGGGGACCTTTCTGAAGGTCCATTATCATAGAATCACAGAATCATAGAATTGTTTAGGGTGGAAAAGACTCTTAAGTCTTCCTTGAACTGCTCCATAGGTGGGTGATGTGTTGCAGAAGAAGGGTGAAGCTGGGATGTGAGGAGGCATGGAGGGACCAAATTCCTGCTATCCAGGGCCAGGAGATCCTGCTCTGGTGTCTGCATCTCAGAGAACCACGGAACTCTCACCTGCACTTCTGTCCTCCAGCTCCCATGCTGAGAAACAGAATCATGGTATAAAATGGTCTGGGCTGGCAGGGACTTTAAGAAACATCTGGTTCCACCCCCTGTTATGTTCTCTCCTATTTCATGATTTATTACTGGTCCTGTAGGTCTGCCCTGGATGCCAGCCCAATGTTATGCTGCCATCCCAGGCCCCAAACATTGCTCCTCTATGCCATGATGGCCAATCCAAACTCCTAGGAAATGGCTCAATATAGAGCCAATCCCCCAAATGAATTAAGGAGAAAGGAAACAATTCAAGGGAAGTGTCGTGGGGATTCACCTGCTGTGGCTCCAATGCCATTACTAAAAGTAGCTGGAAAGTGAAATGTTGAGGAACGAATAATGCACAATAGTCAGCTCTGTGGGCTGGTTTAAAATCCAGCTGAGAAATTAAACCCACTCAAGCTGCTCCCCTTTCCTCCCTGCTTCTTCCCATAATGGAGGAACACTGGGAGAAATTATAGGTTGAAACCCAAATTCACTGAAAAATTGCAATAACTTCAACATTATTAATAAAAGAGTGGGCAAAAGAGGGAGTTTTGCCCACAAAAGGTGGGTATTCACCACCAAACAAATAAAAACACTTCCTGAAGGGAGTGCATGGTGTAGAATAGACAGGGCTAAAAGCTCTGCCCCCTTGCTTCTATACCCAGGACACTGTCAAAAAATAGAGGGAAAACACATTGCATTTAATAGTAGCTTTCCAATGGCTAAAAATGAATATTTTAAAGGAAGAGTGGGGATACTCACGGGAGTGATTTCACGATTATTTTGAACAACACTAGAGCTTTCTCTTTTTGTCAGGGATTGTCTGTTATTTGTACAGTGCCTAAAGCTGCTTCTCTCCTCTGGCCTGAGCCATTATGGTAATAATGAGAAGAACAACAGCAGCAGCCGTGCTCTGTATGTTAATGGTTGTGTGCCGAGGTGAGAGGGGGTTACAGAGCGCTGGGAAAGGTGAAAGAAAAAAAGCCCATCAAGGTTGAGATATGACAGGAATGTTTAGTGACAATTGTATAAACAGTGGGGAACAGACAGGACTAAACTTTGGTGGAGAAGCATAATCCTGCTGCAGGGCTACTTTAGAAAGACAACAAAGGCAGCACACAGTGATGGAACTGTTGGAAAAGGAGAATGCCAAAAGGAGAATTTGTAGTTTTTTTTCTCTTTCTTTTTTCTTTAGTTCTTAAGAAGAAGGTGGAAAACAAAGCATCATTTCTCAAAGAAAGGATGAAGAGGGTTTTTTATTGAACCACAAGAAACAGACTGTGAACATGAAATTCTTTAGGACAAAGATGATGAGCACACTGTGAGATTATGTGAGCAGTTCATACTAATAAAACTGATGTATTCAGGACACACTGCACTGGAAATAAAAGAGAAGCTGTAAGACCACGAGTAAATTAAATGAAAATTAAAGCCAACCTGTAAGATGGGATGTTTAATTCCACACTGTTCAGGAGGTGTATATAAGAATCCCACATAAATGAAAGGTTTTGATAAAAGGCAGGATGCTGCTGACCCCATGTCTTTTCTTTGCCTTTTGAAGAACCTGTTCCATAGGGCACACAGGATTGTAAAAAAAAAATGGGCAAATCTGAACAATTTCAGCAGATGCAAAGATGTTTATACAGGCAAGAGGACAGTGTCAGGAATTTTGTGCTAGGGAGTCAGAATGTATGCAGATTGGAATTTGGCTTTCCTGTGAGACCACAGGTGTTTCAAAATACAAGACTGCCTGACAGGGAGGATGCCTGATGTTGAGGAAGGTGGTAGCACTGTCAGTGCTACTCTCCAGACTAACTCTAAACCTGCATTGTGAGTGTTAACAGTAATGCCCTATTTGTGTATTGTAAGGTTTATTTTCTATTATATAATTTCTTTCCATTTGACACTGGATTTCCTTTGTCATTTTGCATACAACTTACTCTGGAAATCTTTTTTCCAATCTTCACTGAATCCCCATTACCATCCTAGGTAATTCTGTATCATCTGCAATCTTGGCAATTCCACCAAGTTTTTCCTCATGTCCATGTGAATATGATGGGTAGCACAGGTCAATGAAAAGGGAATGCATCTTCAGTGATCTTCTTGCTCTTTGAAAACAGACCCTTACTCCCCACTGATTGTGAATATGTAAAGTGCTTGACCCAGTTTAGTCTTGATGGATTTTATGAGGGATCTTTGTAGGGGGACTTTGTTTACTACATTTCCAAAAAAAAACATAGATCGAGTAAAGCTTCCAGTTACCCAGAGGCCTCCCAAGAACATTAATTTATGATGTTTTGTTGATTTTTCTCTGACATATCCCATTTGCCCTTGTGTTTACTACTTCCACCCCACAATACAATAAACCTCTTTTGCCCCTTCCATTCCTCTGGCACGAGTCTGGTTCATGCAATCAGGCTACTTTTCCTGGCATATCTATTGCCTAAAATACGAAAAAAAAATAATTAAAAAGTAAATTGCCCTTTTATACTCAATGGAAATAGCTAATCTATTTGATTACTACTCAAATATAATATTAGTCAAAATTGAATATTTATCTATTTTACCCCTCTATGAGGTCACTCCCATCAGCCTCACCCAGCAGCTCTGCAGTCACAGCACCCTCTCCATCTCTCCTGGCTGCTCCTGTCAGTCAGCAGCTCTTGCTCCAGGCATCTACTTGGGGCAGATGCTGCTGGAGGCAATGCCAGCCAGGTCCTGCAGCTAAGTACAAACACTGCTGTCTTAGAGGGAAGCATGCAAAATGCATTCTTTGGAGATGTTTTTGTTCCAGATGCTTGCTTTTGTGCAAATAGCTTTTCAAACCCCCTCAGTACAAAAATCCAATGGTGTATGTCTAAAAAAAATGAATGTGAAGGGAACAGTTATTATTAAGCTAATAGCTTTCCCTCATTTCTCCTCCAAGTCACTCCAGGGGGTGGGAGGACCAGGAGTTGGAGAAAAGCTGGAAGAACCTTCCTAGGCTGGTACTGAGGGACCCCAGCCATACCCACCTTGATGCACCTGGAAGATAATCCACAGCAGATTTTGGCTGCACAGCAGTTGCTATCCCCATGCCTGCAGGGCCCAAAAAGATGTCCTGGTTTCTGTTCAGTGGACTACCACACAGAGATGGACATAGCCAGACCTCCAATGTGGTCCCTGGAGAGCAGAAGGCATCACCTGATCACCCAGTCAGTATAACTCAGATGTTTTAAATATAAATTCTTTTTGTACTTGGGTCCCTGTTGCTTCTAAGAAATGCTTTTTTTTGCATGGGGTTAATCACCTCCCAGAGAAGTGCTGAAGACTCTGCTATCCCTTGACCCTCAGCCACGAGCTGGGGACCAAGAGAGCTGAAAGAATGAACCCCCTCCAAAGAGCAAATATCAGAAAGAATTAATTTGGAAATAAATTGACTGAAAATCTTTATTGCCCAATACAGCATATGAAGTAAAAATAAAAGAGTAACACAAATGGGGTGGGAAAATTTTCATCTTGTCAAAAAATGACTTTTCTGCCTACTAAAGTGTTTCAACAGATACATTTAGCCTCATACTGAGACAACTCAGAAAATACTTCCTGACATGGATAAGACTCCCCCCAACGCTCCTTATTTAGTTCCTTCTTTATAACCAGATTTATAACAGCATTCTCATAAAGATAACCCTTAATATGATGATTAGGGCAGATTTATTATTCCAGCCTAGCCCATCTTCTCCCCTTTTTCCAGAGATTTGGTGGCATACAGAGCTGAGATTGATGGTCTGCTTAAGCATGCAGCTAGCACCAGTCTCAATTACTGAAATGAGCTACTGAGAAAAGTTTAAGAAGCCTCCCTATGCCTCTCATCGTCTTCTAAACAGTCAAAGCTCTCTCACCAAGAGGCAGAGTTGGCCCTTCCTCGTCTCCCTGATGGTAGTGCCAACAGATTGCAGCTGCCCAGTCAGGTTCCCCTCAGAGATAACAGCCAATTAGAAATTTAAAGTGTGCCAGGGAGCTTCAAACTCCAGCACAGCACAAATTAAGGGAGTCTCACATCACCAGCAGGAAACAGTTGTTTGAAGTTTTTCTTCCCAGGGTACAAACAGACCAGTAATGACAAAAGGTAGATGGGTGGGTCAAGAGCAAAACTTCCACTGCCTGCAGCAGCTCCAGGTTTCTCCATAGCTCTGATGGGATCTGTGACTAGAAACCTAAAAGAAATTCACAGAGGGTGCTGTAGGCTGCTGCAGGGGCTGGGAAAACTCTGTTGTTTTCTCCTTGCAGCTGTGCAAAGGGCTGAGGGCTGCCAAAGTCTCTATCTGGCCAGGGCACTTCTGGCAGTGTGCTGGGAAGAGCAAGCAGCTGTACCCCAAGGGCTGACTGACAGACTGTCATCCATAGCAGCTGAGATGCTGGCCTATGCTGCTGGCTGTAATGGCTGGTCCTTCACCTTTTTATTGGAAAAAGTGCAATAAAAAGTACATTATTTTCCAGAAAAAATAAGCTTTTCCCATCTGACACATCAAAGCTGCTGTTTTGCAGCTCAGCCATGTTTGCTATGCCATCCTTTCTCCTCTCAGACTCCTCAGAGGCTCCTTCTGAAAATCTGGCAAGACAACAACTGATCTCACCAGGGTTGCACAGCTTTGTCTCTCTCCTTCCCTGTTATTGTAGATAATTAGGCAAAACTCAAAACAATGAAGCTGTGTGGTATTGACAAGGGATCTTTGGAGGTTTTCTCTCCACCTGGCCTTTTTTTCCCAACTGAACATCATTTTGAGTACACATGGGCTTGAAACACTCTTCATCACATGTGAAGGTGAATTCAAAGATTCCTGCAGCAGCAGGTCTCTGCAATCCCAAGAGGAGTCCTGCAATGCTTTTTCTCACCCAGCCCTAGTGGAGTGGAGTACCTGTCACTTGAAAAGCAAACAAGCAGCAGCTCCCTGAAGTGGGGAAACACCCAAGAAGACATTAAGAAGCCACAAACACAAGTATGGACACACAGATGTCCCTTGCTCGAGCCAGCCTTGCAGGGGAAGGACGGCAGTTGAGCAGCTGGGGCTTGGCCTCTGTGCACCTCAGGGACTCCCTGCTGGGGACAGTGACACTGCCAGCCCACAGTGTGGGTGGAGGGCAGAGCTGGCAGCGTGAGCCAAGCAGTGCTGCAGCTCCAGCTTTAAATGCAGGCTCTTCAGCTGTTACCAGCACATGAGGGGTTTACAAGCCCCAGCATCAGGAACAAACGCGTCCAACCTTACGTAACCTGTCCTGAGGGGCGTTGCCAAGTGAGCACATCTTAAAATCAATCAGGGAACAGCATAAAATATTTAGCACTTGGCTGAGTGTTTCTGCTTGCCCCTGCTCAGAATCCATCCTGGGACAGACACAGGACCTGTGGGAAGGGTGAGGAAGAGAAAGCAACTGCCTTGACACAGCCTCCCATTCTTGGCCAGGGCAGTCCCAACTCCAGGGAACAACTGGAGCCTCAACGTGAGCTTTCAGCTCAACTTCACCCAGCAGTGAGGACAAGTCCACACCTCTGACAAAATGCAGTGACTGTGGTTATAGTGCTGTAGCTGCTGCTTCTCTGAGGCCCTACATTTCTTGCTGGGCCCAAATAAAGCAGGGTCAGCTGGGAGCTACAACTCTCATTGTCCCAGCAGAAACCATCTCCCAGCCTGGAGAGGGTTGGTGCCAGCATCCTACAGTCTGCTCAGGGGCCAAATTAATTCCTGGAGCAATGCCTTTACCTCTGATGTCCATCAGCAGCATCTCAGCTGGATCGGAGGCTCCTCTGAAGCCTCTCTGCACACATCAAGCCTGTGCTATCACTGAAACGATTTTTTACTCTTCCTTAGGAACTATAAATCTCTGCAGAAATCTGAAGAGAGTTCTGATTAGGTATAAGGAAGAAATTTTTTATGGTGAAGGTGTTGAACCACTGGAATAGGTTGCTCAGAGAGGTGGTAAATGCCCTCTCCCTGAAAACTTTAGAGGTCAGGCTGGATGTGGCTCTGAGTCACCTGGTGCAGTGGAAGATGTCTCTGCTTATTGCAGGGGGTTGGACTAGACGGTCTTAAAGGTCCCTTCAGAGACCAACTATTCTATGATTCTATAAGTCTGAAATTCTGACTTCAGCCAAGGCCTGGAAATACTGAAAAATACTGTTGAAAATTAACTTACTTCCCTTGGTGAAGTTTGCTTTAACACTGAAATGCCAGAGGACCAACTGGATTAAGCTGGAGACGAACACAATAGTCTTCCCCAATTAGCACAATTTGGAGCAAAACTATGCTCAAGGGTCATTGTGGAGCAAACTGCAGACCCCCAAGTCCAAGGGAATTAGAGAAAATCACGATCCTTCCATGGGAGAAATACTGTGTCCTATCCAGGCAAGAGTGTTAGGGAGTGACTTTAGGAGAATACTCCAGCTGATACTTCAGACACTTGGAAAATCTGTGTTTGAAGAAGCCAAGGCATAACATTCTCTAGCAGCAAAGCAGTGGTGGGAGGAGAGAGGCCAATCAAAGTGCCTCACCATTCTTTAAATTTGCCTTTGCAGCGAACATTTTCCTTGAAGGTTCACATTTCAGGGATAGAAGACAACAATTTCCTCAGGATTTTTCCAAGATGCTTGAATACTTTCTCATCCTACCTGTTTAACTGGTCCTAAAAATGAGACCTTTGGATTTCAGTGCATCCCAGAGAATTACTCCACTGAAATTCCTAAGCTTGCTCCACAAAAATGTGAAGTAATGATAATGATGAGAGAAGTTATGTTCAGACAGAGAAGAAAGATGGATCAAACATGAACCATTACTAAAGTACCTGAAATAGTCTCTGCAGTCTGCATCCAAGTCTTTTGACATATGAAAAAATGAGAATATGGGCACACTTCTGTTTTCCTTAAGTGTAAAGCCTACTGTTCATATGTTTTATACTTTTCAAAAAGTAGAGTTAGGATAGGATCACAGGCCACAGGATCCTTAGGGTTTCTTTCTGATGAAGAGCAGTCTAATCACACCAGCCATGCCAATTCACCCCAGCTGAAGATGTTTTACATAAACTGTGAATGTCTTCTTCCTTGCCTTCTCTGTAGGTGCATTGTAGTTGGAAATTCCAGTAGTTTGAGGTGATAGAGTATCACACAAAGCTTTGACTGACTGTCTCTGAAGTTAGAATGTGCTGGACATAGCAATTTGGATCCAGTAGCTCTGCCTTGTCAACTGTCTTGAGCAGCCTGGACTGATTTCTGCATTTTATATGCTCAGCATAATTTGCTGTAAGTTTTCCTCTTGGTGATCAGTAGAAAATTTTCCTATGGGACCCTGTGCTGCATTTCCCTGGAGGAAAGAGATTTTTGAACTGAAAAAAGAGGGAAAAGCCATCTTTTCAATATTATTATCATTCATTAATTATGAAGCAGTGACTGCTGTAAATCCTAAAGCTTAGATTCTCTCTGCCTCCCCTGTAAGTGTTACACACAAATGTAAGAAAGAGGAGGCTTTCTGTTCCAGTGATTCCAGTTATTTATAGAATAGGTAGATTACAAGATGTGGATAAAGCTGGCAGGCTAATTGCTCTCAGGTAAGAGGCATTTAAAATGGAGACATGGTATTATGAAAGAGAGAATCTGTACTAATCAAGCAAAGAAAAATTTCCAAGACACCAACAAAAACTGGTGTAACATAGTGATATTTTGTCATAGGAAGAAGAAAGAAGAAGATTGGCAATGATCTAACACCAAAAATACAGATATTTGGACTTCAAAAGCATTGGGTTATTCATCCAAAGTATCTTTAATTGGATAGTTCCATGTGGAATGTGGAAAGAGCTGTGAAATATGGAGGGGTTCTTAATCAGAAGTTGTGATGTTTCTTCCAAAAATATGCCCCAAACAATATATGCCCCTACACACTGCATTTTTCCATAAATGACAAAGTGAGAAGTTCCTACACCTAAACATTGCAGAGAAAGGTTAAATTTTCATTTTGGAAGCCAAAGTTCTCAATGAGGACAAACACATAGTGAAAATAAAGAGAGAACAAAACCACAATCCCCCCCAAAACCTCAAAGAATTTCTGCTGAAAAGCAATTTTAATGGAAAAATTTGCCATTTTTAATTCAGGGCCAGATGGTGCCTGCAAAACTCAGCCTTGACTAAAGAAGGGTATAAAACTCTACCTAAGAAATGGAAAAAAAAAAAAAAAAGGGCAAAAAAAATTCATCTGGAAGAGATGGCTGTTGAACATGCACACATTTTTGGAACCACACAATAAGATCATGTATGTCTGGTACCTCTGGCAGTTTGGGATGCCACAGGAACTTAAGAACTTGGATCAGACTGAAGGAATGTTTCCAAATGTGGCCAGGAAGGCAGGCAAAAAGCTGGAGGGCTTGAAAGGGGAGGACAGGGTGATGAACTCTAAACCAGCCCTTTTCCTGCCCACTTAATTTCTGCCAAAACAGATCTATGAGTATTTCTGGTAGGTTTGGGTATAAAAGGAATAGGACACAGGGTGTACCCATTTGGAAGAAATCACTAGCATGTTATTAAATATTTAAACTTCCAAATTTAATCTGTTAATTCTGCTGGGAGCAGATTGTTTGCAGTGTGGTGAGCAGTGACTTTAGCCCTGCTTGCTTAGCCTCACTCTGGGGCAGAAGGGACAACATGGAGTGATGAAGGGTCTGAATTCTTTTTCAGCTCTCCTTTTTTTTAGAATAAATGACTCTGTTTCCCAACTGGTTGTAAAACCAAGTCACTGCAGTGTAGCTGTTCTGATTTACACCAGCTGAAGGCCTGGCCTCCACTTTGGAGGAAATGGGCTGCCAGTTTAATTACTTCATCCCTGGTATGGTATTAATAACCTGGGAATAAATTTAATGCTGCTAAGTAACAGCAAGGCTGAAGATTTTGTCACATGCATGACAATTAATGTATGGTGCATGGTATTCCTGCTCCTCCTGAGTTCCCTTTTAAATGATGCTCCCTGTGATTTGAATTTCAAAGAGTACTTCTCCTAGTATCTCTCGTTATTGATGGTGACTGCTCGTAGGAGCAGCTCAGTGCTGCTTTGTTGGCTCATCGGTTTTGATTCCATGCCCAGATGCTAAGGACAGAAGCATGCAATTAATTTGGAAGCACAACCCTTCACTGATTTCAGCTGGGAGACTTTTCTTGAACACCAGAGTCCTGACATGTCCCTGTCTACCTTTAATATTGTCTTTACATGGAAAATACCTTCCTTTTCCACTACATATCTCCTTTCTGAGAAGGGATCTCAAAATTCTGTTACATATACAAAAATATATATTGTAATATGCAAAGAGATCAGCAGAGAACCACAAACTGTAGGTCATCCCCTCGTTGTAAGGAAGAAGAGGTCTGATTTTTGGGACACTGATGAGTAAGGTGAAAAGGAAAAGGAATTTGGGATCCAGACCTCTTACCATGAACAGGAAGGCAAGAGACAAAGATCTGGGTTTTTTTTCCAAGATCATGCTTTTTTTTTCCCTGGAGTCATAGGGGTCTTTGAGGCTTCTGAGGAACTTTCCTGTACACATCCTGGTGCTCTGAGCCTGGAAGTTCTGGCTAGGTTAGGACAAGTGGAGCATGCCTGCTTTAAAACATCTCCGTAGTCAGAGCAGGATGCCATCCTGGTAGCTAAGGCAGTAGGAACACAAGCTTCTAGGCTTTCTGCATCACACAGGACATGCAGAGAATCTCCAGAGTACCTCTAGGGTACTTGTTAGGACATCTGCTTTGAGAAATCCCTGTCTTCTCTCTTTAACAGCTACTCTGTGTGAAAAAAAACACCCTACTCATCATATATAAAAGACAGGTAAGCAAAGGGAAATTAATAAGAAAGATAAATTTATGTTCCCCTTTGCAATTCAATCAGTTAATTCAATGAGGATTCCTGGCAGCTAGGTATTTTTCAGCCAGATGGATTAATTCTTTTAGTGGCTCTAGTGCAACGTTGTGGAGTATTCAAGCCATTTCTCCTCAGCTGCACTGCTTACAAACCACGAGGTCCTCTCCTTCTCATCTGTCTCTTCACCTTTGCCCTTCCACAAGTTTCATATCAGTATCTTTCTCCTCCCCACCAGGGAAATCTGATTGTTTCTCATGGAGCTATCTCCAGTTTTCACCAGCTTCTCACTCTGGGTCTCTCTCATTCAGGATCTTCTCCTGTCATGTCTTGCCTTTGTCCGTGGTCTGTCTGGGTAGGAGACACTGAGGGCAGGTCCTGTCAGTGCCTCCATGCCTTAACAGGTCTGCAGGCTCTTATTTGGCATCCTGAGGAGCAGTGGGTTTGTGTCCATAGCATGGGGGATGCAGCAGGAGACTGGAAGTGGAAATCTGAACTCTTTATTTTCACACCTGTTAGTGCCGAAAGAAAAGGGCATTTTCTTTTGGTTTTGCCAACACCAAAGCATTTTTCTAATGTTACAGGAAAGGCATTGACTAGTTTAAATCAGAAGGATGATGGAGAATTTGGAACCCATCCTGTCCTTTGTGCACAGATGCTGTTGAGGCTTCTAAGCTATGGGCCTTCACCCACACTGTGTAGGCTGCAGGCAGCAAGAGAAGAGCCTGGCATTTTACTGTCCTGGCTACCTAAAGTACCAGATTTTTGGAGAGAGGACTGTCTCTTACCACGTTTATATACAGGTCCCTACATACTGGGTGCCTGAGCAATCCATAATGGGTCGAATTTCATAGCACTCAGCTCCAGAGAAGTGTCTGATTTCAACAAAGTAGTTTCACAGTGGGTAAAAAGGTGAGGTGCTAGATAACTCAGGAGATCCTTAATCACATCCAAGAGGAACCTTAATCATCTCAGATATTTGTCTGACTCTGTTCAAGGTCTGTAGCACCTAAATATTTCACCAGTGGCTGGTTCCTTCCTGTATAAAATACTCACAAGGTGGCCTTGGCATGTTTTCTGTCTGACAGATGGCCACATCTCAATTAGCACTAACCTGTGCATTTCTTGTCTACCTCCACAGGCCAATGCAAGGCAGCACAAAAATGACACAGTTCCCTCTCCCTTGGAGGTGGCCATACTGGTCAAAAGGCCACCTTTTGGACAGGAAAGCACTGGTGCCAGAACTTGCTGTAAGGCTTCCTGGAAGAATCCCAAAAAGTTCAAACATGAGAGCTGTAATGCAGTGAGGCAAGGCACAGATGGCAAAATAAAAGCAGTGCAGGTTTTTTCTGAGCCTCTGAGTCCCAGCTCCTGGACATATGAGAAACTGGGGCACTTTGGCTGAATTCAAGCAACTTGTCTAAGGCAGAGGAGATACAGACAACCCCTTCTGGAGACTGGAATATATAAAACCTTAGTCCTGTCCCACTTTTCCTAATAGGTCTCTCCAAATTAATTTAGCACCAGATGCAAAGACCTTTTTCATCCTCCTGGCAGATAACATCTAGCAGCCACTCCTGGTTTAATTAGGCAGTGATTGTGCTTAGATCTTCCCTCTGTTGCAAGTAAGTATGCATATCCAGTTTATAAAGAAGAGTTCAGAGCAATGAAACATTTGATCTTGAGCTAAGCTACACCATTCACTCAGCCAAAAAATTGTATCTTTTGCTTGTCGATTTGCTGTGAATACAGAATGAGAAAAAAAACGTGCTCAGCTTGGCTTAATCCAAACTCTCATTTTTATTCTGGTTTCAGAACCACCAGCAAACAAATCAACACAAACTTCAGCACCCACACAGCTCAGCCACTCCAGCTAACCAATTTTTCTTTCTCAGAAACTTAAAAGCACTTCTGGCTATGCCTCTGGGGCTGGATCCAATTACATGGAAAGATTCATTTAGCCTTTGGCAAGAAGAAATTACAGATTTTGGGCTATTTCCTGATTGCTCTGTACCATCACTCTGAATTGTAATCAAGCTACATATGGTTCATACCATACCAATAATTCTGGTGCCAGGATTTTTGACTGACAGAACCCACAAGACAAAAGCCCTGCACAACTTGGACCACAAGGTCCTTGGGCCTAGTGGTGCCCTCTGAGTGATGAACAATTCTTTGGGTATTGTAGACCTGAAGGTTATTATTTTTATTCTGGTTCATTATCACTGTAAATACCAGCTCTCAGCTCTTCTCCTCCAAAACCTTCACCTTTCCATCCCTCCCACCTCCTTCTGCTGGCTGTGCACCACAGGAAGTTTTAGCAGAAGGAGTGCAGTGAAAGATTTAAGCTGGGTGGATTCTTCTGCTAGAATAAGGAAGTTTCTCTGTGGTGATGTAGAAAATCTGGGCTCCAGTCTCGTACTGAGAGCAGGCAGGAGGAGTAGCACTTTGTCTATCCTCTTTCCTTCCCTCTCCAGTGATAGGTGGTGCTGCTGCTCTTCCTACAGACCAGGAATGCACTTGCAAGGCACTGTCTTTCCACTTGCTTACTCGTGGTGTCCTGAGCATGCATCATATCCTAGATTCGGACCTTGGACAGCTGAGAACCACAGGGTAATGTGACACTCCCATGAGTATTTAAGCACATCAGCAGATGTACTGGCTAAAGATTCTCCTGAATTCCTCCTGGCTACCACAAAGCTCTGTTCCTGCAGTGTTGGATGTGTGGCTTCCCGACCAGGACTCTCCTGCTCTCACGTTGTGATGGTTCCCACGTGGTTTGGCCCCGAGGCTTTCAGGGCAGCTCTGTCTTCAAGGACTCCCCCAGACTGCTGAGATGGTGCAGAGCACCCAGGGGAGCAAAGATCAGGACTGTGTGACTCCCCAGCCCAGTGCTGTTCCTTAGGGTGCTACCACTGAAGGCAGTGGCCAGCTGTTGGGTCAGCATCAGCCCTGTAACAGCCCTGGTCTGAGTGCCTTGTGCTGAAGTGATTTCCCTGAAGCTATAGTGATATGTGCCTGCAAAGTCTCATCCCTTCCTTGACTCCTGCAAGCCTCCATTTTGTAAGAAGAGCTGTTTGTACATCTCTGGTAATTTCTGCTGCCAGGTGGCATTTCCTTTTCACATCCCACCTTGATGGCTCCCAAATCCCTAACTCCTCACAGACAGAAACTGAAGGACCATGGAGGCTTCCAAGCCATCATGGGCTGCCCTGCTCCAACAGCCATCAGACCCAAGGGAGGGGGACTTTTCTTCCTCCCAAGCTTTTCCCCTTTCAAATATCTCTTTGTGCTGCTCTCCGTCAATGCCTCGCTTTGTGCTTCTGTCTTCGCAGAAGCTTTCCTGCTGAGGCACATCTCCATCAGCTGTGGAGGAAAGCACCTTTAGAAACAAAAAGAATGGGTTAGTTACCACTGCTAGACACATAGCATGAACCCCCAATTTCTTCCCACAAGACACTGTGAAATGTGCTGGCCCCATGCATTAAGGATGCATTGCACAACCTGGTATTGAAGAGGACTCTCAGTGATGCTGCTGCACCTGAAGAGAAACCACCAAATCACAAATGAGCCTGCTGCAGCTCACCTGCCTCACCACAAGTCCCTTTCTATTGCTATCTGAAGAACTTTCTCCAAAAATCTGCAGGGTACCAGTGAGCTGCAAATATCAAAATCGAATCAGGCATGGTCATCGGCTTCCCAGCAAAAGAAACAGGACATTTTATGGCAAATGTAGTGTAATAGGGAAGTGGCATAATTAACACTAGTTAATTATGAGTTAATTAGAGTATTGGTAGATTCTTTAGTGGTTTTGGGCAAGAGAAGAGGCTGATTAGAAAAAAAAGCAAAATTTGCCCTGGTCTGTAGCAATGGTTACAACCCCTGTCATTGTTGGTTTGTGATTGCTTCTCTACTTAGATTTTCTTGGTTCTGCTGCAAAATTCAAGTAAACCAAATGATGCCTGACTTCCTCATGGGCACAAGGTCCCATGGTCCCATGGTCTTCCCAGACTGAAGGAAGAATGTGCGGGGAGAATGGTAAAGGTAGAGGAACAGTGTTAGAGAAAATTCTTACTTCCCTGATGTCACTGAAACTCACTTTGATAACATCATGGAAAAAACACATTTTGTAAGTGTCAGAAGTAAACAAACTGCCTGGAAGCAAGAAAATTTGACTTGATCCAGAAATCCCTTCCTCAGTCCATTCTGTATAAATGAATTGTTTTTCTTTCAAAAAATATCCTAACAAAACTTTTTTGATTTCCCTCTATTCCACAAATACATTTGGTCAGCAAAAACCTGTATTTCAGGAGGAATTCACTGACCATCAAAACTAGCTGGTATCTAAAATCAATAGCAGTGATGACTGATGAATTTGCACTATAGGAGCCGATATAGCTTTTGTTGCAAGCCAACCCCCTTAAAGTTATGTCCCTGTACAAGCGGAATGGAAAGACCTAGAAAGTGTTACTTGGTAAAGGCATAATGAATATGAGTTAGAGACTGCTGTTCTCAACAAAGTACAGGTGAAAAACACTCTGGAGAATCAGGGTGATCATAATTTGGGGCTATTTCTTTCTGCTAATTATGTATTAATTGTCTCCCAGTGCCTATTAAACTAAGGAAGAAACTCTTTTCTCTAAGATACAAAGCCTCCCTGCAATCCGGATCAACTCAGGAATTAACGAGGGACCAGATATTCAGAACGAGAGAAAAATGTTCTGTGAATACCACGAGGATACACTAAAACAAAGTGAGTTTGGAAGACCAATAAAATGTTGTAGAAGAGCAGAAAACAGGTTTGGAGAAAAACCCTAACATAGGCTCAAGTTAGTTAATGTGTGTTTTAAATCCTGAACGTTCTCCTTAAGCAAAGATTTTGGCACGGCTTACTTTGGGAGCATGAATAACAAATGATAAGCAAGCAGTGAGAGGAAAAAGAAGCCTTAACCCAGAGAGGTGGAGGCAACAAAAATGAACCAGGGCTTTATGTCCTCGTGTTTCTCTCCCTGTAAAGGCAAAGGAAAGCGGTGATCTAAACGGGACATGTGATTTCCCAACAGCATTTTGAGCCGCGGATGCTGAAGCATCTAGAAAGAAGTGGTGACAGAGAGGCTTTTAGGCAAATGACTTGGCTAGCAGGCCTGTTGGGAATGGAAAGAGGAGTGAATGAACACTGCTTACCCCTATTACACAGGATTATTAGGAAAGCAGGGAACACCCCTCAACGCCGTGGGACGCAGCCCAGTGTGCTCGTTATTACGCTAAAAAATAAACCACACAAACAATTAAAGTTCTGCAGACCTGCTGGAGCTTCCCCATCTCCCTGGGGAGCTGTGCCCTGCTCCGTGCTGGCAGTCCCTTGTGGCTGGGGGAGCAGTCCCGGGGCAGGGTGTGGGGCAGCCGGGCTGCGGCGAGAGAAGCGCTGCCTGCGGAGCTTCGCTGAGCTCCGGTGTGTGCGGGGAACACAGGAGACCTGGTTGGGAGGAAGGCCTAGAGAAGAGGAGGAGAAGGAGAGGGGGGCCAGAGAGGGGAGGGTTTTGACATACTCACCCGGGGCGGGGGTTGCACACCGGGGGACGGGAGGCTGTTCCTGCTGCGCCGCAGAAGGAAAGTTGGCCGCGCTGCCGCGCAGGGCTCGTTCTCCTGCCTCTCTCCCTCCGCCTGCCTCTCTCTCTCCCTCCCTCCCTCCTCCTTTCCCTCCTCCTCCCGAGCCCACAGTGCCGCCGAGGCGGTGCAGGAGCGCAGCCCCGTCGCCGCCCGCGCTGTGCAGCCCGTGGCCCGGTCCCCGCCGCCGCCCCCGCCGCGGAGATGCTGCCGGGCGGAGCGCCCGGGCGCTGAGCCGCCCCTCCGGCCAGCGGGAGCACCGCGCCGCGGGTCACCTTGCAGGGAGGTGAGTGACCCCCCCCAGCCCACCCTGTCCCATCCCCTCCGGGCAGCGATGCACCGAATACCCGCTCCGCCGCATCCTCCGGAGCACGGAGCGGAGGCGGGGGCACCGCGCCTCCCGCAGCCGCCGCGGCGGAGGGACTCCGGGGGGAGCGCAGGGAAGCGCGGGGGCTGAGAGGGGCCGCCCGCAGAGGTGCTTCCCCGATGCCCTGCGGAGAGCCCAAATTACCGTGCCCGGTCTTGCCCTGCGGGGTCTGGGGGGAGAAGAGGTTTTTCCAGTGCCGCGGCGAGATTGGGAGCATCGGAAGGGAAAGTGCGCGCCGGGTTCTGATTTTCCCTTCCCTCCTCTTCCCCATGAGGAATCCTATCTAGCGCACGGTGGCAAAGCAGCTTTTCCTCCCAGCTGCCGTCCGCCCTGCCAGCCCAGGGAAGCGGGAGAGGGGTTGTGCAGGGTATGTGGGGGCAGAGCCCGAGCCGGGGGCAGGCGGAGGAGATGCTGAGCTCCTGGCAGCCGCAGATACCCGTTCCCCTGGCTATCCTGCTCCGGAGAGGCGCCGGACTGAATTTCTTTTCCTTCCTATCCTCTAGTGTGAGAGCAGTGAGAGCTAAGTTGGAGAAAGGGATGGTTGAGGCAAGGAGACAGCAGTGGTCTCTGCTGTCAGTGGCAGAGGGGTGACATTGGGTAAGTCCCCCATACCTGCCACGTCCTTCTGGGTGGGGTATCCGGGTGCCACTAAAGCATCCCGCAAAGGGTCAGTTCTTGAGTAGGAAGAGGCTGGCAATGCGCTGAGACCCTTCTGGAACTGACGCTCCAGGAGTACAAACCTTCCTGGAACAGGATCGGTAGCACTGCCCGGTCAGTGCCCGAGCGGTGCAAGGGTCTATGTGGGACTGGCGGCGGTGGTGGGGTTTAATATTCCCCCCCCTCGCCCCCCGAGAGAACATGGAGCAGGGGTGGCAGGAGTTGGTCCAGAGAGCAATCTGTTGAACTGTGCCTTCAAAATCACTGGAGGGAGGCTGTAGCCTCCGTGTGTAACGAAAGAGAAAGAAGCCAAAAAAATTCTAAACTTTCCAGATAGATTAAATATTCAAATTACAATTAATTAGACGTTAATGGGGTGTAAACAGAGCATTAGCAACAATTAAGAGGTGCTTTGATGGTGTCAAACTCAAGGTGATGCATTAACTGGCACATAGAGGGGGATTTTTTTGTATTCTAAAAGGCAGTCAGAACAGAGAATAGGTTTTTCTACGTTCATGTATTTAAATTACTTAGTCTTAATTATGGTTAATTAACTGTCATCTTTAAAGTAGCTGCATGTAGACGGTCTGTATTAATTTCAAATTACCTCGCTCCTAAGACAAAGACTGATTTTACTGGACAAGGTGGCATTTTATTGGCAGTTCTGTTAACTACAGGTCATGCCAGGGTGTGTGTAGGATAAATTCATTTGTAGGAATTAAATGAAGTCTCTCATTAAGTGGGCAGGCAGATGTCTCACACCACTGGTGCCACACACTCTGGAATAAATCTCACACACAGAGGAGGGCTCTTCCTTATACAAATGCAGAGGTAATGCAGTAGTGATGTACACAGGCACCACCACTGCACATTTAACTTGAGGAAGGATGCTCTCAGGATTTAAAATGCTTTTGCCTCTGAGGAGAGTATCAGAGAAAATGGGCAGCATGGTTGGATAAGGTTTTTTTTGTCTTTCTTTCTACTTCAAATTCGTATCTGCAGACAGCTGTAAATGCTTCCAGGAGAGTTTTTAAATACTGCCTGTGTGGTTATTAAGATTGTAGATTACATGTGTGGTTATTAAGAGTCTAAATTTTGTCATCTTCACTTTGAAGACTCGAATTTTTACAGATTATTTTTTGTACAGTGCAATTGGGGAAAAAAAAGGAAAATAACTGCAGCGGTGCGCACAGGAGAAAAATACTCTGTGTGTTCATAGGCTTTGCTTTGACAAACATGAATAGTGGCTGTGTGTGTCTGAGTACACGTCCTCCAGCTATCATGTCAATTGTTTCTGAGCACCCTTTCTGGGGCAAAAGCTGGAAACTACTTTGAGTCATGGGATCACAGCAAAATGCTCCTCTTCAGATGTAGATGCCTGTGACCCTGAGGATTTCACATGGAGCTGGTCTAACCTGTAGCACCTAAGAATCAAAAGATTCTGTGGTTTGAATTTGGTGCTATAACATCAGAAGACTGACAAACTGGTTGTTTTCACTGCACAAGCAAAGACTGCATTTTGAAGCGGTGGTGCAGTGTGAGTGGTGTGAGTCCATGCATGCCCTTAGCAGCGCCAGTTTTACACCTGGCATCCCTATGGATGTGCATTTGTATGTGTGTCTCTACAAAACCTGAATGTTCCCTCACTTACCAATCACTGCCCAAATCCATGATGTATTTCTGTCCTTACACTTTGAGGCTTCACTGAGGCACGAGAAGAATGAGCTGATGCTTCACACCAAGTTGGCATAATTCTAGCAGAGATTTGATGCAGTTTGTGTGCTTTGGTTGAGTGCTCAGACACCTCAAAAATCCCCAGGGAGAACAAAGAACTCTGAAATGGTGTTTGCAAAAGGACAGAATCATGGAATGGTTTAGGCTGGAAGGGACATTAAGATCAGGTAGTTCCAAACCCCCTGCCATGGACAGGGATACATTCCACTAGCTCGGGTTGCTCAGGGCCCATCCAACCTGAAAACTTCCAGGAATGAGGCATAATCAAATAGTTCAGCTTCTTAAGAAGAGACCTAGGAAAAGCATCTAGCCTGGTGTCAGGTCCTGCAGGACAGCTGTGGTCAGTGTGCTGCTTCAGGGCATCTCCCACCTGCAGTGGCTTATCCAGTCCTCTCCCAGCGGGTGGTGTCCCCATGTCACCCACCCAGCTTCCAACTCCTATCCTTGTGCTCTTTGCAACAGAACAATCTCCCTTCTTCTAGCTGCATGTGGCTCACAAGATCATGGAGGCAAGGTTGTGTTGTCGATATGCTGTCAGCCCACAGCCTGGGCAGCCTCATATAGAAATCCTGGAGGTCCTATATTCCTTCCCCCAGAAGAAAGAGGGGATAAGATTTTTCTTCATGTTCAGACAGTGCCCCGAGTCTAATGGGCATTAGCACTATTCTTATCCATTCTTGTTTCTGCAGGGAAGGGGGAGTGAAGGGTTAAGAAAGGTCTGTAAAGGTCAAACTATGCCCCACTTGATGCTACTGCTTCATTTTTCCCTGCCTGCCGTGTCTGCCTCCAGCTACCACTCTCACCATGGCTAAACCACTTACTCTGTAAAGCTTTTGTCCCACAGTGTATTCCTGGCTCTGCAGTTTTTCTAGAGTCTTATGGAGCACTGCTGATTTTATGGCCCCAGAAGCGGCTGTTTACTCTAATCATCCTTGCCCAGATGAACTGACTCCAGTAATTTTACAGTGTTCTTCTGGCAAAGTGACTTACAGCCCTGGGATGCTTTGCTTGGGGCAGGAGGTACAGAAACTTCCATTTTGCACCAAGTCTGCACCACCAGGCTGTCTTCCTGTTCTGGCATCTCTTTATTTTCCATCTGTGCTTCAGGAATACCTCGGGTCCAGCCTGGAGCACAACACTGGGGGCTTACATGCAGAGTGAGTGTGAAGCTTTGCTTCCTGCATGCAGTGTGGGAAAGCAAGGCTGTGTGTGAGAACTGGGCTCTCTGGGGGCTTGGCTGCCCGTCAGGAATGAGACTGGAGTTAATAGGGCCAGTCCTGGATCCACAGTTGGGTGTCCTTGTCTGTGGGCCAGCCTGGTCACACACATAGTTAAACAGGGATTTTAGGTCCAAGGGGAGGCACAGGATTCAGCCAGCAGGCAGACCAAGAGGGCTTGATGTTGCTATTCTTGGGGGAGACTCTCAGGGTTCTTTTGGAAGCTCTTGAAGAATTGCTCCTCTTGCCTCAATCTCCCCAGTTTGAAATGAGGTGGGGAGCTCACAGGTGATCCTGGATACATTTGGGTTTGTATGATAGTCCTGATCTGCTGTACTGGGGAGCCTCTGGAAAACACAGCAGAAAAAAGAGACTCAGACTTTCTGACTGCTTTCACTCTGCAGAGTAATTGCCAGAAGTGGTACAGGTGTCAAGGTACTTTTACACTGGTGCCTTCCACAACAGCCAGGGTTATTTACACCACAGCAAGATGTATGTCAGGCCAGTTATTTATTATCTGAGAGTGAATGGAAAAAATTGTGAGTTCAGACTGAACCCCACTAAGAATTAAGGCTGAAAAATTTAAGTCATGAAAGAGGATTGCTAGAAAAGTCTGAATGTGTCTTTTTTTTTTTTTCTTGGAGGCGACTTGAGGCATAGTGAATTAAAAGCCAGCTTGTTCAATTAAAAATAAATAAATGAAACATAACATTTCATTTTAGCTCAGGCAAAGTGCTTCCATCTGCTCAAAAGGAAATACTTTGTTGCAGAAGTAACATAATAATGTTTTAGGTCAATGCAAGGTAAATCCGCCTTTCTTCTCCACTCCATTCTTTGGTTCAGATACTGAATTAAGCAATCAATTATTCAGGCAGATATACAGATGGTAATTGTTTTAACATATATCTCTGCACAGGCAATCAGGAGACCCGGATTTTATTTCCAGCTTTGTCTTGACATGACCTTGGGCATTTCACTATACTCCAAGTTCCCCATTTTTAGGAGGACAGATCACATCTCACAGTGGATTTGCTTCATATTGGTAATACTAAAATAGCACAGAGGTCTTTTTTAATTCCACTGTTAGCAATGAAACATTTAGCTATCACTAATGCATGCATTCCTAATTTTCCCAGTGTGAGTTAGTTGCACTGCCTTATGAAACTCCCTGTAGTTTACTTAATAGGGCAAAAGGAATTTCAGCTGCTGAAATACAGCATTCCTTTGAAACAAAACCTACTTTGATAAGCCCAGCTAAATCAAAGAAGAAAAATACAAGTGGGAAAGGATTTTTTTTTCTTCATTTTGCTAAATGTTTCACTTTATAATCAGCACTCCAGACCCATATATTGCCTGTGATTTCTCTCATGCAAAAAGTTCCATATGTGGTGTTGTAGTTTCTAAATGTGTGGAGTATCTCAAACCATGCTGAAGCTTATTGTATTGTGCTTTAGAAACTCCCTCTTACCTGAAAGCTCATGCCAAGAAATCTGCAACTTCCTTTCTTGATGTGGGGTTTGACTGCTCTTCAAGAGACCTTTCTCCCTTCTACTTTCTCAGTGCTTGCGGAGGGGAAACCAGTGTCAAACCCAGGGCATTTTGTTGAGTCTGATAATCCTGAGGCTGAATCAGTTTTTGCTGGTGGCACAAAGGGCCACTCTTGCCCCTTCTTGCCATTCTGGTGATTTAGAATGGCTGAGTGGTTGGCTGAGGGATTTGGGAGCAGTACATGTCTTTTGGGGAGCATGGGAGACTGGAATCTGGTGGATTGGAGGATTAGAATCATAGGATAATCAAGATGAAGGCATTTTAGGAGGTTTCCAGCTCTATTTCATGCTTGAAGAAAGGTCAGCTGTGGGATCACACCATGTTTCTCAGAGCTTCCTTCAGCTGGGTCTTCAAAACCTCCAAGAATGGAGACTGCAAAACCTCCCTGGGCAGCTTTTTCCTGTACTTGACTGTGCTAATGGGGAAAAGATTTCTGCTGATTTCTAGTACTCCCTTGCAGAAGTACACGAGTTTTTGAGCCATTTTTCCTGGCTGATGACCTGCCAGATCTGCAGGGAATGGCGGAGGGTACAGCCTTAGGCTTTGACAGCAGATGGGGACTCTGCCTTCAGCCTCACTTGCCTTCATCTCTGGGTGTTCTTGCCAATAAACCAGTCTGCTAGGCTGGTGATGCTTTGTCTGTGGGGATGAGTGTCCTTCTGGTCTGCTGTGAGGACACAGCTGGGGATTTTCAGCCATAGCCCAATGTTTCAACTGTATGGCTTGTTCAGAGTTCAGGGTTTTTGAATTCAGAGTTTCCCAACTGCTCATTCACACAGGACTTTGGGTGCCTGGCAAGGGTCTCCAGAGGGCTGAAGCACCCTTAAGCTGCTCAAAGTCCCATGGAGAGAGGAGAAAAACAGCATCCTGCCAGGTCCCAGGAGAGCAAAGGAGTTTTGGGATGGTGGGCAGCAACAGACCTGGCTTCTGCTTTTGTCTGCTGGAGGCTGGGGCACAGCATTTAGCTGTTCTCTCCTTGTCCTCCCTACAGCTGGCATTTCTCTGTCTCACACCCTCTGCTTAATTAGTTTGTCAGGCACTGTCATCCTAGCAGGAGGCTGCAGAACACCCAGCAGAGCGTAGCTCTCATTGCAGCTCCTCACTGTAGCTGGGCTCTGCTGTAACACGAGTGATAGCTTAATAAACCACAGCATTGCAGACTAAAGATCTTGGCACTGCTTGCAGCTTCTTATTAAAATAAGAAAGAGGGAGGGGGGAATGCAAGAAATTGGAAAGAGTGAAGGTTAAAACAATTAATGGACTCACTTTTTATAGTAGACTGGGGTAAAACTGTCTAACCCCAAGGTAAACATTAGATTGAAGGTTGATGTATTGATTATATGTATCTATCTGTTAATAACTTGAACTTGGCTTTCCCTTGTGGTTCCAGTCTCAAGTGTGAAAATGCAGAATTATTTCTGGTTGGCCTCAGTACCACTCAGTGATTTGTGGGACAATTAAAACCGTGCAAAGACAGAAGAAAACTGAATCCCACCAATTAAAATTAACTCGGCATCTTGGAGCAGACTGAAAAGCTTTTTATTTCAAGACCTCTGATAGATTTCATTTTCCTGTCGACATCATTCTGAAACCTCACAGTGGTCATAGGCAATAAGAGATTTTTTCTGGTTTGAATGTTGGCTCCGTGCAGAGAAGGCACCCTCCAGTTTGCTCAGGTGGTCTGTCAGAAATTACTTGCTCCGCCACTGCCATCCAGGGGTTCTGGGTTGCAGGGAACCTGGAAACAGGAGCACTCTTAATTTTAGGACTGCCTGTGAGTCACAGATGTGAGCCTGGCTCAGGCCATGTCCATGAAAGCCCCTAGTGAAAGTGGAGTAATTGAATCCGTATCCAAGGGGTCCCTGCAGGCAGGACACAGGCTCTGAGCCCCTGCAGAAGCACAGCTGCCTTTTGCCCCCAAGCATCACTCATGACCATGTGTGTGTCACACCTCCATCTCAACCTGGGGGATTCCATTCCAAGGAGTATTACTAATGCAATTATTTATTTTCCCTTTTTTTCCCTTTTAACATATCATACTGGAAAGGCCTGAATCTCATCATCCTCTTCCCATTGAACAATACTCTTGCACGGCCAAGAACATTGGGTCAGGCTCTGGTAAGGCAGGCAGCCAGCTACAGATTAAAATGCACCTAGGGTTAAACCATTTTCCTTGATTGCATGCCATCTCCCTGCTGACCTTCCCTGAGGCATGCTGGCTGCACTGCTGTGTGGGACTCCAGGGAGGATGTCCTGAGCAATGGATTTTCCCTATTATCGAAGGAGCTCGGTGAGGGAAGGATGCTCCCTGTCTTGTCCTTGCCTCATTTTGGATGTTTTCTTCCACTTTTTGCCCATTACCAAGGGAAAATCTGCAATACTGGTTTACCAGACTGGTTTAAATGCACAGAAGGTAAGCACCTGCCATATAGATGTTTAGATCCATGGTAGGACTGAGCAACAATGCAGCTCTAAGGCATGCAATGAAACTGCCCTAAAATGGCTTTTTCCTGAGTGCTACTTAAGCCAGACTTTGTTGGAATGATGTGACCAGAGGGAGCTGCGAGGCTTGACCCAAGTTTTCCAGCCATTGATGCAGTGACAAATTGTTGACCTCTTCATATATTTCTCTTGGGAGGGCGCTTGTTTGATTTGTGAATCTTCCTCCAATTTCTGCTACGCATCTGTGGCATATTCCTTCTGACCACTTCAGTTTGCTTGACAGGAGGCATGGATAAGAATATTTGCAAGAGGGTTTGAGTTTTTAGGTGAAATCTCTCTGGCTTAGCGGGGTTGATGGCTGATGTCATACATTGGGGGACTTTTACATTTTCCAAGCCAGCTCAGGAGAAACCGAGCAAAGTCTGAGAATTTACTCTTTAGTTGATGAGTGTTTCTCATCTTCTGCCTGTGGGGATGTACTTTCATTTGCTTTCTTTTGGAGAGGTAGGAGGTAGAAGTGGAAGGTTTGTGGTCAAGCAGCTGGAGGCCCAGCAGAATGCTCCTGCTATCTGGATTACCCATGTAACTTCCATGGGATCTCACTGTAGTGGATTTTCCCTTCTGTAGCTTTCCTGCTGGCTCACTTTAGAGAAGCACTGAACTGCTTGACAACCCAATAAAATGGGACTTTTGCATGTTAAACCAAGAGCTGTGAATGTAAACATGTCAGCACACTGGGTCAGGATCTCTTGGATGTTAAATAAGTTTCTTGCTTAATTGGTAGTGTTAGACCAGCTCTCAACAGTGGTTTAAATACCTCCTGCATCCAAAAGAGAGGCTGATGGTATTTGAAGCCTGGAGTTAAAAGGGAACAACATTGGGGTTTTGCTGGACATTGCTCTGTTAGAGGTTGTCTGACATAAAAGGGAAATACAGAGAAAGCACTGAGTAAAATAATTACATATGTTTATGTATTTGTGCATGTCTTTTTTGGTTTTCTCCAGACAGCACAATGGGGACAGGTAATCCTACATTAATAATTTGGCCGTAGAGGATCTAATATGAAGAACTTTGAAGCCAGTAGCATGTCTGTAATTTCTATCCTGCTGCCCAGAAACAAACCCCTGAATTTACTGTCGCTATAACCAATACATCAGTATTTCAAAAGTCATTTTCCTTTGGCTACACCTGAGAAAAATGAGCAGCCCGATGAGAAAGTGTTTGGGCTGGAAAAAATGGGTTTTCAGAGGGTAGTAAAGCACTTGCCAAGGGCAAAGGGTGGCTGCAGACACCGACAGGTGAACACGGCGCCTGCCCATTTTTTGCAATTGCAGATTTCTGAGAACTGAAAATAGTTCTTTTAGGATCTTTTATTTTTTGTTGTTTTTGTATTTTTTGGTTTTTTTCCTATCTCTTATCAAAGTGTTTGGAGGAAAGGGATGTTGTCCCCAGGATGACAGCTGTGGGAGGCTGGAGCAGGCAGCAAAGCCATTCTCTGATGGGGTCCATCACTACCAAGACATTTCACCCCATCTGCTTCTCTACACCCCGTGGATATGGGGCAGGCTTTTTTTTGCCTCTCTGGGTGTGGATATATAGAGAGAACTAAGTCAGGGTGTGCACATATGTGGGGCTCTGTTTTCTATTGAGATGATACGGACGACAAGTTAACTGGAGTCCCTCAATTAATTGCCTTTTTCCTCACCTTCATTTCTGTTTCCTTTCTTCATCAGGAAAATGGGAGCCACTCACCCAGCGTGAACTCTAAGGCACAGCAAAGTAACAGCCACTGGTCCCACTGCCTCGGACACCTCCCAGTATGGATGGCTTGGTTGAGCAGAACCCCGTGCTGATGCACAGCAAGATCACTGAGGCTGGGAAAAGAAATGGTTTAATTAACACAAGGAACTTAGTGGCAGAGAGCCGTGATGGTCTGGTCTCTGTGTACCCCACCCCTCAGTACCAGAGCCACAGAGGGGGCAGCCTGTCCTCTCCGAGACGCCCGGAGAACGGCAGGAGTGACCCCGTGCAGCAGCTCCTGGACCCCAACATGCTGCAGCAGACAGTGGAGTCTCACTACAGGCCCAACATCATCCTCTACTCTGAGAACGTGCTGCGCTCGTGGGGCGAGAGCCTGGGCTCGGAGTGCTGTGAGACGACCTTCATCGAGGAGTGCTCGCCCACCAAAGACAGCCTGGAGTACCCTGACAGCAAATTCATCGACCTCTCTGCAGATGATATCAAGATCCACACCCTCTCCTATGAGGTGGAGGAAGAGGAGGATTTCCAGGAACTAGAGGTCAGATGTCACTTGGGATATGTGGGGAAGGCTGGGAGGATGAAGGCAGGTTTGAAATTAAGTGTACAACCTCTTAGAGCTTAACGGCAGGGGATCAGCTGCTTTTTGGGTCAGCTGTATCACTTTCTCCTCCAACTAGGACAATGAATGATCACTCATATTTATTTGTTGGGTAAAGTCCCAGATCTGCGGATACCAGTGGCAAAATTCCCACTGGCCCTAATGGAGATCAGCATTTCCCTTCTGCCTCTGAAGGGGCTGGTCAGAAACAGACGAAGACCCAAATGTTTAAATGCTGTGTAAGTCTGGGACTGGGAGCATCTGTCAACCCACATGGAGCCTGTCTTACTCAGCAGGCCAACATCATCTCTTGCCTTCACTTGACTTGAGCAGAATGTTTTAAATTACCAGCTCAGGCACAAAACATTTCTGTCTCTGAGTGAACGCAGCAACAGAAGTGTTTCAGTTTCAAGCTGCAGTGAATCCATGTCTCTGAAATAAATGACATTTTTCTGATGGAGCGAAACACTCCTTTAGACTCAAATGCAGTGTTTTCTTCTGGAGTCCTGTGCTTCATTGATTGCTCACTGTAAAGTAACAGGGAAATCAACTTAATTCTTTCTTAAATGATGCATTTTTTTATTTTAACCAGAGGCCCAAGTGTGGCAGGGATTTGTGTTAGCCAGTGTTTGTGGGAATGGAGGGTAAACATAATGCTGCTGATGTGAAAAGTTTTTCCACTGTTGGTGAGAGACTCCTAACCTAGCGAAGACCCTCTGAGTGTCTAGAGGAAAGCCATACCTTCAAACACAAATGTCCCATCTGAGGTAGGGACACTGCTCATGCTTCTCTGTTGCTGTGATTTTCGTTTAGGACCAACACCTAACAAGCCCTAAAATGTCTGTTTTCACCTCCTGTAATACCAGTGTCACACCCTGTGATCAGCGCAGGGGAAATCCAGCAAGAGCTCGACTTCCCTTTTACTCTCTTTTCTCTCTGTATTGATAAGGTGGGAGGGAAGAAGTGTTTTTCCCAGTGCGTGCCACTAATGCAGTATTCAATGCCTCCACAGGGAGACAGAAAGCTTCTCTCTGAAGCATGTGAGAGTATTAGCTCAAATCACACCCTTCCACAGAATTTCCAAATTGACCGTGGGAAGTATAATTCCCTTAAGAAAAACAAAATTCCTGGTTGCTGTCTTTTTGCCCCAGTTTCTCTTGTGCAGTAGTGACACGAATGACTGCAGCACACATGGTGTTATTGACACATCTTGCCTGACATTCAGGCAGCAAATAAAAAGTGTCCCTCTTGTCAATTCCAGTTGAGAAGACATTCTTAAGCCAGCTTTTGGAGAACAAGATAAAAAAAGGCTGGGAAAATGAGCAACATAAGGAAAAAAAACCTCTTCAAAATGGTACTAGAGGAACTTGATCAGCTCTTCACAGAGAACATTTCTGTCTTAAAAACCAGCTGTAGAACTTCATCCTTCCCTGATCTTAATGGGAGAAATGAGACAGTAAATGTTGGTAACGTGCTCCAACAGTGTGTGCATCCTTTTCCCTGGCTCCTTCTTCTTTCTGACCTGTTTCTCTGGACTGTAGCCTCCTGAGGTCAAACATGGCAGTTCTTAAATGGGTATAGTGCCTCTGGAATCACAGATTCCCAGTTTCATTTGACCCTTTGGAGTGATGCTGTGCTAACAAACATAGAGGTGCATGGACAACCACCTTGAGTTATGTGTACAAAGTGCTCAGAGTAAGAAGACATTGACAAGGTACACACCACCCATGGATTGTCCTCTCCATCAAAATTTCTCCTCCACTAGGACAGTGGAGCAGGGGAGGAGAAAACAAGGCAAGATTTAGATAAGGACCCGATTAGCTGGAAACGTTTTCCTGGAAGCCTCTGCTTTGAGCCCAGGATCTATCTCCATTGCTGTGCTCCCCTGGCCAACCCTGTGCAGCACTGTGATTTTCACACTTTTCCATGAACTTTTCCATGATCCTAAAGGATCAACCTGCTAAGCAACTGTCTTCAGCATGAGGTAGCTCAGCATGGCAAAAATCTTCCTTTTTGGAAGGTCTAAATTCTGCAGATGCAGCTGGTCATCCAGAAGGATGGGTAGGAGAGGAGAGATTAATTTGAAAGCACCAGACCAGAAAAAAAATGTGGCTGCTGTGTTGTGCTCTTCAAGATTCCCAGGTGGACAGAGGCTGTGTCTGTGTGATCAGATGCATGAGGGCCTCCTGGGCTCAGCTAGAACACAGCTTTGTTAGAGACCTAACTTCATGTGCAGAGACTCTGGGAATGGAAGAAAAGGATTTAAGGACAAGCAGTCACTGAGTAGGTGAATGAGCCATGCCAGATTGTACACTACACAAAGCCAGCACCTGAATCACACAGCTCAAGTGTGTCCCACTAGAAGGAATTTTTTCCCTGCCAGTTACTGACAAGAAGCAAATGCTTTTTTTCAGGTTACTAATAGATGGGATGGAAAGAGTGAGTACCAGAACTGGGAGCAGAAGCTGGAAGGAGAGCAGTGGAAGAAATTTTGCTTCCCCACTGTGAGAGGCCTAAAGGGTTTGACTCTGGCACTGAGGGTGGCACAGGACATTGCTTTGTATCTTGTCACCTTGACTATCAAGCCATGGCTTGTCAAGGCATGGAAGCTGCAGAGTGTCAGAGCAGATCAGGGCTCAGTTCTTGTTTATTATTGTAACATGTCTGCTTTGGCACTTCTTTCTGGGAGAAAACTATAAAATTAGCCCTTTTTTTGGAAACATTGGCAAAGAGGGGAGCTTTGTGCAGAAGAGCTATTTTCTCTTGAAAACTGAGGGTTTCCTCCTGTCTCCACGTGCAAAGCAAGTGGAGTCCCAGCTCTAGAATCTCTGTAAAATGCCTTCCGGAGCACACATCAGCCATGGGGTTGTGAGTCATTGCTCTTCCCCCATGTTCCCCTGGCACTGCCTGCCTTGTATCAGAATGGCTGCCTAGGGTTCTTCAGGATGGATATTTAATTTCTTAGAAATGCCAAAAAATTGATCTCATCCCTTTATAGTGTCTCTTCCCTCCCCCCTCCCCCCCCGGCACCTCAATGCGATACTTTCAGGAGGGATGCATGCAGGAAAGAGTTTTATTGCAGGTCAGACTGTTTATGACATGATTCTCATTTTGAAAAGGATTGGGCTCTTGATAGCCAGAAAGGTTAATGTTCTCAGGCAGAAAACTTGGCAGTAGAGAAAGGTTCAGATAAAACACAGATATTTTGATTGATTTGGTTTTGATTTGAAGAAATCACCAAGCCAAGCTGCAGGGTTTGCTTCTCTGTTGGCTGTCATCCTCCTCAGAATGGGTCTATCCAGCTCAACACGTCTAGGACAAGTTGCTGGGAAGGAGATACCTTCTCTCCTTCCAAAGCCTGGGGACTCTGAAGAGCATGGGAGATGCAGCAGAGGAGCAGGAGACATCCTAATCATGGGTCATACCCTGCAGCAACGTTTAACCAACTTATTTGTTGGGATTTTTTACTGGCAGTGCTTCTCAGGTCCTGGTGGAGGGTTGTTTAGTCTGCCTAAGAAAATCGTAATTGTCTGGAGGGAGAAACATCTCAGAAACAGCTCTCATTAGCATATAGAGCCCCGCTTTGCTCCAGCAATTACCAGGCATGAAAACAGAAGGCTGCACATTCTGCCAGGGCTCTAAACTTGTCTCTTCCGTGCCCATCCCTAAAATCAAATGATTCCCTATTTAGGTACCTCTGGAAAATTTATAAATATCTTATGAGTTCTTTATGCCACAACTAATAGACAGACAACTTGTCAAATGTGGCAGCAGTGAAATATGAAATGAGTTACAAGATGAAATACCCTCCTGTTAGGGTTCATGTGCCATCCTTTATCTAAAAATAGCATTTGTCATATTATACTCCTGCTTACTAGGTAGATTGCTTATTTAGAGAAACCCAAGCTATTCATGGCAGCAAATTAAATTATTCATATATGTCTCATAAAAGAATACCTTGGAGCTCTCTCTTAAAATCCTCTTACTTTTTCTCAGCATCCAGCAATATCTGAAACAATCTTTAAATGCAAAATAAATGTGTTCTGGGAGCGAAAGAAGAAAAGAAATGTAGTGCTTTCAAGGTATACATTTCTTCTTTTTTTTCCCCTAGAAATTACTGGATGCTGTTGTGAAAACTCATACTTTTGGACCTGACCATGAAATTGTAGAGATAAAATTTGGATCCTGTTCCACCTAATCACTCTTCTCAACATTCCCAAGCACCTCCTGGCATGTTTTTCCTGCAACATGGAGAGAAGGCCTTGAGGAGATTTATGCCCATCAAGCCCCATGACATCACACCTGGGGCTTTCTGTCGATACTTCCAGCCTGTGGTCCTGCCCTGGGCTGTGTCCTTAGCCTTCCCTGGGAGTAGGTATCCAGAAAGTGGATTTTAACACCCCTTGGGAAGCTGAATATGGCAGAGTTCCCTTTTCAGAGAGCTGTGCAATGTGGGCAAAGACCCTTGCAGCCTGTTTTTATTCATGAATTTTACTCACTGGCCATCACAGCTCTCCTCTGCAGTGGGTGTACAGTATTTTTTCTGTTCTGCACCTGGGCAATGTAAGAAAACAACACCATAAATACCTAAGTGTCCAAGCTCATCTAGGGCTGTGTTGAGAATTTGGGAATGTAGTTTTCGGTGGTTTTGTCCCGTGGCATATGCTCCGAAGAGCACAGTGTGCTGTCAGAGGTGTGGTGCCCAGGGATGAACTCCTAAGAGGTGTGGCACTCAGGTATGCAGTCATGGCACTGAGTCATCTTACCCATGGGACACACTTTATATCTCTGAGGTCCTTCAAAGACACATTATTAAAAGATTACTAGAGTGATTACACTTTGCATTTGATTTACTTTTCTCCTTTGAAGGAGAAGCCACTCAAGTCTGGAGGTACTGAGCCCTGCCAAGGGATATTAACCTCTATTAGCCAGCTCCAGATGAAGGGAACACGGCTGGGAAGTCACCTTCAGCAGTGTCCAAGTGCCCTCCTATGAATCTTGTTAATAGTAGCCAGGGCTTGTGACAATTCCCTTTCTCATCATCGCTTCCCTGGGTTTTCCGACTGCAGCTCTGCAGTGATGTCTCTGGGATCCAGCCTGTGAGTGGCAGCTCTGGATGAGCTGCCTGCTGTCATTTGTAGAGGGTGGATATTTGGCACACTTCTCTGAGGACTGCTGTGTCAGCTCTGAAGCAGAAAGGGGACAATCATGAAGGGTCACACCACTTGCCCCAGCTTGTTTTAGTGTGGATCCATTCATTGCTGTCTGCAGTGATCCCCTTCCAGTGGCAATGTGCTGGATGCAAGTTCCTGAGGAGCTACTGGCAGGCTGGCTGTGGGTGTCTAGAAAACATCACAAGGGAGAGGATCAAAATCCAGGGCTCAAGGAGGAAGAACAGGCCTGGACAAATACACCCAGGGTTTTTTTTGCCCCTGTTGTGTTTTGGTGATGCAAAGTTACATGTGGAAAGTTTTCCAAGCAAGGAGAGACCTCTGTGAGCCCATTCTGCAAGGCTGGCTGCCTGACTGACAGGGCAATTTTTAGATTGGGAGTTGGGGAAACGAGAGGAGCTGCAGCAGGTCAGTGTTAGGGGATTATGGATCATCTAAATGCCTTTAAAACTGAAGAGAATCAACTACAAAACTCAAAGTTGTAAAAAGAAATAAGTAGACAGGCAAAATTAAATAAATAACAGGCTTTAGAAATACCATCTCTTAAAAATCGTCAGCAAGATGCTGCTCAGGGATGAGTCAGTGTGTGAAGGCAGAGCACTGATAAACTACAGCCTTTGGTGGGAGAGTCCCCATCCAGCTGCTGCCTTCAGCATCTGCTGCATGGAGGTGAACTCAAAACACCTGCAGGAGACCAGAAGGATGCAGAGTGCTGGTCAGAACAGGTCATCCTGTTTAACTGCATTACTGGAACAGGCGTTGTGTGGAGGGAAACAGAGCACATATTAACTTAGAGCAGCATTGTGTTGGTCTTTGTCAAAACCAGACCACTGGACCATCTGGATTTGAAGGCAGATCCCATGGGGCCATGTGAGGAATTAGTTTTGTATGCAGTGTGTACATGCTACTGAATTGGCTGCTTTGAAGGAAAAAAGCAAAAGGGCTGTTTCCTGAATATCTATCAGAGGTTGCTGGCAGCTGTAGTTCAGAGCAGACCTTGTTGTCTGACATCTCCAGCATGCTTGGCAGGCTGTCTGCAGAGCAATTGTAATGTCTCAGTTGAGGTAAAGCACATAGCTTTCAGGGGTAGCCAGCCTTGATTTAAGAAAAGGCTTTTTAATAGAAAATCCATTACAACTGCAGAAAAGTGTTCATCACCATCTCTGTTAAAAACCTGCACCTTGTGTCTGCTCTTCATCTACTCTTCTTTCAGTCACTTCAGCTTTTCTACCAAATGAAAGAGCTGCCTCTGATCAGAAATTATCTACTCAGGTACTTACAGGCTGTGATGAAACTACATCTTAAATGCATCTTACAAGTGGAGTTGGCTTCTCTTCTTTCTTCCTGTGTAGATGTTTTTCTGTGGCATTCTGCCTTCCAATGCCTGATTTCTCCAACCAACTTGAGAAATAGTGCTAGGGAAGGGAACATCTTAAATGCATCTTACAAGTGGAGTTGGCTTCTCTTCTTTCTTCCTGTGTAGATGTTTTTCTGTGGCATTCTGCCTTCCAATGCCTGATTTCTCCAACCAACTTGAGAAATAGTGCTAGGGAAGGGAACATCTTAAATGCATCTTACAAGTGGAGTTGGCTTCTCTTCTTTCTTCCTGTGTAGATGTTTTTCTGTGGCATTCTGCCTTCCAATGCCTGATTTCTCCAACCAACTTGAGAAATAGTGCTAGGGAAGGGAAGGGAAGGGAAGGGAAGGGAAGGGAAGTCTTAACTGGTGAATGTAATTCTGACTTCTCAACAACAGTAATGCCAAGCCTCTTCAGTGTCAGGGTGCAACTCTTGCAGATCCAGGAATAAATGAAGACAGCTAGGTAGCCAAATTATCAATTATTCCAGTGTCGGCGGGGTTCTGAATAGAAAAGATTTCTTAGTAAGATCAGGATCAGGTATCCTGTTGTCAGAGAGAATCTTAGGAAGGAAGGTTTGATGGGAGACTGGAGTGTTTAGCTGGAAGAGTTAAGAGGTACCATTTGCTGTGGGATTTCTTTCTGTGGTTTTTGACTTTTTTTTCCACCCTTCTGGTTCACAGTTGGTCTTCATGGTCAGGACTTCCTGATTAGAATTATTCTCTCACTCTGGTAGCTCATGGACAGGTTAACCTGGCCTTTGGGAGGCAGCATAACTGATAGTTTTGTGGTTCAGCACGTGGCCAAAGTTACCTGAGGAATCTTTTCCCCATTTCATCATTATGTGAAAGAAAAGGCAATTTGAAATATCAGAGAGGTAGTCTCCACAGATCCTATGCCAGTGCACAACTCAGCCAAAATCCTGAAAATCAAAAGCATTTCTTGATTTTGCATCTCACCTGTTCAAGCGAGTGCACCATTTCAAGGGATGGTTTCAGCAATACTGTGGGTTTTCTCCCTCTCCTTCTCCTCCTTTGTTTATGAAAGGAAATATTGGCCCTGGTTCACCTGACTAGAGAGCTCCTTCTTTTCATGGGAGCTTTTCAGTTGCCTGCAGTGATATCCTACACTTGTCTTTTCTTGCTTTCACGCTCATGCAACAGTGATGGAGTCTGTGACACAGCGGGTGAGGAGGAGGAAGAGACCTGCTGGTCACCTCTGTGGTGGAGTAGAGAAATGGGCAAATGATCGGGGAACTGGCTCATGGCAGAGGAAAAGCAATCATGTCATTAACCAGCACATCTACATTTCTCTCTTTTGCTGTTCCAGAGCGATTACTCAAGTGACACTGAGAGTGAAGACAACTTCCTGATGATGCCACCAAGGGATCATCTTGGCCTCACTGTGTTCTCCATGCTCTGCTGCTTCTGGCCACTGGGAATTGCTGCCTTTTACCTGTCCCATGAGGTAATGCTAGAACATCTGCCAGACAATCTGCAGGGCAGTGGAAGGTAGCTCAAGGCGAAGGTGTCTTCTCTGCCTGGATATGTCTCTGTGGCAGTGGTGGTTGCCCTTTGAGATACTTTGCTGAGGGAGGAGTCTACAAAATATTTTAGGTTTTAGTTGGCAATGGTCACGTTCCATGTCAGGTTATATGTCCCACTAAGAATAGAAAACACCCTTGATAGCTCAAATGCTTGGTTTTCCCATTGGGAAAACAGATCTACTTGTCCCGAGCTGATAATTTCGAATATCCTTCCAGGAGTATAATTTCCATTCTGCAGATGGGAATTTGCTTTCCAGAAACCATTTCCTTTCCCACGGAAAAATTGCTCAGTCAGTTCTTCTTTTCAAATTTTAATATGCAAATATCTTTTTACCAAAGAAGCGACTGTGTTTTGGTTTGTTTCCTTCACAACACAGTCTTAACATTGCTTAAGTTGCAATCACCTCATCCCCATCATTTGTTTCGACAAGTATGTTCTCATAAGTGTCTGCAGTGTAATTACTGAGTTTCCCAGCATGGCAGATAATGTGAGGTGACAGAGAAGGAGTCACACTGGCAGCCTCATCAGTGACTGCACGGAAACATTTGATTATATTTCTCTCTAGTGCCTATTGCAAGCTACAGTCTCTGCTCCACAGCACCCTTCACATCTTCACATTCACCCTCTCAGCTGTCTTCCTAACCTGCCTGCACTAAACATCTACCAGCCCTGCTGATTTGTCAAACCAAAGCAGGCTCTCCAGATCTGAAGAATCCAACTCTTAAAGATCAAAAAAAAAAAAAAAGACAAAAAAAAAAGACAGAGCACTGCTATTTTTTACTTCAAATGAACAATCTGTCTTTGCACTGGGAAGCCTCTGAAACAATTAGTGTTTGTCCAGATGAAAATAACAAGTTCTGGTTGTTTGAGTTTTGACTGTTTGTGAGCTAGTTTTATCTGAGTGAAGAAAGCTCAGCACAGTCCAATAAATATAAAAAAACCCGGTGTAATTAATACTAACAAGCAATATGGCTGAGAAGCTAAATGTGCTGAGAACCAGTGTACAAAGGCCAAGGCATACAGCTGTGAACTGCTCCCAGGGGCCAGCATGAGTCTCTAGGAACCTCTGACCTCCATGGGAGAATACAGAAGGTAGAAAAAGGCATGAATACAGGGAAAAATTATGGTACTATGCTAAGGACTTCGGCATTTGGAAATGAAAACTTGTGGGTTTTTTCAGTTTAACATAATGATGGAGAATAGCTGAATGTGGCTGCCTAAACCTAGAAGCTGTCAGCAGGAAAGTCAGGCAGGTTTCTTTACTTTTTGTAAGTTCAGAGGCTGCAAATGAGCCTTTGTTAGCTGATCCAATGGATGCATCCAGGCAAGTTGTGGCTAAATCCAGCCAGGGAGAAGTACTGTGTTTCTGAGGAATTTTGACTCCTGCATTGGAGATAGAAATATTGTCATCTCTCCCTACGAAAAAAAATCATATACTTCCAATCTCTGTATGCTTCTCTCCTTCAGTCTTAATTCTCTGACCATGACAACTGAATAACCTGAGAACTGAATTTTCAAATCTCTTGTAGAAAGATGGTCCAGCTTGTTCCAGGCCAGTAGAGACACATCTCTCTGTCTGCTCCCTGAGTTCCCAGGGAGCTCCTTTCTCTCCATACCTTCCCATTCAGCAGGTCCATCACAGCCCTGAGAAAACATGTGGTAGAAGCAGTTCTTTTGCAAAACCCCACATCCAACAAACTGGCATTTTCCAGGAGAAAAATGAAACCAACATTAAGGCCCAAACCTCCTGTGACTGAGAGCTTGCTGAGGTAGCTGGTACAATCCCATCAAAACCCTGCACCTTGCCAAGCTAATATTGACCTGATATCAACTCATACTTCGACACATAAACCATGTATGTGATTTCTATTTGTATAGGTCGTTCAACCTAAACTCCTGGATAACTTCTGAGATCACTTGTTAATTCAAAAGGGTAGTCTAAATTCCCTCTTCTTTACCAAAAGTCAGAAATATAGCTAAAGATCAACTCTTGGTACTCATGTTCAAACCTTTTGTTTGCAGTTGCTTGAGCTCTTGAAAATTTTGTATTTTCTAAAATCTCCTGAGCAGTTCTACCAAAAAGGCCATCTGGGAATAAATTGCAGCACATGGGAAATTCAGAGATGGGTGATGGATTCTTTGGTGCAGTATAAAACGCTGGCAGTGAATTTTTTTTTTAAAATCTGGTCTGCTCTAGGTGTGGGATGCATTTGAAGATGAAGCCTTTGTTTGCAGAAGGTGTATCTGCAGTACAGCTCATTCCAAAGGCATAGGTGCTCTGTTTATTTCTGCATTACTTGCCAGCACGTTTATGATGCATTTGCCTGTGTCATGCTGCAAAACAATTACACAAGGTTGGATGCTGTAAGACAGCAGAGGTGCTCTTTACTAGCAGAATGATTGAATTTTGAGGGGTCTGTACTCCATGAAAACAAAGTTTTTCCTGCAGATGATGATTCTGCTCTGTGTGGGACTTACTGTCTCCATCAAGGCTCTTGCCAAGGTGCTGCTGACTTGGGGCTTCTTTAAGAGCCTCTATATCGAGGGGTGCAGCTGTGCAGGGTCTGCCTCTGTGTTGGAAATGAAGATGTGCATCCACAGGTGAGCCAGCAGGGAGGAGCAGTGGATTCAGAAATGAACTTTATGAAAGCCCAAAATGTTTTTTTCCCATTGGGATATCCAGTTTTTCAAGAAGGATGTCACCTGGTGATCTTATCCCAAGCAATGCTGAGACTTTTTGCTTTTCATCTTCCCTCAGAAAAACAGAGAGCCTTGAGGCCATCACTGTACTGTCTACTTATTCACTTATTTCCTTCTGGTTTTATTTGTGTTTTCCTTCCCAGAAGAGACTTGTCCCCACTTCCTGTAGCTTCCCAGTCCGGTGCTCCTCTCAGCTCCACTCTCAGGATGGAGCCCTGTGTCCCATCTTCTCTCACACTTGCTTCTTCAGAACGAGGCATGTGAGTTTTTAGGCTTGCCATTTTTTGGATTGTCTCATTATCCAACAGCTGAAGTGCTCAATCAAAGGAGTTTTTGTGCATTTTGCAAGGAAACCTTTGGAAAGAAAAAAGTAAATTATGCCTTTCACCAAAATCTCTCCTCCACAAACAATGTGTGATCAAAAAAAAACCTCATTATGTTTATTTTTTCATAAATCTCCACCCTCTGGAGTCTTGTGGGTTCCTCAGCTTTTATTTTCAAAGATATTTTTAGCATTGTAGATTGTAGGCAAGTGCAAAGCCTCATAAATCAAAGAAAGAACTTTAAAAAATATATCTTTTTTGTCTTGTCAAATTTACCATTGAACTTGTCAGATGATTTCTCAGGGGCTGTCAAGCTTTCTGGTTGGGCTGAGGGGTGGTGGTAACAATCTTGAAAGGCCTTTTTGCATGAATCCTCTTTTTCTCCCTGCTTTTATTTTTAGGAAAGAGAGCAATACCATGTCACACATTTCCCTCCCTACTGTAAACAGAAATTCATTATGAGAGAGCTGAGCCTTTGGTGGAATGAATGAACTTCACTTTGTACCTGCTCCCTCACAGGCAGAAACAAGAGTGTGCACAACACCTCCACCCAACTCCCATGAACCCTCTAAGGACCTGTGTCACTGGCCTAGACACACACCTGAAAAATCCCTCTGCACACTTCTCCACATGCCTGGGAGCCTCCACATCCTCCCTCCTTCCCGGCAGCAGGTGAGACCTGCCAGGCAACAGAGTGCACTGCGAGCACAAGGGAGCAATCACCTCCTGTCTGCTGCACTGACTCCCTGCTGTAATTACTTCCCTCGCAGGGGGATGCAGGGATGTAAAGCTTTGTAATTATTTGCTCGCATTGTCTCACTGGGTAAAGGATTTTCTACAGTTTTCACGCAGAAACAAGGCGTACGTGACTGGGGAAAAAGAGTAGCTTGTCCCTCTTCATGGTAACTTCTGAAATACTTGGTTACTTTTCATCCACTTTTCAGAGACAGAGGCTTTGGAAAAAAATCTGTATTTCAACAAATTTCAGTAGTCACTGGGGAGAAGAAGGAAATAACATCCATGTTCCCACTGGAAGGTAGCAGACAATGTGAGTTCTAACTTTTATCAGAGTTTCAATATACATGTATGGATTTCACTATCTGTGCTTTTCTGGCATAAAGTTTTGACAGCTAGTCCCATTCAAAAGAAAAGGACAGAGAAATAGCAGCCAGGTGTTATCTGCTGTTTATTCATTAGAAAGGTGGCTCATAGTCCCCATATCAACTGGGGGCACACGAGTACAGCAGCATGATATAGAGCACTTCATCAAACTGGCTGGTGATACTGTGCTCTTATCTGTCCACCCTGTTTTTTTCCTCTCTGTCCCACTTTACTCCATCAAAAAAATTAATATGGTCTGTTATAAAGAGCTTGACACACAGCCAGGAGCATGTGTTTGTACAGGAGATGTTGCAACCTCTTATATCAAAGATGAAAAGAAGCAAAAAAAAACCAATAAATGTGGTATTTTTCTTTACTTGGCAGTGACATGCCAAGATCTATACTTCCAGGATATGCTGGTCAGCATTGCTGAAGCAGTGCTAGCAAAGCAGACAGGAGGCTTTTGGATTTTCAAGAGATTTTTCAACACTGCATTATTTCTTGGTCGAAGTAATGCTTGGACAAAAGAACTGTCTAAAGATGATGAGTTTAATGGAAATAAAAGGCCTTTGTTTTGCTGTCTTGGACCAGATACCAAGTCACACAATTCTTTTGCTTAAGCAGGGTGCTTTGAGTCACACAGACTGGGTATAGGGTCCTGGTGTGTTCTGGGGCCCAGTCTCTGCTGATTGCCACACAAAGGTTTGAGCTCTCTGTGCTGGTGAGGAAGCAAATCCCTCAGTTCTTTAACCAGCTCTGTGCATGTGAGTACAGGCACATCCAGGTGCCCTTTTACCCTTCTGAAGTGTTGTAGTTTTTCTGCTGCAAAAGGTGATGTGTAGAACGATTAAACCAGTTTGTGCTTGGAATGAGTGAAAATAGGTTAAAATGAGTTCCTCCTCACAAGGAGCTACAAAGGTCTTTGGAGGCGGAAATTATCCTAGAAGAACTCTGTGCCACTGTCTTGCTGAGATGGCCCAGGGCTGATGGTGTGTCCTGAAAGGAGAGCACTAGTCCTGGGAGGTCACTAGGCCATGGACTTCTTGCAGAAGGTCACTGCTGGCTGCCAGCCCACACTGCTCTCCTTACTCCCATCAGGCAAGTGACAGATTTGCCAGGCAGAGGAGAATAAAATAGCAAGGCTTCTGTTCCCAGCCATGACACAGAGAGAAGCTGCCTGCTGAAGTAGCCAGGTACATGTCACTGTGTGAGAGTGCTGGCTTTCCCATGCTTGGAAAAGCAGCTCAGAAATAGATTACCCTGGCCCCTGATTAGGGGCATTTGGGTGACAGCTTTTGCCTCTGCAAAAAGCTTATGGTGTGGTTTAAAACATTCAGGAAGTTTGCAACTTCTGCTCCTTCGAGAGAAGAGAGGAAAGCTTCGTCCTGGTTTGGGTAAAAGAGGATCTCATGGCCCTCTTCCCCCAGGCAATTCCGCAGACAAAGATAACTGCTCTGAAGTGGGGCTGATGAATTACCAGCATCTCCGATTCTCATCTTTCCAAGTGGGAGCTGGCTGCCAGCCAGTGCTTTGTGTGTGCATAGACATAGCTCCTGCCAGCCTCTCCCTTTGGGTAGATGTCTCCAGAGAAGTGTTTGTCTGCATAAGAGAATGGCCATTTAGAGTATGGTGTGTACTAGCAGAGACTGTGCATCCTGGCTGAGGTCATGGGCCAGGGAACTTTTTAAGTGTCTTGTATAATTTCCTCTTCATTCCTCTTTGTCCTTTTGATCTTGTAGTTTTATTTCCAAGTCACGAAGTACAGCTACAAAAAGGAATTAAATTAATGAATGACCTGATTGCTTTAGCCCTTAAGCTAATTTTAAATAATTGAAAAAGTAGCTGGCAAATAACATTCCCTGGAGAGTTTAATTCATTATGCAGGTGTTTAATTACAAGGAAGTTTTAAGATAGGAGAGAGACCAACTTGAAGTGTTAAGGGAAGATGAGGTACTTTTTTATTTTCAAGAGCATCCTGCGCAGCAGCTACTATTGTACATGAATTTTTCTTTGCCAGTTATTTATGCCTCACACATTTTGCTGAGCCAGACACAGCCCCAGAGACATGCCAATATAGTCATACTGCAAGGGTATAAAATACCCTGATGCCAAAAGGGCACCCTCTTCACCCTGCTGTTACTTTTTGTTACTTTGCTATTGACTTGTTATGTCACAGTTTTATGAGAATGTGAGGGTTGTTTCAGCTCACAGCTGCCACTAAACTGGAAGTGTCTGTAGTGTTCACAAATTCACTCAGAGGCCTGTCTGGTGGAGACATTTGAAGAGTCGGGCAGTAAGTCTTCCACAGAGTTGGTCAGGGTTCAGTCTCCCTGATATTTAGGCAATTCTGACTAAGTTTAAAGAACTTTTTAGTTTCTTAAACAGTGGGTTTTTAGTGTTTTGCTTTTTTTTTTTTTTTAATTTTAGAGAGCAGGTATGCTCTTAGTAGGATTATGGAAATAGACTTGTTGGCAGGACTATGGAGGGGCTTTTGTTAGTAATCCTCACTTATCTCAGCTAAATACTTCAATTTCTTTGCATCTGCAAAGGTAGATTTTCCAGGAAGAATTCTATTTCAGGAGAGGAAGCAGAAGGAACATGTTCACAGTCTTAGGACAGAAACAGGGCACGTTATTTTGCACCTCCCAATGCTTGTCCTGCTGAAAGAAGCATGAGAAAAAAAAGAAGAGACCTCTTTGCAAGTCTGGGACTGGAACATGGTTCCTTCCTTCTGGCCATCCCAGTGTCCACTTCCATTGTCAGAAAGACCAGAAGGTTTTGGATGCTCTGTGATATGCTGAAGGTTTTCACAGGCAAGATGGTGAATGATCTCCTTTGAAGTCGGCTGTGGCAAGGAGAACGTTCATCCAGAGTAGTTCATTGGGTGCTGTTTATAGAATAAACCTTTCTTCCATGCTGTGGCAGCCCCCTTTAAAAAGCAGGACTAGTGAAAGGAGGCCCTCTCACTTGAAGTTCGATGCATGCAGCAGTAAATGGATGAGAATGTTTCCGAGGCTTAAGGTTGGTGTTTTATCAGTGTGCAACATACTCAGAGTTTTTATATTCTTATCAAAGATTAACATCATGTACCAGAGACTCAGGGCTGTATTCTAATCTTGAACATACAGCTGGCTATCTCTTAGCATCTCTTTTGGTGAGGGTTTCTGAATTACTACTTTGTTTAAATGCAAGCAAAGGAAATTGATCACTTCTGATTTCAATCTACACATCTCTTTCAAACAGGCTGCAGAGTAACACTCTGAAGATTTGAATCTAGTGAGCTAGGCACCCAAAGATGCCTCCCAGACAATGGTAATTCTTTATTCAATTGACTGATTTCCCAGCAGTGGGAAAGAGATAGAGTTTTTATATATTTATTTTGGGACAAACTACAAGAACCAGCTAAAAGGAAATGGGCTAGAATCTACCTACATCTGTGCAGTTTGCATCTAACATTCAAATATACCTATCAAGACATTTTCATCATGGTGGTAATAAAACTGTTACTCTTGGCAATAAAACCAGTCTATAATTTTACCTTGGGGTGAAAAAACCATCAAATTTTTCAAGTGAAAATCTTCCTGCCATGCCACTTTGGTATTAAATGCACTCATTATGGGTTGCAAGGAGCAAGGAGTTATCAATGACATTTCCACATGTTGCACTATTGCCATTTCTTGCATTATTTCTAAGTAGTTTGGAAGAGTCAGGGTTGCTCCTGTGAATGCCAGTCCACACATGTCTGCAGAAGGGCTCAGCTTCCTCCAAGACAGTGGGCAGGACTAGAGGCAGAAGAAGGGGTCTTACAGCATCCTCTGGGAGAGATGGGATTGGCAGTCCCTGCTTGACTCCATTCCTTATCCTGCCATCATCATGAAATGCAGGAGAAAGGATGCAATTCTAGTGAGTTGTTACTCGGAATTTCCATTCCCAGTGGTGGCCAGTGGCTGTTTCTGTCTGTCCCAGCATTATGAGGTGTTTAACCATGAGGGGTCTTTACTTACAACTACTGTCTCTAGCAAGAGTCACAGAAATGTGGTGGTGGGAGCAAGAAAGGCAATTTTTCTTTGCAGTTCTGTTTGGAGAGCCTTGTCTGGCTTGAATTTTGGACTTTCTGTGGCTCATTCATCTGAGGGGGAATCTGTAGAAGGAATTGTGGAGAATTCATTCTCCACAAATCTGAACCAGACAGCTTCTCCCTGCACTCTCTCATCCTTTGCTCTGACAAGGATGTGCTGCAAAAGCTGGCAGTAGTCCTTGGGCTGGTAATGGCGGAGAGCACACTCCAAATCCTCACAGGTGTGATAACCCAGGAAATGGGCTTTGGTCCAGAGTCACAGGGGACTTTGTACTAATGTAAACAGTAACTGCCCCAGCCTGAGATTTCTGAAATTAATTCAAGACATCACACTCAGTCATTGTTCTGAAAGTGTCCTCATTCCTTGACCTTGTCACACAGATGGCATTGTTCTGAGCAGGTTTCTACAGGCTGTAATTAATTAAACAATTAATTAGGAGCCCTGGTTTACACAGATGCTATTGTAAAGCAAGAACTTCTGTGACCTCATGAGACCTTGTCACAGTGTTGGTCCCTAGACTGTCCAAATTATCTGTGCAAGTGATTCACTCAGTCTCAGTTTGACTGACCTAAGCATCACCTGGGCCTTTCCTGATGTGTCCTCAGGATGTCACACATATTTAGAAGGTTCACTTTGTTAAATGTGGTGCAGATCATGCTGTCCTGTGACATTCAATGGCTCGCTCTATATCGTTGAGAACACAAATTTCTTGTTTCCCAGCACATTAAGTATCCCCCCAAGGGCATTGGCTCTTATTCGTACATCTGACTTTGTTATGTTGGAACTTGAGCAATTTTTCCTCAATCAACCTTGTTTCAAAGTTTCAGATATTGTGATTCTAATTGTGTCAAGTAAGATTGTTCCTCCTAGCAATTTGCAACTTGAGGATCAATCGTAAAATATAGAAATACCATCATTTGTGAACTCTGTCAATGTGACTTTCTATTTATTCTTTTCACCACTTGCACAGCAGAATCATTGAGTCTGTTTTAGGAGAAAAGAAAGGAGAAAAATCAAAAGTGGAAAAAGGAGAGACCTGTTCGGAGGGGGTTTGAGCCTTGTCTGTGTAACCCTCCCAAATCATAGGGGGTCCTTTAATCAGCTCAAGGCACCTTTGGTGTCACTGTGAGTTAAAACGTGTCAAGGAAAATCCTGACTTCTTGCCTTAGAAAGAAACAAGCCAGAGACAGCAGTGCCCTGAAAGGCATAGACAGCTATGCCAAGGGAATGTCAACAGGGTATTTCAGCCAACCCAGATGGAAGAGATGCTCAGTTAAGCAGCCAGAACAAGAAGTGCTGCTAAAGATGGCAGTTAAGTATTTTAGTTGGTGTTTGGATGTAGCTATGGTGGAGACATTGCTGATTTGTTTTTGGTGGTGAAAGTTCTCTAAGTTGCAGAAAGACCACATTGTTCTGCATTGCATATGCAGGAGAAAGCCTCTCACTTTTCTCTAGTGAATTAATTTAAGAGAGAGGGGACACATATTTTGTAGAAAGCAAACTAAAGGGGTTTTTGTTAGTGATAAATGGCTGAGCTTAATTTAATTTACTACTAATTCCAATTAAAGGAAATAGAACCATGATGTCATGTCTTTTTAGCTCCATTCAAATGTTTCATCACCTCTTTTTTGGACTGAAATGACTCATGGAATCATAGACACTACACATGGCAAAGACTTTTAAGTTCATCTTGTCCATCTGTCTGTCACCACCATGTTCTTAATCAGAATGGTAAACAAGAAAGCTACTTTAGAGACAGACACTCTTAAAAAGTGGGGCATACTAAAAAATTCTTTACTCCTTCTTGTACATCACCCTCTGAAAGCAGAGCCCATGAAGTCAATGTGATTGAATTCAATGCCACGTAGCACCGAGTAAGGCTTGCATCACTTCTTACAACTGCTCTGTCATGTGCTGTTTGCTGATTTCCTTTTCCATTTAGTGAGTTACTTTTCAGAGCTAATGGCTTTCATGAGTCACTGGGAACAATAAAGCCCTAGAGAATCCATGATGGGTGTCATCTCTGACTGGGGACATCAGGTTGAAGGGTAAAAAATACAGCCGCTGAAAGAAAGGAGATCTGCTGGAAATCCAGAGCATGAAAGGCAGGCCTTAGAACAAAAGCTGGTGGAAGAGAAAGGGTCTGTTATCATACCCTTTTGCAGAATCTGGCATACTCCAGCCGTGATACCGCTAAGAAAAGGCTGAGGGACACACATCAGCGACTTCTCAGGAGTCACATACAAGCCAGCCATCCTCTCTGCCTCTCCTTGCACATTCATTACTGCTGTTGTGACATCTCTGCTGTCACTGCTGACTGAAAACCCTGCGTGCTCTGGGTGTCCTGAGAGCACTTCTGTCAGAGCTGGCAGTGTGGCTTTGCAAGAGCAAACACCAGCACCTACGCTGCTGCACAGCTACTTTTTCAACTTGTTTTATGGCACACGTGTTCTCTAGCGTTGTGAGAACCCACTGGAAATCGTTATCCACAGGGCAACACGTGAAAACCCAATCCATCTCCGGTGCCCCATGCCTGCTCAGCTCCCAGGAACACTTTCACTGTGGCCTCAGCAGCTTGTGGGCACACCTTCCCGCTGGAGTAGAAGGGACTGGGACAGCTGCTCCCCCTCCACATGGGCTCCCTGACTTCCCTGATTAGCTGTCTGTGACAGGGATCCCTGGGAGAGCTCGCTGCCTCTGAGCCCCTGCAAGGAAGGATCATTAGCATGCAGCCTGTCTACCTGTGGAAAATGATATCTCTACACCTACCAGCAAAGGATAACCATATCAACACCCAGTTGGACTCTATTTATATGGCTCTCAGGAGGCAAATCTCTCTTGACATGAAATTATGGGCTGCTGATCATTTCAGCTGCCAGGGCTGCTCATTAGTTCACAAAATAGGGTTTTTTTCCTAGTGGAACATCATTAAACAGCATCTCTCACGGCATTGAATCTGCTTCCTCGAGTGTCAGGATGTATGTGGAAGGGGCATTGTTGTACAGTTAGGAGCAGGGATCTCATTTCTGGTGCAAAATCCCAGCTAGGAATTAAGGTCTTGAGGTGTTATTGTATTAAACCCATTTTGTCATGGCCTCATTCTCACCCTTATCTTGGCACTCCCTTTGGTCAACTAAAATTTCCTGAGTAAGTCTCCTTATATTTGGGATATATTGGTCTTGTATTGGGAATGCCACTATCCTTGGTCCCTTCTATTAGCTGTGCCCCCTCTTCATTCTTCTCTTATCTCTGCAAACAGAGACATGCCACCAAAAGCAATTATGCCCCCCCTTGGCTCTGACAGGGCTGATTGTGCTGGATTGCCATGAGGGAATATTACCTGGCTTTATATTTGTGATTTATACAGACTGCACTGTATGGGTTTGCAGCCTCATCTGTGCACTTGCTGCTCTGCTGGGAGCTGTAAAGAAGAAAATCATGTAATAAAAAGCCTTCTGGTCCTGACGTAAAACCCAGCACAATGCATCTCTGCCTGTGCCAAGTCTTCCTTCTTTCTCTTGCCTACACTTCTATTGTGTGGCACAGTTACCAGGCTCATTAAATTCAATGTATGAAGGGCAGCTAAGGCTCCTCAATGCTGCAGAGCAGAGCAGAGAAAAAGGCTGGAGAAGAGCTGATCAGGGAGAAATTCAGGAATGCTCTCCAAGCATGGGAAAGGCAGGGAGTATTTATATTCTTCTCCACACACACTTCAGGATGACTAAAACACCCTCAGTCCAGTGAGATGGGTTTGATTTCAGAAAAAGCTTTTTAGAGGTACAGAGGGTGAAATGCAATATCACTTTACCTGGGCAGAGATCGACAAAAGGTTTCAATAAACAGCCAGGAATGGCTTTGCAGCTTTTGTAGACACAGAGGAAGATCTCTACAAGCTTTTAATTACTTTTCCTTATGCCTGTTTGCTATGCACCAGAACTGATTTATTAACATGCCTCTTCTCTGTGACTAATTTCAGTGGAAAAAAAAAGCATAGTAATTTTTAATTTCACACAGCAGCAATCAATCTCCTTCTTAAATTAGTTTACTGGCTACTTTGATATCTGGTGCATTTGCAGTCTTTTCCCAATGATCTTATTTACAGATCTTGGAGTTGGTGAGTACTGTCCTGTCCATGTCTCCTAGCCAGCTTTATTAGAAAACAAAATGCCAGCGTTTTTTCAAGTCACAGAGGTAGGCAAATAGGCCTGAAAAGGAGCTCATTTCTTCAAAGACCGGAGAAGTGTTGGCAGCAAATACCTGGTGCCTCTTTTCTCCCACCATTAATTTCTCCTCCAACAGGAGTAAAACAACAACTCATTTTTCAACCTAAGAAGTCTTTCCAGACTTCAAAAATTTTCCTTAGGACCAAATTCCAGCTCTGACATTTCCATGCTTTTTATGAAGAAATGGGAAAGAGGTGGGACTGATGATTAGAAATCACTTTGCAGCTCTGGAAACCCTGCATTATGAGATAAGAGGTCTCCATTTCCCATAAATGGGTGCATTTAAGGCTCTAGGATTTAATTTTCTACTTAAGGTCTATACTTTGTTTCTGAGTAATGGGACAGATCAAGACTCCAGGCTGGTTCCTTCTGAATTATTCTTGATCTCCATGAAACATTGCATGCTTTCTTTGCTTTCAGGTATAATGTTTATTTTGCATGATTTCTCACTTCTTCATGCAACCTTTGTGTCCTTCAGCTGGTGAAGTGACATGACATCTCTGTCACACTTGTGTTTGTGTTCACTTGGTCTAATGTCACGTTTCTCATATTTTGGTGAATTTCCTAGATGGTGACCCTGCTGCTTTTTTAGGATTGCAGAGATAAAGACTGTCTATTTTTAGAATGATATTTACTTATTTTGTACTTTATTTATCCTGTAATCTGAAAATAATAAGTAGTCTCCTCCAGCAGGAAGAAGACTTCCAAGGGTTTCTTAATACTTGGTAAACCTGAAATGGATATCTAAAAATAGTTACAAATTCATTCTGAGAGTCTGTATGGATACATTTCCAGCCATCAAAAGGGTTTGACAGCTGGTCCAAAAGCAGAATGTCTCCTATTTTTAACCCTTCCTTGGAAAGAGAGAACTTAAACCCAGACAACAACACCTCAATGAGAACGCACAAGTCAGAGCAAAACAAAACGAAACCCAAGTTTGCAGCTAAAGGACTCCATATCTCCATGCAGAATTGCTACCCTGGTTTTTATTTGTGTTCTTTAGTGGTGGTAGGAGTCTCTGCAGGAGCATCCTGGAGCTTCCTGGCCATGGAGCATCCTGATAGAGCTGCCTTTGAGCCACAGTACAGCAGAGAACTGGAAGCAAAATATTTCCCTTTTCTCAGAACGATTTTATACATCCCCAAGAAAATTTTCACAGGGAGCTGTCCCATTCTGTCAAATGTCATAATACAGGCAAATAAACATAAAACACATGAAGAAAAAATTTCCAGCCAGGCCCTGCCAGTTGTTTCTGTAAATCTAAGGTTTCTGCCTTGCAAGCTTACTGGTGAAGAAAGGGCTATGAAAAATTCCCCCTGGGTTCTGTATTCCTGGGATGCTGGGACTCTGTGTCAGCTGACAGCTATTTCCTCCACTGAAACTTACCCACTTAGAACAAGAGCACTTTTAGTCCGTGCTCTGCCAGCAATCACAGCTATTTTAATCACCCTCTTTTGCCAATTCTGGATCCTGCACATCATTTTGACGTCCTCTTCAACCAGATCATGCAAGCAAACAGCTGCTTTCGGAGCACCCCAATCTGGAAGGTTGCTCCAAATTACAGAAGGCAGATCTGTATATTAATATTTAAGATCTGTCACTGACTATGTCAGTCAGCCTGGTGGTTCTGCTGAGATCTTCACTGCACAAAGGAACGAACAAAGTAACAAAACAAACAAAAGGGAACTGAGATGTCTAAATTGTTCTTTTTCCATGGCAACATTTCTTGAAGACTAGAAGGCTGTTAGGCTGTTGTGGGGAAATAGCTTAGTGTACTTTCCCAGCCCTTTTACACTTCCCAGGGTATGTTTCCCACTGATGAAAACTTCAAGTGTCCATTCTTTGATGTTATGCAAGCTCTTTTCTCCAGCCTCAGACTTGCTGAGGAACAGCAGCACTGCTAATGGAGCAAGCAGTAACCTCAAGCTTTTTTGGATCCCAAAGAGTGGTCTCTCATCCAAGCCTGGCAGCATTAGAGATGAGATTTCCAAGGATTCATAGCAAGACATATGTAATGAGAATACTGTAGTCAATCCCTAATTTGGTACCAACAAAGTAGTGTGAACACTGGATTTTGTTTCATAAAACAGAGCCACAGAAACAAATGTGTCTGGAGATGTTCTGTCCGTGGATCACCTCAGGTCTGTTCCACCAAGGTCTGTAACATCAGCTACAAATGCGAAGTCTGCCTTCCTGTCCTCTTCCTCAAGCTTCTCACTATTCTTTTGTTATCCCACAAGGATACCCCACTTTTGCAGTCCCTCAGAAGGGACCACAATGGCAAATTCTAGGATTTTTTTTGAGCCACACTTTCCCAGACCTCTTTAAATAGTTGGTGCGCATTGGTCCTGCCTCTCCCTTTGTCTGCTGTGGGAGGACATCCTCACTTCTGTGTTCATGCAAGGAGCTTGGGAATTTCTCTCTGCCACTGCACACTAAGGACATGGACAAACTCCAGTATAGGTTAGGCTGGTATTTCACCACATCTGTATCCTCTCCCAGCTGTAGTTGTGCTTCGTCCCCCAGTGTCCGAGCTCTGAAGAGCTTCATTTGCACTCATTCATGGTGGAATCCCAACCACAGGAAAAGCAAGTCACCCAGGATCAAGGCTGGGGCTGGGGGCACCCAAAGCTGTCCTTGGCACCACTGTGTCACCTGATGTTGCTTTGCCCCTGAGCTTGCACTCTGAGATGATGGATGCAAAGGGCTGATGACATTCTTTGAAGCAAGACCCCTGACAAGGCGTGAAAGTGTTCTTGCAGTTGTTGAGTGGCAGCGGGGAGGAGAGCTGGTGCAGGCACTGAGAGGTGCCTCAGATCTGGCTGCTGTTGCTACCTGTGTGTCTTTCTAGCAGAACAGTGTTGCTAAATTCCCCATGCAGCCCTGGGAGCGTGTCATTCTCCGTGTGAGTGGGTGTAAAAAAGCTGTTGCAGAAAGTTTCAGAAGAAGCTTAGCAGTGAGAAGAGCTGCAGCTCAGGCCCATTTGCAAAACACGAGTGCCACCTCCGCTCTGCACGGGGATCAGCTGACACTGGCAGGAACAGTGCTGCTTCTTCTATTACTCTTGCAGTTTTCTCAGTTCTTGACAAAAATTATTTGGCTCAAAACACAGGTCAGTTAATCAGGATCAAGGCAAGGGCAGGATAGCACACCTGCCACTGGCCCTTGGTGCTGCTGAGAAAGGCTCCATGCTGGAATTCTCATGGGTTTGGAAAGGTTGCTGTAGAGTAGGGTAGAAGGCAGAGCTGACCAAGTTCTCAATGCTTTTCTGAATCAAAACCCCCTTGCCAGCCCGCTCTGTGTTATGAAGACCTTTACGTTCTGTTGAATTTGAGATTTTTGAATAAAACATACAAATGACAATAAATTTCAAATTCCAGAGACGTTAAAGGCCACTAAAGATTGCTGTTTGAGTTCTCCAACTATTTATTTTTGTCTCTTCATTGCAGCAGAGCCTCTTATCTTTCTCCTTATCATCACTTTTCCCATTCCCAGTGCTTTTTGGCATGTTGTCTAATACTGAGCTGGAGAAGGAAGTTTCAATCTGCGGTCCTGGCCAAGAGGGGAGACAGCACAGAGAAGAGATGAAGTACCACATCCAGCCCACTCTGGAGTCCCACACAGAACTTTGGTGCACACCACTGGCAATCTGTCCTGCTGCCCAGGGCTGCCAGAATCACCAACAGTTGTGGCTGTTCCACACCACCTCCCAGAGATGTCAGGAGGCCTTCTGTCTTCAAAACCTCCTGTTTCCTGGAACTCCACTCCTTCCTCATCATCCCAGATGTCTCTGGACAATTGAAGGCCCTCTTTCTGGGTGGTGCTTGCCTGTGGGACGTAATTGCTGACACTCCCTGAAAGGGTATCAGCAAGTGGATACTTTCATTCAGCCCCCAGCATGCAGACACCGCAGAGTATGTCTTAAATCCGTCTCAGCAGCAGGTTTTAAATGTCACAAAGATATTTGCTGAAGGAGTCAGGGACAGAGCCCTGCAGTGCCACTGCCATCAGGAGTGGCAGAGCTGTGCCCTAGGAGAGTGATCTTCTATCTCTGCAGATTTTACTTACGATGCTGGTGATGGCACGAGGAACCACAAGGTTACTCCAAATGAGCAGGAATAACTCTACTTATACAACAATGAAATATCTCCTCCAGCAGTAGACAGCTTTTCTGTAGAGGGAGATAGAAATCTAAGTACAAGTGTAGTATAACTTTACCTTAGAGTGTTTATGGGGTTGGCATCCTTGCCACTCTGAGAACCTCCTTTCTGAATAGAAAGGCAACAGAGGGCCTCAGAACACACTGTAACAACATCTTCATCCTGTCCCAAAAAGTGTTGAGGCCTTCTGCTGTTTTCCAGTGGAAGAGGGAAGTGCGGACAGTTAACTTTGTGTCACTATCCTGCTCTTGATAATGTCTGTATCACTTTTACTGCCACTGGCACTTGTCCAGGAAAAGGGTCCATATTTTCCTAGGAGCTCTACAAATCAAAGACCTTGGAAATGTTAAGAAAAATGCTTGAGCCCCTCCCTGAGGACTTACAGTTTAAAATAAATGAGACACGGAGAGGGAGGAGGCGGCGACAATGGGAAGGTGCTGGTCACCAAGGCAGACAGTTGTTTTAGGCCTCTGGCAGAGTAGCTGCCATGAAGTTATTAAGCACTGAGCAAATAATTAAAACTGTTGTTCATGAATATTTCAGTGGAATATTTTTGGAGAGGATGTATTTCAGTCATTAAACATGTATTAGCCCAGTGAGGCGAAGACATGACAGGGAGAGACAGAGAGAAGGCAAAGGAGAAGTGAACAAGCAAACTCTGAAATAATTAATTATCAAATCCTTTTCCACTTGCATGACTTCCTGCTGAAATCTTCTGATGGAGGAATGCAACAGTTACATCAGGTCATGATAGGTTTTGGACCTCACTGAGTAACTCCCCTTTCATAGCTCCATTGTGGAAGATACTTTAGCATCCACACTGTTTATATCTTCACATCCAGACTCTCACCTTGCTTGACTTGCTACCACCTGTGGATGGGGCTCACCATATTCTGTAGCCTTTTGTGTAAAGCTGCAACTGAGTCAATCAGATGGGTGAGGTTAAAATCGCTCTGAACAACGGAGAAATTGGCCCACAGAGGCAGACCAGATCTTCCTTCACTACTCTGCTCTTACTTAAAAACCCACACAGGAGACAGATTTTAAAAACAGCTTGGCATTGATTGCCCCTTCCATCTGTTCCCAGCTAGATGAGGTCTTGGGAAAACCCTGGCACAAGCAAATCCAAGATGTATATTCTGTGAGCTGTCAGATCCCAAGGCACACTGGTGCCTAACCTTCCCCAGGCTGAGGTGAAGCCCATGACTTGTACACTTTCAGCATCTCAGCTGATAGACAGAAATTTTTGCTGAGGTGGTGTGGCATGTGATCCCTGTCAGGAAAAGTGACATCCTGTATTTAACAGCGAAGGAGAGTCTTCATCTGGGTTTTGCAGGGAAATCAAAAGCAAACTTGCAGCGCTCCTCTTCCTGCCTGTATGTGATGGAGTGGTCTTGAACATGAGACAGCCCAAATAAAGGGACTTATATGTGGCAGGAGATTTCCTTCCCACATGCTGCCATGGTGCAACATGCCCAGGGCAGTACACCTTGCTCCCCATACCTTAGAAGAGAGGGACTGGATAGCAAGAAGCAAAGTCCTTTCAGTATGAGGAGGGGGGACTCCCCTGATTCCTGAGGTTTGCATTTTACAGGATGAGTCCTCTGTTCAACCAGGCCATCCTGCTGAGGCTTTTATCCCTCTTCACACAGCACACCATATGGATCGGCTGCTCCTGCAGGGAATGTGTTTGTGCATTCCTGCCTCTCCCCAGCCGTCCCCTCAGTGCAGGATGTGCAGGCAGGGACACAGACAAACCGCCCTTCACACAGGGAGCTGCAGCAGCTGATGCTCACGCTTGACCCACCTGCTGCTAGACAAGCCAACGGGCTGGAGAGCAGAGCTTTTGATTCCTGTGATTCACTTCTTTTGGCATAAACAGCCAGGCCAATTACACCACAGATGAGGAGACACTTCCAATATGTACGCAAAAGAATGAGAGGGAAAGGGAAAAGAAACAGACTTCCTGTTTTTGTTTGTATACACTGGAAAAATTTTATATTAAAAAACTTGAGCACGTTGTTGATGACTACTGAGAGGCACGAAGAAAGATCCTTGTTAGCAATCTCTGCTCTCCCTGTTGGGCAATGAGGACTTATGTTTGTGTGCTAATGGGTTTCCACCGAGGAAAAACCCTGCTTCTGTGGAGCATTTTGTTAAATGGAAAAGAGGCCCCTGGGATGGCCTCTTTCTTCTACCAGCTATGATCAAAGCAGCAAATATTCTGACTTGGGGCCCTGGGAAGCAAAAATGAAGTGGTCCCAGAATGCCAACATGGGAAGTGCTGCAGCACTACCTCATCCTACTCCTTTCTCTTAGTGCAGCAATAGGAGTTCAGGGAGCAAGGCTGCCTCGAGAAAACAATATCATGAGGTGGTTATTACTGAGATGATGGACAAAAAGAGCAACAGAGTTAGAGAATCCTTGGAGATTCATGCCTCAAGGCAGTTTACTTTCTTCCTGAGGTCAAGAATAGAAGCTGACTCAGGCAGGATGGAGGCACATTAGCAGGATGTTTTTGAAATCATGGAACTTGAACAGGCAGCTGTGTGCTACAAGACCTGTAGGGCTCCCTCATTCACTCTTTTTCTTATTGCCCTGCAGTTGTGGGGTCTTGCTGCTCTCCCTGTGGTACAGGCAGACAGACTGTTGGCAGAAGCTGTTCTTTGTACTCGGGCAGGTGACTCACTGTTCAGCAGCATCATTTCTGGAGAACTGCCCTGATTTATCACCAGCTTTCTGCCCTGCTCATGGTGCAGTGGAAGGATGGGCAAAGCCTTTCTGGCTGCCTCTTGGTGCTGCTGGGCTCCTTGCAGCTGCACCCCTGACTGTCTTCTGCACACCTACAACTCAGCTCTTCCATGGGGGAAGAGATGAATCTCCTTGAATGACACCCACACATGTGCAAACCCTGCCCCCTGAAACCCAGCAGCACCTGCCTCTAAGTTGTAGGAGGGAGGGCTTTTGTTTACAAGAGATTAGGGGCTGGTATCTGCTGGCATGACAACACTGGGATGTGTTTCCGCTGGAGAACATGGAGTTCTTGTCTTGCAGTTGCTGAGTCATAGAAAAGGCAGAGCAGTAATTTCAGGGTGCTGACAGCTTAGCACAAGGTTAGACCTTCCATTTCCATGCCAACGGTGGTGGTGACGCATAGCAATTAATTGTTCCAGGTCAGCTGGTGAACTTTTCCCATTGTGAAAAATGGGATCTTTTTGAGCACAGAGTTGAATCCAGAGATTCCAGAACATGTGCTCCAGTTTCTTCAGCCGGTGCTACTGGCACTGGTAGATGCTGATGGGTGTCTGGGTATGATGCATGTCTTACAGAGCATTTTTTTCTCCCAGTTCTTTCTTTTCTCATCCAAGGATGGTTTTGGAGACTAGGCAGGAAGGATGTCAAGTATTTTCTTTGTACTGCAGTGATCACACTAAGTAATACATTTACCAGGTCTGCCCCACAGAATGAGCATCCTGGCCAGGAATAATTTCCTTAGTGTCTCCCTTCTCAGCTCTGTGTTTTACAAAGTACATCCTCAAGTCTGAAGTCAGCAGCAGAGACAAAATACCCCCTAGGCTTAGAACATCTCTTCCCAGGAGTTTATTCACTTAAACCTCCCAGCCTCAACAGGAGGAGTTCATTCTTCAGTGGGATCACATTTATGCAGAAGAAATATGTGTTGACTACTGAAAAGCAATTAAAAACTGAATGCTTAATGACTCAAATAGGAATTAATGCACCAAACTTTTGTTGATTTGTTAAGATTTTTTGTGTGTATATATATATATGCACATAATTTCTGAAAAGAGTTTATTTGAGAAATTTATTGCATCAGAAGGTGTTCAAAAGTGTTTAGGAAATATATGATCATCCCGTATCAATACATTTTCAAGCAGAACAAAACAAATGCCTTTATTCAATTGGAAAGAAACTTTCCATCTGCAAGGTTTAGTTAATGTGTATATATATATATATAAAAAAACACAGAGAAAAGCTCAAAAGCAGCATGAAATAGTTCAAAATTATGCATTAAAGCTGCTAAAATTAATTTCCATAATTAAAAAATAATTCTGATGGCATACATTTTTGTTCAATGTATTTTTTTACAGTGTTTTCTGCTCTTGGTCAGAAAGAAATGAAAATTTTCATCTCAGTCCCTTGCTTTTATCTCTGATTAATCTTCAATAGACTTAGATTTTTAAAAAATTATCCTAAGATCTCCCCCTTCTTTTTGTCTTCTCCTCTAGAACTTTTAAAACTTTCCTTCTGTTTTTTTACCTTCTGAAATGTCACGGTTGTATTTTTAATGCAATTAAATGAATTGGTAAAATCCAGACATTTTGTTTTATTTGGGAAGGAGCTGTCAATCATTTTAATCAGAAAAGAAAGGGAACACATTAAATTTTTGAACTAAAAAAACCCCAAACACCTAAGAGTCTGCAAGAAAAAGCTAGTTTTGTCCAGAGCTGTTTTCTGTTGCTGCTCAGAGGGAATCCCAGAGCTTTGAGACACCTGAAACATGGATTTCCTGACACTCAGCTGAGTTTGCTGCTGGGAGCCAAAGTCAGGAAGGAGGAAAATGCTGACTCTGAGAGCAGGCAAGTGTTGCTCCTGTCGAGGAATAGTTGTGGATGTAAAGAGAAGGAACTGAAGCTCCGGGCGTTCTGCTTATTTTTGTGGCCAAGGCTTTGTGGTGTCAAGCTTGGCCCTTCTACTGGCCCTGGGGACTTCAGACCACCAGGAGTTTTCTGGAGTTGAATTTTGGGCTTCCTGTTGTTTATCTGTCTCCTCTCTATCATCACCTATCTTCAGTGTTTCCTTCTAACAGCAGATCCAGATTAACTGAGTCACTTTCTTCTTGACACACATTAGCAAATTTCCTTGCACATTTTCAAAACCACACTCTTTTCTTGCAGGGAGGAAGAGCTTTGTTCATACCCTGCAAGGTGATGTATTGCAGAGCTGACTTATTCAAAAAGCTCAGTGCAAAGTGATTTGCATCTTAAAGCAATACAGTTAAACCAGCAAATAGTCTGTGTAGACAGTTTCTGCATCCTAGTCACCCTATGATTTAGTTAGATTTCCTTCTAATTGATGTTAAAATATAAGTTTAGAGGAATCCAAATACCTTGCAGAAGCCTGAGTTTGCTGAAGCCTCTGTCTTTTCCTGCAGGATTTTTCTGGTGAAAAGTGTGTTAAAGACACAGATCTCTCTCTAGAGGATCTTGCAGGCTCAGAAAAAATGTGATTTTTAGCTCCCTTCTGTAGCCACTTGGAAAAAACCCATGAATTCTTCCATTGTATTCAAAGGAGAATTTGATCTCAGACCTTTGGAGAAAGTTTCCAGCTTTTCCTTGTGGTGTGATCCAGTGGGTGAGAGATGTCCCTGCTCGAGTTAATGTGCAAATAAGACCATATACCAAAGTCAATAATACAGATTTTAATTAATAGTGAATGTGAGGTAGAGAGATAGAAAAAAATAAAAAAGATGAGGGTGTGAGAGAGATCAAGATGATAATCACCTCCTGTGGATCCAGAAGCATCCTGTTGGTCCTTCTTCACCCTTCTTGGCGGTGGCAGGGTCCCAGAGAGTTGTTTTTCTGGGGGTTCCACCTTTATACAGTCCAAGTTCTGTGTATCCACGGAACACAGATGCCATTCCCAAAATTTAAGGTGATAAGTGTATCAGCAGTTGCTTCTTTTCCAACATCATGCCACAGTGGGAACTTTTGTCCTACTCAGATAAGTCCTCAGGCCTGGAATTAGCACCTTTCTGTGACAAATTTCTGTCACCTGTGCTTACTTCAAGTTGCCCCTGTGGTGACTTACCTTATGACAAGCTCCTTCTGTGGCCTTGACAGCGCTTGGAGAACAGGGAACTGTATTATGTCCTTACCTGGCCACAGGGAAATTGGAGGCAGCCTGCTAATGTTAATTCAGACAGGACTCTAAGTGGGATGTATCCCTGCTGAAGTTGTTTGCCTGGCAAGAGTGCCGCAGGATCATCAGGCTCTTAATTATCCAGTGTTCTCTGCAGTTATAAAGCAAATTGACTAAACATTCTGGCCTAGTGAAGAGATGGTTAAAACACCCACAGCCTTTGGCCCTCCTTGCCCTTAGCATTTTTTTTTTCTGGTGGATTAAATGTGATGGGAGCCCAGGAACAACTTTTTCTCAGAATTTGTTTGTCAGGCATTTTTCTCATATCCCACTCAACACAATCCATGAAGTATGGTTATGGTTCCCTGTTAATCCCTACTCTGGTCATGAAGCTCCTTTTGCCTGTCTGCTAAAGCCAGTTGCATCACTTATGCTGTGTCTCCAGGAGAGAGGGAGAAAAAAGGATTAAGTTTTAAAGAAAACAAAAATGTAATGCAAGAAAAAAAAAAAAAAGATTTGTTGTTTTCTTTTTTTTTCCCGATTGTTGGGGTTTTTTGTGTGCTTTGAGAAAGCAGAGGAATGGAAAGGAGAAAAAGGCTTTCCTATGAAGGAGATAATCTTCATCATTTGCTCTTTAGTGACTCTTTTGAAAAGCTGAGTTCATTCAAGGTAAACAGAAAGGAAGATGATTAAGTTACCTCACATTCACTGTCAGGTGCTGCAGAGTCCACAGTGCCTGATAACTTCTTACCCTCCTAGTTAACATACCAAATTACAAAATGTTTCTCAGGAAATATCTCAGGGTACATCTCCTTCCTAGAAAAACAAAACCACATCGGTGGGGACCAGAGGAATTGCAGACTTTGCAGGCTGGCCTGGCAAATGGTACTCCCAGGAACAGCTCTCTGGGGACAGTTCCATGTAAGTGGTGTGACACTCACCACTTGTGTGGGGAAAAAGACAAACTCTCCTAAGGAAACCAGGTTCTGCCAATAACGGGTCAGAAAGTGCTGTTCTGGAAGTCCTCAACAGATGAAATTGGGAGTAGATAAACAGTGAGACATGGATTACACTTGGGGAAATCATGGGTGGTTAAAAATTAGCTGTGAAAGCTACTGTGATCAACAAATGAGTGAATCTTACCTCTAGAGTTCTTAGTCTTGCCTCCAAAACCATTAATATGATAGGAGACTCTATAGTTCCCAGAGATTTAGTTTCAGCTCAGGAGGGACTCCTGTGGTTGAGAAAATTGATGAACTAATTCTCTGATCAAATCTCTTCCTGTCAGGAGGAGAAACCACCCTAGAGATGCTTTTAAAACTGCGCCTGTTGTCTTTACCTTGTTCTTCCCCAAAAATGTGGCTCAGAAGGCAGAACCCCCCATCATTCTTGTCTGTTCCAAGGGTGGGAGGTGAGGATCGAGGACTGAAATCTCTGGCAGCACTGAGCAGCATCCTCCACCCTTTCCCTGGGCTGTGTGACTCATGCTGGAGGGAAGAGACATTGTTATGAATGTAAAGTACACACTGACATGGTCTTCGTCTCATCATAAATGAGGAAGAGAACCAGACACAAATAGAAGGAACCACAGCAAAAAATCCCAAAGAACCCAGAGCTGGTTCCCTCTGATTTAGTACTGTGGACAACGTGCAGGGAGGAGCAGTAGGTTTGGATTGGGACAAAGAATCTGCTCTCCACACCAACCTCATACAACAAGTTAGGGGTAGAAAGAGATGAATGCAGCTTTTCCCAGAGCCTCCCTCTAGCAGGGCCTTCCACAGAGCCCTAACAAAGTAGTCACAGGGTTCTAAAAGCCCTGTTTTTCATGAAATGGAGAGGTGAATTTCTCCAGGCATATTTGTGTAAGCCGATTGTGAATAACACCTTGCACAACTTTGTACAACAGTAAGGACTTTGAATTTGTATGTGTAAACTGGGCTTCCCTACCTGTCATCTTTCCCACATTTTCTTCTCTTTCATCACAAAATATCTGCTTGAGGGCTAAAAGCAAAGTGAAAAGGCAAAATCATCTTCTTTACCATAAACATCCAAATTCCTATATATGCAAGGAAAAGAGAATTGCCTTTGTATCTCAGGCTGAGGTCTCAATCTCTCCAGTGCAATCAAATGAACAGCTGCTGCTGTGGAGCTTGTCTAAAAACAACTCCCTGCATTCTGCTCATTCAGGTCTTTTATGCCTGCTGTTCCCAGTATTGTGTTCTTTTTCCAAGTGTTGAATTTTCACTCGGACATTGATAGTTTTATCTCTACTCAAAGACACAATCAAAGGCCACAGGCAACACCAGTCAGGGGCTGAATCATGTCTTTGCCTATGCTAAAGTTTCAAATTCCAGCAGAATACTTTGACGCCAAAATGATCCAATGACTGAAACCCAGATTTTATGAAAGTTGAACATGCAAAAGAGAGAGACTCCTGCTGGTCTTCATTAACACCCTCATGTCCCCATTCACACTCTCTTTTCTTGAACCTTTCACAGATTTCCAGGGATAAATATTGTTCCCAGTATATCTCCTACTACCAACACAGCATCATTTAATTTGGTGTCAGTAGAAGTACCATTTCTCAGGCCACTGCTTTTCACCTACCACATTACTGTTCAGGAACTTGGCAGGAAATTGTAAAGGCTGGAAGTTAACATGATATTGCAGGGGAAAGAAGGGGGTGCTCACAATGCAGGAAATGCCACTTGAAAGGCTGGATGAAGAAAGGTCAGATTGAACTACAGAGGGACTTAAACTGTTTGAACCTGTTTGGAAGTACCTGCATTTCAGGTGACACCTGCTTTCCATTGTTTCTTCAGTAAGTTCCAGACAGAGAATGTCTGTTTGGGACTCATGTCCATTCTTCCAGCAGAAATTACAGAAACCTCTGGAAGAGCTCTTTGCCACCACATTATGGCCACTTTCTATTTTACTGTGGGCATAATGGAATTTTCAAATGCCTGTCAGAGAAAAGAACATTTTGCCCTTTATTTAGTTCATAATTTTTGCCTGTGAAGCTGTTTGGTCAGACTGCATTGTCCCTTTGATGTTCTCCTCATGACTGAAAACTATTCTGCCATGTCCCCATGCCTATGCTGGGTGTATGTCAGCCCCATGCCTTCTCCAGCTGACTGGCACCTCCTTGCTGGCATTGTCAAGGTCCAGAGCCAGATTCTGACTTCACCCTTTACCCATCCATGTCTTTAGCAAAGACACTGGAGACTTTTCTCACCATCAGTGGAAATAATGTGTAAGGTGTAAGCCTGAAGATGGAATTATTGCCCAAAAACTGGAGATCAGCAGAAGTACAAGCTAGGCAAGCTAAAAAGAGAAGACAGAGCATTTGACTAGAGGAAAGACAGAAGATACAGGAGCAGAAGCATCATCTTTACGAGCTACTGCTCATTCTGTGGCTTTTTTTTTTTTTTTTGCATGTCACTCGAAGAACTAAAACTCAGGATCTGGACAGTGGCTACAAGGAACCTGTGCATCCTGGCATTTCTGGCTGTTCCCACAAAGTGAAAAGAAATCCTTTCATCACTTGACCAAAGGGGTCAGGATAATCTCTTCTCCTCCTGCATGGAGCCAATCCCGCTCTCCAGCCTCAGGGAGATGAGGCAGGATTAATAATTGTGATCAATGTGTTTCTTGTTTCCAGATAGTGTGTACCAGAAGGTATTTTGAGAGTATGATATATGAGTCACTGTGGGATGCAGCAGAACATTTTAGCCTTGCAGCTTGGAGGTACATTATTCATCTTCTCTAGGCCTATGAAACGTGCAGCCCAGAGACACCCTGAATATGGTCTGCAGAAGCTCAACTTGAACCTCCAGGGAAGTTCCTTGAAAGTGTTTCTAGAAAAGACATTCATTTTTTTTTTAGTTAAACAAAAGGAGATAATCCTTCCAGATCTCCTTACCCTTTCCTCCCCTACCCCTCCTCACTTGTCTGGCTTACTTCCAAAGCCTCTAAAGAGAAGATTGATTGGCGGCTGGTATTTGCTAAAATAGCTGTTTTCAGCCTCATAGCACCCAGCCTTCATCACAGCCTGTGCCCCCTGCTCCCATCCAAAGGCTGCCAGCCACATTGTTGTATCCATCATCTGGCTGCCAGCCACAGCCTTGCCAGGGAAGGGAAGAAGTGAGTGGACAGAAGTACTGTAAAACTCCACAGAAAACATAGTTTTGGTTAGGAAGATCATTAACTTTTGCAGCAACTTTCAAGCACATTAGAAAAGATTGAGATACTTGTTGAGTGACAAGTACCTTGAAGAGGCTGTAGTGAATTAAGCTCTTGTTACTAGGGCATTTGGATCTTCATTCTTGCACCAATCCTGGCTGCACTATCCTCTGAAACAGATGTTGCTGAAAAATCTATGGAAAAGCTGGTGTATCTGGGTGGGATTTGGCTCTCTGATCTACACAAGACATTTCTTGGCCTCGTGGATTTTGCCAGAGTACAGATATCACTCATGGAAAACTCAGCAGGATGTCATTTCTTCATGTCAGGTATGAAATGGACTGGGTCACGTAGTTGAATTGGTCCCAAAATCAAGAGACTTTCTCAAAGTTATCAAAACCACTAAAAAGCTGATCCCTGTTAAAAAAAAAAGAAAATCAAGAAAAACTGTTTATTATTTGCTAGATGCCAAACTATTACATTTGACCTCAGTTGCATTTTGTTTGGTAAGTATTTTCAGATTCTTTTAGCTTAAACCTGCAGAAATGCTGTAATTTTCATATGATGTTGAGTAATTATGTGAGGGTTTTGCTAATTAGAAAGTAGCATCAAAGAATTTTCTTATTACTAAGCAAGTTCTTTCAGACTACTCTTTCAGGGATGAAAGCTGGTTTCTGTGTGCATGTTTCTCCATCTCAATGGAAATCTTTCTGACTGGAGTAAAGGAGAACTGTAAGATTGTCCTTCACATGTGCCCTTACCAATGCAGTCTACAGTTAAAATTCCATATAGGAGGGATTTAATTTTCCTAAATCACAAAATCTGCATTAAGTTAAGAAGAAAAGATGCACTCAGATTAGATAACTTGTTGGAAACTAGAATTTCTGTGAAGGCACAGGTGTGTTCCCCAAGCAAAATCACTCTGTATCGTAACGTCTGGAGCTGCATAATTCAAAAACTTCATGGCAGCACATGACTAATACATCTGGTTTTGGCTGGGTGAACATTTTAACAAGAAGCTGGATTTTCACCATAGGTCCAATCCTTTCTCAAAGGTCAGGGCTGTCCTCAAAGAGTTCCTCAAGGAAAAAAACTCTGCTCTTTTTGGGCAGGTTTGTTGCTGCACTGAAGATCCTATCAGGAAAAAGGCTACTTGTATTTGAAAAATCAGCCTTCTGAATCCTTTTGGGTCTTTCATCTCATTACTTTTGGTAAATCCAACCTCTTCTATTGAAGCAATCAAGATATACCGTCAAGTTTTCAGATTATTTGACATTTTGACTAATGGTTTCTTTTCCCTTTGACTTTCCATCTATTTTTAGGTGAAAAAATGCTGGTTTAAAACTTTACAAAGTTTCACTTAAAAGAGGTCAACCCAAATGTTGCAGATTTTTCTGTTACATAAAGTGACATTTCAGAAATGCCAATTTGAAAATGTTCTATGATTTTTAAGCTTTCCCTCTGTTTTGGCAGGTTGAACCTGTCTGCCTTGGTTTATCCAAAATCTCTGTTATCTTCACTGCTGATCATCTACCTCAGTCCAGTTTCAGTAAACAGGAGCCTTCCAGATAAAGACTGGTTCTGTGGTGGGCAGCAGGTGCACAAGGAAAGTCTTTGAGGGGAGCTAAGGATCAGCTCTTTCTAAAGCTTTCTCTGCTTTCCTTGCCAACACTTTTAAGAGGCCTTAACATGATCCCCAAAGGCCCTGGCATTTTTTTGAAAAGGGATCTTCTTTTGGGTCTTTGGAGGTTCCAGACAAGAAGATCATGAAATCTTTGGTTACCCTGCTGAGAGGCTTTGCAAAGTGAGTAAGATGCCTTGCTTGCCTAAACCAAAGGACAAGACAGCAGGTGTGTAAACCTGTGTTGTTTCTATCTTGCTGGTTTGAAACAGTTCCCTCCAGCCTGCAGCCTTGTCTGTATTGTTTGGTATTGCTTCTGCCTGAAATATTCATAAAGCATTATGCTTAAAAAATTAGGTCGATGAATGAGAAGGGACAGTTCTCCTAATAAAGCCATTGACAGAAAGGCCAAAGCATTTTTTTTTTTTAATCTGTGTGGAAGCTTGTCATTTGGCTGCTGCAAATTTGTCTGAGTAGCAAAAAACAAAAAGGACAAAAATAGAGTAGTAGATGGCACTGAAGAAGAAAGTGTCCCAGCAAATCGATCATTTGTGCAGACATACAATTAAAGCATTGAGGATTTCTCACTCATTGTAATGGGGGAACAAAGATTGTCTCAGAACTTATGGAGCTCATTTGCTTGTACAAGACCTGTCCTGTAGGTGACAGATCTCTGACTGCCTGCAGGGTGTCCCTGCTTGATACCACAGCATGGTCTATAAAAATGACACCTTCCTTTGAGATGCTGCTGGTTCCATCAGGATCTCAATTGTACAAATGACCTCATTTGACTGAAAAAGTGTCTAATGACAACGAGTTTTACCTGTCATGTTCCAGCACCCTGTTTCAGCCAAGAAATTAGCGTCACATCTTTATTTCCAGGTAAAACAAATTAATATATGGCATTGTTGTTGTTGTTGCATCTCTTGCAGACAAACAAAGCAGTAGCCAAGGGGGATTTCCACCATGCAAGCTCCAGCTCCCGGCGAGCTCTCTTCCTGGCTGTCCTGTCCATCACAATCGGAACTGGCATCTATGTCGGGGTAGCTGTGGCTCTTATTGCCTACCTGTCAAAAAACAACCATCTATGAGCCTCAGGAAAGGGGGAAGAACCAGCCAACCCAGCTCCTGCACTGCAGAAGTCCCCAGCACATCAGACTGCGTGGTTTTCCAAAACGAGACAAACACTTTCTGGGGGCAGGTACAGGATGAGATGGGCTTGTGCATTGTTGTAGGGTGGGAAGTTGGCGGGGCTGGTGAAGTTCCACCATCTGTGATGCACAAGTCTTGCTTATCTTCATCAACCCCTGTACAAAAAAAGGGAAAGAAAGAGCAAAAGAGAGACAAAGAATGAAGAAAAATAAAAATAAAAGGAAGGAAGACGGGGGATGTGTGGAAAAGGGTGTTCTGCCTTTGCCTTCTTTTCAATATGGTGTTTACAAGCATCTGGCAAACTGAGCTGCTCTTGGTCACCTGAACTTTGCAGCCAGCATGAGCTTGTGCTTAATTTGCTTGTTAAGCACAGCACTGAGATCTGGGGAAGCGTGGACAGTGACTGGTTCTCTGAAAGAGCAATATAAAAACAAGAGGAAGAACATGGCTTTTTTTTGTCTTTGGAATGCAGGACTCCTTTTCCTAAGAGTGAATCAGACACCTCAGCATAGAGTGGTATTGCCTACTCTTCTTGTTGGGGGTAGGTTTCCATGGAAGGAGAAAAGGAAATTAGAAACACTTTTCCTTCTTTTCCTTGTTTTTGGATTAAGGTGTGCCCCACAGGCCCACTCAGTGGAGAACAGCTGAGGTTACAACTGCATGACTTGGCTCCGCAGACAGAGTGCAATTTTGAAGTAACATGAGACCCGTTGTAAAATTAAATCCTCCATCCAGTCACATTGTGATAACAGCACTTTACTGTGGCATTGTTGCTCATCTGGGCTGCTCCACCTTGCTGTGGAGACCTGCACAGCAGTCAGTGCAAGAAGCCTGGGGAAAAATGCAAACTGAAATACTAATAAGTTTTTAATCAAACAATCATGGTAAAGCATGGGAATTAACCAGAGAAAGGAATGCTTCATACATTTCTGGGGTCCTGCTCATACACAGACCAGTGAAGACCACTCAGATCAGAAGCTCACAGCTCAGCTGTGCATCAGGGACACGGCATAGCCATGGAGAGACAAGTCTGTTCCCCAATAAGCAGAGCAGTGGTAAATTGTAGGGGAATTGAGCCTTGTCCTTACTTCACTGACTGAAATGATACATTTATTTTCTTCTTTCCTTGCTCCCCACACTAAACACTTTTTTTTGTGTATCAGATTCCCCTACATTCAACTATTTTTTTGTCTTACCATTTCGTCCCGCCCCAGGGTGTATCAGCATAGACATATATATGTATCTACATACATATATACACACAGAGGAGAAAACCAGTCAAATCAATGACCACTTTATTATTCAACTGCCTCATGTTTTACAAACATGGTTTCTTTAAACAAGGATGTCATCAAAGACCTATATTCCCAAATCTGTATTTTGTGTCATCTTTGCTCTGGGACAGTTTTTTCTCTTGGTTTGAGTTTCCATTACTTTGGTTTGAATTTGAATTCATTTGTTTCAGGGGGGAGAACAAACACATGCAATCCTATTTTTCTGGTAGCCATACCGTTTATTAAAACACATGGTATACAGTTACTGGTGCTTTGTGTGAGACTTTTTTTGGGGTGGATGTGATGCATTAGACTGAGTGAAACTTGCCCCAGTACACCCAGTGCAGCTACCTTGAGCGGAGCTGGTATGGACCATCTCATGCTGTCCCTGGACCCAAAAGCCTATTGCAGTCACTGATGGGTTTTTTGGCATTGAATTCATAGAACCAGAGGATTACTTCAGTGGGAACGGAGTTTAAAAATCATTTAGATCTAACCTCCCTGCCACAGACAGGGATTCCATCCACATTGGCAAATTGTTGGGCTTCAAGCCAAGCCTGAAGACTGGCACTGTACTCCTAGTCCCTTCTGCATATTTATTGTGCATGATTTGTGGGAAATAGTCTTTCTCATAAAGTCTGAGCTATGGAGTACATGGTATTGAATAAAACCCCTCTAAATATTAATTTAAAGGGAAAGAAACTAGTATTTCCTAGCCTTGATTTGAAGTTAACCTGGAGTTAAAAAAAAATTAGAAAGCAAATACAGGTACTGTAAGGCCATTATAGTAATATAATTTTAAAACCAGTCTTATGCTTGAGGACTCTGCCTTATGAACTTTGGTGATTGTGCTGGCTGAATATTGACCTGAGAGGCAAAAGCCATCTCTAGAGCTAGAAGAAACTTTCTCACAAGGGCAGCCTTAAAAATACCATAGGGGCCCTTGCACTTAGCTTTAAAAACAGCATCCCAAGGCTGGTGAGGTCAGCTTTCTATGTCCCCAGGAGCCCCCAGTGAGCAGCAAACAGGAGCAGCAGCACTGTGGGAAAGAGCTGCATAGCAGGAGCACTCCTGGAAACATCACCTGGCTGAAAGTTCATGCTCTTGTGCTTCACGTCCTGAAGCAACCCACGGTGTGATATGGAGCTGGCACTTGGAACTGCAGTCCAGGGTGAAGAGCAAGGAGGCTAAAGGGAGTTTGCATGCTGGGGAGGTGAATCTGGGCCTCCTGCAGATGAGAGTTGGGATAAAGCTCCCAGTAATTGCTTTTGTGCCTTAGTAGGGGTCCAGTTTCCTGATTGTCTGAGCTGTGGGTCACTGAGGAACTAAACAGGGAGCTGTGTCTTCCTAAGACACATCACTTTCCTAAGAAAAGTGATGTTGTCAAGGCCTGCTGCAACATCTCTGGTTGGCAGAGCAGATACAATCATCCAAACATCTAAAATCCTCTAAGTTTGTGGCATGAACACTAGAAACTGCCACCAACCTGCTGTCTCTGAGACAGAAGCAGTTTATCCCACATGGTCCTTCTCTCCTCATCCTTGGGGAGCAGAAAGAAAGTCCATACTCAGTGAGCTCATGTGTTTGGATACAGGGACATGTTCTTTAGTTTACAATAGATCTGTGCCATCCCAGAGAGGGAGATCTGTGCCATCCCAGAGAAGCCTTTCTGAGGTGAGACCTTTTTGCCACATTGGCTCAGTGAGGAGGTGTTGAAGAAATGGCACTGGTATCTTTAACCAGATGACAAGCTGCTGTGATACCTAAGATCAGCTGCAAGGAAAAATCCCAAACTGTAAAGTCTAGGGTCAGAAAGCTCCAACTTAATTGTATAATGTAGGATGTCACTGTGGATTAACCTCAAAAGATGCATGGGGAGTGCTGGAGACTCACTGGGAGGGAAATAAAAATCCTTCTGTGAAAGTCTCACAGCTCAAGGGAACAGAAACACTCAGCAAATAATGTGCTGGGTCAGAGACTAATATTGCATCTGTCATCTGACAGGATTTCATAACTCCCTGGTACCTCCATTGATTTTTTTGTGCCCTCATTTGGGAATCTCCTAGCCTTGAGCATTTTCATAGCTCAGTTTGAAATTAATTTCTCCCATCATCCAGGCAATTCCCACCATACAGCCAGCTTGCAAGAGCTCCCTGCTGAGGAAACAAGAGGGCATAGCTTGGGAGCATCACTGTACACCAAGGCTGGAACAGCAGTGGCAGTGACAACCACCTTCTCTGGGCTGGCTGCCACACATCTCTCACATTTTGGGAAATGCCACCTGCTGACTTGCAAAGGAAATTCAAAGGCAGCCAAAAATGTAATGCAATTAAGTGCCTATGAACTTATCTGTAAGGAAGATATGAGAAAGGGCACAAAGGCAGGCTGCCCCGGGTTTTAAATGTCAAAGAGCACACACTCAGGCTGCTGAAAGCCCCAGCCGGTGGTGGAACCTCAGTCAGAGGGCACAATGAGCCACATCTGAGGAGAAACAGGCTTCTTTAGTCTCAGAGATCATTACATTTGTCTGAGCAAGGCAAGACCACAGGATGAGAATCTGCAGAAGGGCTGTACCAGAGAGATTTCTTCAGGTCAAGATGCAATCCAAATATCTATCCTTGGCTTAGACAGCTTCAAATCCAAGATAAGGGGCAGAGGTGGAGATGGGCAACAAGAACAGTGTCGGTTTTCTCTATTAAACCAACACAACCCTCTTCAGCACCCTGCACCATTATCTCTCACTATCAGCCAGCACAAAGGATGCTCTTTGCTGGCTGCATGGCTTTGCTCACAGATGCTGCTGTAGTGACACACTCAGCAAAGTATGGGCAGGCAATCGGGACACCAGAGCACATGGTCCTGCTTCCCTTGTGCACAAAAAACCTAACACTGGGGTTTGCTCCAGACTTCGTGGCATGACTCAGTGCTGCAGACATCAGGATCAAAGCGGTGCCAAAGGAGTGAAAACAGGAGCTGCCAACACTGCTACCAGCTTAAGGTTGTGTGATGAGCACAACATATGTCTGCTATTTACTAATCATGAGGCAGCTCTGGAGAACCTGTTCCAAGCAATTTTCAGGAGGTGGGTGGTACTCCTTTGTGCCATCACATTTCCCTCTTTGGACATGTCCAAGTGTACTTACAACCAGGGGGTCTACATTTCAGGGTCTGCAGGAGTAAGACGAGGGGAGGAAAAGGCTCTGTCAGAGAGGTGTTTTGAGGTGGGAGGTAGGAGAGAAGCTGTAATTTGCTATATCCAATCTATGACTGCACACAGCTAGAGTGACATGTGGCTGGGAAAGAAGCCACCTTCTCTTGGCTGAGAACTCAGTGTTGCTTTGGTCAAAACCCTCCCTCTGAAGAATTTACTTGCAAGTAACAGACTGAGCTTGAGCAGAAGAAAAGTGGTGCACCAGATTGGTTACAGTCACCCTCCCTTCCCAAAACAAGGTCAGGTGTTTGCATACAAATCCAGTTTGTCCTTCCAGAACACTGAGTGGTGTTTCAGACTCCTCTTTCAGACTCCTGGTTTCTTAGTGCTCTATAGGTACAGACACACATCCATACATTTATATACATACATACTGGGACCTGTACACATATATATCCATTCTCACATACAGGCATATGTGAAATGCTGAAAGAGAAAGGGAAATCAATTTTGTTCTCATTCAAGGGGAAGGCTAAGATTTTGGCGATAGAAATAACAACAGGGCTGCTCAATAATCACCTGCAGAGGGGACAGCAGGCTGTGAGAGCTGGACTTTTCTGCTTCCCTGCTGTATTTTTAAGTCAGATGCTTGCTGCTTCTTTTCTCCCCTCTACCTTTCCCCAATGCTTCTTTTGCTGGTGCTGAGTGGGGTCAAACTGGTGGCTGTGCATGGAAGTGGTAGCGGCACATCCTCAGCAGCATCTCCTCATTGTTTTACAACAGAAAGGACACAGCCCTAGGAAGGCAGGCCTTGATCCATTTTGGCCATGGATTTAAGTCTTCTGATAGGCCTTCAGAGCTTGTCTAAGTTGTCTACTGCATCTCTGGAGTCATCCTGCCATCTGGAATCTCTGGGATTTAAGATGGTGTTCCATGTATAGGACCTTAGAGCATCTGGGGCTACATTTCTTTGTTCTGTCCTAGAACTGGTTTATCCATGTTTTTAGAAGACCTGTCATTGTCCTGGTGTATTCATTATTTTCTACTCATTTGAGACATACTCAAGAAGCAAGACTGATCACAACAAATAAATAAATGCTCAAACAAGCCAATATAGGCTAACTAGTCTAGATTTTCTTTCAAAAACAGCTGAATGAAGCAACAGCTTGTATTACTACTAAATTGTTGGCAAATTGTTCACAAAACTGAATCATGAATAAGTAACTCAAAACATCTAATTGAAGGCTGAACATGCTTACATTCCAGAGGAACTGTCAGCTCTCATCAGTAACTTTCAAGCAGCCAGTGGCTTATTGAAGCATCAAATTAAAAAAAAAAAAAAAAAGCCCAAGCAACCACTTGTTGAGTCAAGCACACACAAACTTGGGATAAAATAAACCTTCTTGGTGGCACTCAGAGCTCTGAGGGGCTGGGTGCAGCTGGACCTTATTTCCATCCATTACCAATTCAGCAAGAGTTTGGTCATGTTCAACAAGAACTTTCATGATGACAGATTCGTGAACAACGTGATTTACTGATGCCATGGGTCTGGCTGAATACAGTAAGAACATCCAGAATCCAGATTCACAAACAGTGTAGTTTATTGAAGCAAAGGGAAAGCAGTCCAAGGTTGCTGGTGATAAATACACTAACTACAGAGTGTGTCTGGACAGAAGGTATAGTAACAGAGATTTATTAGCTATATACATTAAAATGTTTCTGGGTCTGTTTCAATTCAGTTCGAGGCAAAAATCTCACCTAAAAGTATCCATTTGTAAGAGGAAGAGAGAAAAAGTCCATTGACAGATCCTGAGCTAGCAGAGGTGTTTTCTCCTCTTTCATTCTTCCTTTCTTTCTCTTCTCTTTGTCTTTACTGTGAAATTCCCTCTTTTTTAAACAGTAGTTTTTAGTCCTTCTCAAAGAGAACAAGAACTATATGTCATAGGCTGGTGTTGGTGACTGAGATCATACATGTAAGGCATATCCTCTTTTCTCTTCATTGCATTCTAGGGGCTGTGAGAGTTAATATGCAAATAACACTTAATGAGGGTCTTGGTTACTTTTGCTCAGCATTTATGGCTTGTACAAAAAGCAAAATGATCACTTTGGTTCACCCCAGACATCATTTTGTTGTTAACCTTTGCTCAAGACAGGTGCAGGATCAGTGGGAAGCCCTGTTTCGGTTTTTCTTGATCATCAATTCATCACAGACTTCAACCAACTCTGCAGCAAGTGTGACCATTTACCTCACCTCTCTTTCCCTGCTGCCCTCAAAGGAAGGAATCTGTTGGCATTGACTTGGCACAGAGCAGCAATTATTTTATATTTGCTAAGAACATTTTTCATCAGAAAATAACATTTAAACAGAGAAATTTGGCTGCAGGAATTTTTTTTTTCCCAAGGATGCTTTATAACTGAGAAAATAAAAAGTGAAACACTTTCACAATCACAGAATATTTCACACTGACCTTTTTGAGATGCGACACCAGGTACTTTCTTTTGAAATTATTTTTCTCTGAAATATTTGATACTGATCCAAGTGCAGTTTGGCTGGCAAGAGCACATCTTGAATTTTCTAACTGTGTTTGACAGATACAGACTGAATTTGTTAAAAACATTTTGTTTGTTTATTTTTTGAGAGAACAGGCAAAGCACAATAATTTACTGGTTTGAGCCAGGAAGAACTGTTCAGATTGCAGTATTAAGCTCTCAGGTAGGAAGTCCCATTGACAGACTTTTTATATTTCATTTTTCTGTAGATTAATCCTCCATGGCCCTGTGTTAGTTTTCCTAAACCCCCTTGTGGTTGCCTGGAGATAAGTGGGAGCAACTCACTAGGAACCCATTCCTAAATTCCCAGTCCAAGGTACCACTGGCATTTTGAGGAAGACACTGATGTGCCATCATCACTTGTCATCTCCAAGGAATTGTCAGCTGGGAGGCAGCTGAGGAACATTCTGTTGGCTGAAGGTGCCCTGTGTCTGCTTCTGGACTGGCCCTTCTTTTAGTGTACCCATTTGGGAGGGACTCGGCCAGGTGTGGGAGGTGACAGTGAAATGTCTTCTAACAACTGAGCTGCAGGCTCAAGGCCATGGCCCAGAGTATCTTTTAAGGTTGCATTCTTGTTTTCTTTGGCAGGGGATTTATCTTGAAAATGGATTTCCTGTTATTTTCACTTCCTCCCTTATCTATCAACACAAATTATCTTTTATTCTTTCTTTCTTGGCTTTCCTCACCATAGACACTGTTGGTCAGCTTATTCATCTGGAATCTGGCATTTGCTAACTGATCTGATTAGAGTTAATTACTAATTATTTGTATTACTACAACCCTGATGTTATACGCACCATGGGAATGTAATTTAATTGTGGAATAATATCAATCATATGCATAAATTAAAATGTTCACATATTAATATGAACCAATCTTCTACTTTCAGCTGTATTATCTATCAGTCTTGGAGGACAAAAAAAAGCTCTTTCTTCAGCTTTTGCAGAATGTGGAATTCTTCAAAATCAGGTGGAGGGGATCACAGTTGAATGAATGGGACTCACAGTTCCCAGGTGTGTAAGAAGAATTCTTTCTGGAAGGATTTTTAACAAGAAAAGCTGTGACTGAACACCCTTTTAAGCTCTACAGCTCTCTCCACAAGGATAATTCTGGGCAGGAGTAGATGCAGCTTTTACTTGCACTTCTCAGCCTTGCACAGAGAGCTGGCACAAGGCTGCCTGTCCCCTCAGTGATATTTGGGGCAGATGTGGGCCCAGGTGCTGGGTCAGGGGTAAGATGAATGTAAGGAGATGTTTCTCCAGGCAAAACATCCTGCAGAAACTCAGAGTAGGTGCTCCTAGGTTCTCTTGGTTTACAGGTTACTCCTGCTGCTCTTGACTTGGGAAAAGCCAAATGTGCATCCCACAGCTTGTCTGCCTCGCCCCTATCACCAGTCCACCAGAACTTACCTTATGTGACCTTCTGCCATGCAGTCAAAGTGGAGCTGTGGCCACACATCCCCCTTGGAACACCCAAAAACAGCCACCCCACACAGCATGCACACACCTTCCAACCAATACTGGCCAGGGGCAGGAGCCTTCTCCCAGAGTTCCTCACGTGTTCCCCAAGCTCACTGCCTTGCTGCTCCTACAGAAGATGTCTTTTTGCAAAAGTTTTCAATTATCAAACTCAAGGCAATCACTGTTCTTTATAAGTGCTAAATGTCCTCTGGCAATCCTTTTTCTCTGAGGTCCCAGACTTGAGTTCTCCCAAGATTTAGGTGCTCTTTCCCATGGTAACACAGCTGTGGGGCAAGCTGGCCCAGCAGCCATCACCCACAGGTGAATGGCAAAGTTCAGTGCTTCCCTTTCTAACCATAGTTTTTTGGATAAACCAACAGCTAAACCGTATTAGCAGCTTCTCCTGGGAGTGGAACAGCCTTTGCCACACTCTGGCCCCACCTGCACCCAGTCTGCTGAGAAATGGTGAAACTCACCCTTTCCAAAGGACTTGCAGCAAATGCTGAGGGACTTAGCAACTCTGCATAACCCTATGGATGCCACTTTACTGTTATTGTACACTGTCTATTGTGCAACAGTACCAGGTAATGAATATATTGGAGGGAGCAGAAGATATATCTTGAATGTGTAACTAGATACTGCTTTGACTTCAATTTTTCTGCTCACTCGTGGGTGTGCTGTATGCATTCACCACATACAATAGAACTAAACCCAAGAACTGTCTGTTTGCAACACTTTCTACCTCTGGAGAATTGAAAAATTGAGTGAAAGGAAATGTACTTCTGTTTGTAGAATGTCAGCTGAGTGCTTATGAATTTCAAACGCTTAGCTACAGGCAGGAACTGAAATAACAGCATCTCCTGCCTCTTTCTATACCTTACTTCTTTATTCAGAATTCATTTTTTTCTTTCTCCCTTTGTTCCTTTGATTTTCTAAACTGTTGCTGATGTGGTTTGCATCAACAAAAAAGCCTTGAATGCCACCAGCATAAGAAAGCTTTGAATATTCCATTGTAGAGCTTGGATAGCCAAAACAGGATACAAGTACCTGATGAGAAAATGTTTTAACCATAATTCCTTTTGTCCTTTGGTTTTCACTTTTGGGATTTGTTTGGGTTTGGGGGATTTTTAAAATAAGGCTTTAGTCCTTTGGAAAAAAATTGGTCCCTCTGTTATAATAACAGAATGTTGCCACTGAGCTGGAAAGGCATTTACCACTGAGCAGTGTCTGTCCTGCTCATCCACAGAGCTCGTGGCTTAGGTTTCTTCTGCTGTCCCTGGATTCCATGAGCCACTCAACCACAGCAGAACAGAAAAGGATCCACTGCCACTAACTCTCCTCGACCCCTGGGCAGAGGACAAGCAGGGCCTGTTGGCTGAGCCTTCCCTCCTGTGACAAAGAGGTGGGGAGAAGCTGATTTGTGTGAACAACACATGCCAATATGACAGAAACAAGAAATATCTATTTGCCTGTGGGCTTGGATCTCTTCAGCCATCAGTTCTGTGTGGAAAACTGCAGGGAGCTTCTGAGCATCCTTTTATGCTGTAAATTCCAAAATTAAAACATCTCACACTGGCAGACAACTTTGAGATACTTATTTCCATTCACTTGTGTTAACTGTTTTTACTTTTTAAGACAGTGGCTACTCATCCCAACATTATTTTGTAAAAATCCATTCACAGGAGTCAATCTTCTTATCTCCTAGAATACGTAAATTGTATTGGAATATAAGGCTACAGAGAAATTAACTTATTTTCTTGAAATAGTCACAATTCCTGTGTATCTATGTACATATACAATACATGTATGTATTCTTAGCAAATTAAACAATAAGTATAATTTAAAACTTCAGCTAACAGAATTAAATGGTTTAATAGAAAAATAGAGTTTTGCAGCTCCTGCTGATTAGTACATGACTCTGATGGAACAGCTGAAAAGTTAGCCAAAAAAGTTGCTTTTATTTTTCTAACAATTTCAAACTACAAACTTCTTTTATTAGTTTTCAATTTTATGTTTCATTGCTAAAGGAATATTAAGGATTCATGTTTTCCAAAATTTGTAGCTGCAAAAGTTACCGAGGCAAGGACATTTGGTTTCATCTTGATTGTCTCATGCTTCTCTTCTTAAAGGTAAGAAAAAGAAAGAAAAAAGACACAGGGAAATGAAGTTATTGAGGATAAAGCTCGAAGTGAAGATGAATGGACAGCAGACACTAAATGAAATAAGCAAAGAATGACAAAGGAATGGTCAAATTACCTTCTACAGAGGGTTTAATTTTTTAAAAAAAGAGAAGTTTTTTCATTTTATCTATTTCTTCTTACACCACGCACAATTACACCTCTGTCCCAATTCCTGTGATGAAGAACAACAAGCTCTGATTGTTGTGAGGATTTACTGTTGCAGTTCCCTTCTGAGCGGCTTTTTTTTAGCACTGAGAGTCGTAAGAAGTCCTTCAAAAGCCTATCTGGATGAGATGCTTAGTTGGGCTGCAAACCTTCTTGCAGACACTTCCACTTTGACTAAGTCTAAAGTGACTTTGACATGTTGAGGTTCCATTCTTCAGTCTCAGAAACCTGGAAAATGCAGACTGCAGAGCCACTCAGACTATGATGTGAAACCTCTCATCATTTTCCTCCTCTGCTTTACTACTCCTATGCAACACATAAGCAAACATGTCATGAAAATTTCCAGACAAACCCATTCTGCTGTAAAAAAACCCCACAATACAATAAAATGTTAAAGCCCTCGTGTTCTCCAACCTTCCTTTGACTTTGAGGCCACCTGTAGGAGGCAAAGCCCCTCCTTCTTGTGTGTTCCCACCTCTGTACCTCAGCACTCAGGTCTGACCCAACCCACCTGATCCAGCCACATATGAACAGCAAAAGCATTTGAGCCCAGCATGAGCAGCAGCCCCAGCCTCCAGCACAGCACTGCTGCAAGATGTTGCCCTTCAGTGTCCCCTCTGCTCTGAGCCTTTCTCCCTCCCTAGGCTGTGTACGCGGAAATTCTGGTAGCCCAACAGCAATGAGAAAGGGTTATAACATACAAGGTCATTCCATTAATTAAGCTGGGTAAAAACTGACTTTCTTTTGGAAAAAAAGACAAACTTCATAATCTGTTATGAAGTCATATTTAGATTATGAAGTCATATTTAAAGATTATGAAGTCATATTTAAAGCCTTGGTTCCCATCAAATTGAGCACCTTCATCTGGATTTTTCTGGTTTGCCCAGTCCAGGAGACTAAGGAAAGCCATTAACAGTCCCTCTTCGAGGGATGAAGAGAACAAGTATTTCCTGATCTGCTTCCTGATTCCTAGTGTCTTGGTTGGAGGTGTCCTGTGGGTTATCAACATCAGGATAGATGATTCTTGCAGCTGGGGGATGCTGTCCTTCAAGACCCATCACCTTTACCTAAGGTGCACTTTGCCCTTCAAACTGCTTCCCATGTGATCCCTTGCTCCCCTGCTCTGAGGCACAGCTGGGACTCTGGTTTCTGAGAAATTCCTGCTTTTCTCTTCCCAGAGCAGCAGAGCCCAGCACAGCATAGTACAGTACAGGCCAGTAACAATTTGACAAAACTGTAAGACCACAAGTGGAGTGAAAGGGGTAAATAACATCAATCCAGGACAACGCTGCAGAAATCCCTGTACAGGATCTATTCTCTGAGGAATTAAAGGGAATACAAAGCAAATCAATTGGTTTTCATGGAAAATAGGCCTTGTCAAACAAACCTGATTTTACTCTGTGATGAGATTACAAATTTTGTTGATAAAGGGAACTGTCCAGATGTAATAGGCTTAGATCATCAGGGCGCTTTTGACTTAGTATGAAATGATATTTGGGTTTAAAATGTTGTACTATGTAGCATCAATAAAGCATGAAATAAACAGGTTAAGAACTGCCTACCTTACAAATATCAAGAAGAAACCAGTTGGAGGAAACCAGCATAGCCCTGGTGAGGTGGCATGAGGAGCAGGATTGTGCTCAGAACTCTTTGCTGCTTTCAGCTGTGCTTGGGGAGTCGATGCAGATAAAATTGGCAAATGAAGCAAATACCAGCAGCTCAGCAGGGACTGATAAGATGAGGCTGTGATACCAAGATATCTGGGTCACTGAGGGGGAAGGTGGGGGGGTCAGAACTGGCTTGAATATACACAGTTATATGTCTAAAAAGGAAAAAGTCCTAGAACAGGGACTGCAACCCAAAGTGGGAGTTGCAATGGCCGTAGGGCTGAATGTGGCCTCACAGAACAAGGCCTGGCAGAGAGACAAAAATCCATGTCTACCAATCGACTGCGTGTGGCTGACTTTTCATGCTGTGATGAGGACATGAGTCCTGGGATAAAATGCAGTCTTCTGACATCTGGAGATCAAGAAAGCATGGAAATGTCAAAGACAGAGAGGAAAAATGCTACATGAACTATCCAGAGCACACCCAGCCTCTCACAGCTCCTTGCTGCAGGTGAGGAAGATTGGAAAGGATATTTAAGCCTTAGCAGTGCACTCATACACACAAATAGGTCTGGGAATAATGGACTGTGCTACTTCTAATTTACAGCTTCCTAGCCACTGTAATTTGAAATTTTTCCCAAATGAGATATTTGTATGTCAATTGTCTGCTACCAGTTGCAAGGTGGGCAGTACATGTCCTGAAAAATAGCATCAGCCCCTTTTGGGAACATTAAAAGACAGCATTGCAATCTCACCTGGGCATTTTAGGGCTTAACCAACCAAAAATGGCAGTTTTGCTGGTTTTTTAAAGAAAAGCAGCAAGAAGCTGCCAAATGTGTCTGTTAGCCATGTGGAGCTTGTCAAGGTGAGTTCAGCAGTGCTGTCTTGAGACAGTTCGACAGCATTATTTTGAAAATTTTGTTGTTTCTTTGCTTTTGTGTTTTGTTGGTTTTTTTTTTTTTTTTTTTTAAGGAAAAAGAAAAAAAAAAGAGAAAAGAAGAAATACAGAAAGGAAAAAGAAGGAAAATAGCAACCTATTGCCCTTTACTAAGAGACCTGCATCTCCATGATAAAAAATGCAGGCAGGAGCTTTCTGGAGGATACAAGACAGCTCATCTCATACAAGTCCTAGAATCTATGTCATTCCTCCAAGCCAACTGGTCCCCCGAGGACCTGCAGGTCACCATGGCAATAACACTGCAGCTCTTCTTTCATCTACAAATGCAACACAGGTGCAGCAAACAGGGCTGAATGAGCTTGCCAGCAGCACCAGCAACTACTGCTGCCAACTGCCCCCAGCTCCCAAAATGGCTTCGAGCAGCCCAAAGGAGGCTGGAATAAAACTAGTGCATATGAAAGGAAAAATAGGCACCGTATAGGCAATCAGCTTCTTAAAATATTTGAGAATTAACCTTCTTGTCCTAGAGCTGGACAAGAGAAGTGGTGAAAGAGCAGAAGGAATTTAGTACTGAGAGGACCATGCCCAGTTTATGTTAGCTCTTTTAACATCAAAGCCAGGGCCAAGGGAGATTTCTTGTTTGGGCTTTTCTCATCAGCTGCCTGTTTGCCATCAAGCTGTCTCCCATCCATACCTTTGTCTCATTTCCCTCTCCAGCACCCACACTGCAGTCAACATGGCTTTATGCAGGCTGTGTTTTCCAGCAGGCACCAACAAGAGTTTCTGTCTCAGGGAAGGCTGAATTGCAGTGGGATGTGCACAAACAAACATGTTCCCTGCCCCACAGTCAGTATCAGGCATCGCCTCGTCATTACAGCAATTTCTGGTGAACAGCAACAGCTCATCACACTGGGGGCATGTGCAGGAATTCTCTCTCCATTATGTGGCAGATGAAGTAAGAGGTTTTTTTAAAAAGTGTTAGAAAGGGTCATATACCAGTCCATATGTCCCACAGACTGGCATGGAACTAGGTCATCTCTTACCTGCCCAAGGACAGCAAAACCTGTCCTAGAACCTAAGGGATGGAAGATTCAGGAAAGAATTTCATCAGGACTGGGAAGGTAACAGGGACGTTCACCAGGGAGATGCCAGAAAATGAATTCTAAATCACATGGTGGGGAAAAGGGGTCTGGGATGTTTTTCCTGCATATGGGCTGAAATGGCAGCTGAATAGTGGGATTTCACAAGCTAAACCTGCGTGCTTTTAACCTGAAGCATCCCTGGGCTGAAAGCTTATTTTTCTTTTCCCACACTTGCCATGAGAACAAACAGCTGCCCTACAGCCAACCCCTTGCAGTTCTAAAACACATGGCACAGATTTTCCCTCAGAAACCTGAAATGTACTGCTCGCAACAATAAAGCTAGATGTTGTCCTGTGCTTTCAAAATGCTGATTAAAAATTCATCACAATGTTTACAGCAGAAATTTTTAACATAATTATCACTGTAACCCAGGTCTCTTCTCATTTTAATAATTTCTTGCTCAGTTTAAATACCTAAAAGGTTTGCTATACTTAAAAAGCAGCAACAGTAGACTCTCATGCAGGCTGGAATCATTTTTTCAGCTTTCAAAAAAGAAAAACAAACCTGAAAACATGATAAATACCTCTGAATTCCAACAGCTTTTTAATGTACACTTCTCTTGCAAGCAGATTGCATCCATGAAACATGAAAAAATGCACACATCAAAAAAATGCACACTTCAGTTATAGAGATTGAGCTTGAAGACTTGTGAAAAGACCCCTCAAATCTTCCCTGGGTGTTTGTCAGTCTGCTGGACTGTGAGTCAGCCCAAAGTTTCAGCTTGAAATTGGTTTATAGGATTCTCATAGAAACTAAAGACAGTAAAGTGCTAATTAAGTGTTTTTATCCCTCTGAACATCAGGTACAACTCAAAGCAGCTGCACTGCAGAGTTTCCCCTGCAATGGCCCACTTACACCTCCTGAAGGATCCAGATTGATCCAGGTTGGAAAATATATTTCTGCCTTTTGTGTTCTTAGCTGGCTGAGGTAGCAGAGGCTGTCCAGAACTGTGGAGTGCATAAAACTGACTGATGCTCACCTGCAAACACAAAGAACTGCAATTGCTCCTAGGCCATCCCAGACAGATTTCCTCTGCCAGAAAAAAGCAGGACCCCCATAGGTCAGAACTGTTATTAATAATGTGGAGAAGTCTCATTGCACACCATAAGTGCTCATTTGACCATGACAAAGACAGTGATGAGAGGAAGCACAGAGACCTCGCAGCTCAGTGTGAGTGCTGCACCTTAAATCACAGAACAAATTAAATTCGAAGAGAAAAATGCTATAAGGCACTTGGCCAGGGTGCCTGAGCTGGAGAGTTATTTACAGTTTCTTTCTTTCAACAGCAAGTTTTCTGAGTGAAGCTAAAGCAAATATTCATTGGGGAATCTAATTTATAATAGACATTGAATGCTAAAACAAAAATGGAAGGCAGAGGAGAGGAGATCAGACATGCTAGAAGGAGACAGCTCCATCCACATTTAAATTATTGACCCACAGACTTCTAAATAAACTCTCAAGAAAAATGCATAACAGTTCAAAGTAAGAAATTTGGACATGCAGGATGCATTTGCCCTTGTAATATTCTTTCCCCAGCCAACACACTGCTTTAGTGGAACTGAAGATTAATTCCTTCAAAACTGTTATTTCCCTGTTAAAACTCAGGATAAGTCCAGATGAATTTGAATTTTACCATCAAAGCAAAATTAAGTCGAAATGCCATTAAAAAGTGGCATAAATTACTCTCCACAAACAGGACTGCCATCTCATGACCGAATCTGTATTTCTCAGGCTTTTCTTTTTTGAGTCTCGTGTTTCAAAGTACACTAACTCCAAGATAACAATTTTCTGTTCTTCTAGGTAAGCACCTAACTTCCATTTGGAGCATGAGATATGAAAAGTTTGACCTGGACGATTAAAAAAAAAAAAAGGAAGAAATATTAGAAATGCTGACTTTTATGTATGGAAACTGTTTAAGCTGAGGGGAAATGTGAGCCTGCTGCTGAATGGGGTGGGAACCCTGGCAACACAGGGCATGCAAAAAAGTGAGGTATTGAATGAATGCCTTCTTAACTTCTGTCTTTTTTAGTAAGATCAGTTAAAAAAATGCCAGACCCTGGAGACCAACGGGAAAGTCTGGAGCAGGGTGGAAGAGGATCTGGTCAGAAAATTCTTAAAAAAAATGGACACACATAAGACCACGTGCCCTGGTGTGGTGCACTCATTAGTGCAAAGAGAGCTGGCTGATATCTGCCAATCTACATCCTAAAGGTTCCCTCTGTTCCAGTGTTTGAGACAGCTTTGGTTCAGGGTACAGAGCACTGAGCATCTTGGTAGTTTTATCAGCTGGCAGCAAGGCCCTACTACGTATTTTACCTGTTTTTTTTGTTAAATTGATCTTCACTGGTTTGCTTTGGCAATTGGACAAAAAGAAATTAAAACTCTTAAAAATGTCGAGCCCATTGCTTGAGTGAACCCAGAGAACATGAGAGCCAGTCTCAGAATGAAAACATACAAGCATGTTAAAATAGCAGCACAGCCTCGGATGACTCATATTCATTGAATATTAGAACAATTTACATTGGAGTGGACCTCCAGAGGTCAGTTAGCCCATCCATCTGCTCAAAACATGTCTAATTAGATCAAGGGATGCTTTTCAACTCCTCAAGCATTACAGTCTATGTTTTCTAAAGCCTCTTCCAACCCTCTCAGTACATTACCAAGGAGAAGACAGATACTACTCCTATTATCTACAAGAGAGAACTGGAAGAAACAGTTTGTCTGATCAGAGCTGTAAATGAAACACGAACTCTCCCCATGGGTTTTTGAATCATTTTTATATCAGGATGTTCTGGATCAGCCTTCCAGCATGAACACAAGATGGAGCTCAGCATGCAGCAGATACGACCGCACTGGAGATGCTCTCCAGCCCTATATTCACTTGCTCACCATCAGGCCACAACATGGCCCCCAAGACAAAGCCAAACACTCCTGGTGACCAGGGAAGACAACCTCTGAATGGAAATCCAGACATAAGACCTTTATGTGATCAGAATATCTCTCTTAGGTGCTGTTCTCCACTAAGTGGGATTCCAGGGCATGAAGGAATGAAGAACAACTAGCACTATGATCACACATAGCAATTCAATCTCCATCTGCTCCAGAAGAACCCAGGGCCATTACCCTGTGTTGTCAAAGTTGTTAATGAGATATTTGGCTTCACTGGCAACATGCCAGCCTCCCTCAAAGACAGATAGCAAAATTAATGGATCAGGACAGGGAAAACATTGACCCAGATGTCTAACAGACAGTGTCTTGCAAACTGTGACAAAAAGAAGATAGAGAAGAGCAAAGAGCTCATAAAGAATATTTCTGATTCACAGAACTCAGCAAAAAATTTGGCCACCCTCAGCTGAATTTTTGACTACAGAAGAAAAGAAATAGATTCAAATTTTAAAAATAAATAATTAAAAAAAGTCTTGTTCTAGTCCTGGTATAAGGGACACAAGAAAGGAACAAAGTGGTGGTTTTAGACTGCGTCTATGTTTCAAGAGGTTACAGAAGGTTCTGGAAAGACCAAAAAAGCCCTTCAGACTTCTGGAACAGATGCCTTATAGAGAAAAACATAGTCCAAATCTCTTACCTGTATTAAATTATATCAATGTCAGTTATCAAAGTTACTGAGAAGTGTGAATTCTTCCATCTCAAAAAAAATCCAAAACAAAACAAAATACAGTTCAACACTGAAAGCTGAACATATCTAAAAGGGATACAAACCAATCACCCAGGAACCTCCCTCAGGACACAGCAGAATCACTGTCACTGTAAGTCTACAGCCACCTGGGTAAAGGACCCATCCTAACTAAATCAGGAGCTGGGGGCCAAAGAGAGAAATCATTGGGTAAAGTTCCAAGGCTTGAATTTATTATACAAGGGGATGATACAGAACCATAACGAGCTGATCCAGCTTTAAGATCTACAAATGATGGAATCCTGCTTTTGTTTTGGCAGCAGACAATGTCTTGGATGAAAGTCCTCAAAACTCCACTGCACACACTACATCTGAGCTAAGTAAGTGGGAATACCAGCTGAGGATACAGTTTATGGGATGGAAATTTACAGAAATGAAACTAATTAGTAGCTTTCCAAGCTCAGCAGTATTCATCTGACTCTGCTGCACTGAGTATGCTGAGAACACTCTGGCTATAATTATGCAGCCCTGGTCATTGCTCCACTGCCCAAGACCATGGTTTATAGAGAGACAGGACATTTTGGTTGTTAACCCTGGCTGTTAGTTACTGCTTTTACTTCATCTTACCCCAGTCACAACTGATGTTCGTGTTTCCTCCATCCTTTATGAGGGTTTCCATCTGGCAGCATTGCAAGAGAGCCATTGTCCTTCTTGCTTGGTAGGATTTTTCACCTCAAAGACAGATCAGCAGGTTGGGGAGGTCAGCTCAGATTCCCCATTCCTCACACCAGCCTTGCTGGGCAAGCCAAGGCGGTTCTGTTTCTTTCACATATTCCAGTGTAAATGACACTTCCTTTGGATCCAATGCAGGCACCTTTTCCTTTCACCCAGCTGTTTTACAAGGTGATCTTCTAGGCATCCAGAACTGCTTCATCATTGCTTTGTAAAAGGACACTTATATTTTATTATCATGTGCTGATTGTATTGCAAACAGGCATTACCCTCACATTATCAGCTGCCTCTGATTTATCACCAGATTTATTATAGGTCCATAATGGAGTCAGATTTATGCTTTCATCTACTTTTATGTCTTAAAGAGACCAGCACAGGTTACATTTATCATCTTTCCTGATATTTAACTGAAAGGCACTTCTTTGCTGCTTTCTATCCAGAGTTCTCCTTCAAACAATCAAAATCTCTTTTGCTACACAGAGACAAACACTGCAACTAACTTTCAAACAAAATTTTGACTTTACTCACTGCAGTATATGCCACAAAAATGGTGCTTTTCTACACTGAACAAGTACTTTTGACAAGAGGAAAAAAGAGGAAGAAGAGTCAGAAAAGGAAATCTCCCAGTCATTACCACCCTACAGCCTCCTTAATTAAATGTCTTAATAACATTAATACCTCTAAATCAGTAGCTACTTTTTCCCACAGAAATCCCTAAACCTCTAAATGTGACAAGTGAAACCTGGCATTGAGCCAGGTAGAGTTTTCACAGCACATCTTAATTCATCATCTCATATAGCTCCTGGGCATGAACTGCACCAGGAACCTCTGTCTGCTCTGTTATCCCCAGAGTATCTATCACCTGTTATCAGCTAGGAATGAAAAAGGAAGCACAAAGCAACAGAGGCACAAGCCCCTTCCTGGATGAAGCAGAGCTCTGTCAGGAAAAGAATATCTGAGTGCTGCAACTAAGAACTCTGTGCAATATCAGTTCAGGTATAGGCAGCAAAGTTATTCATCTCACACCACTGCAGAAAAACTCACTGCCCTTGGTAACACAGGCCATGGCTAATAGAGCCCTCTTCATTAAAGGATTGGAAATTTGGCCACATTGCACTTCCAAAATGGAGAATGCCTTGATTTAAGCTTTTCTCTGGTACAAACACTTCAGCATATATTTTCAAGTAGTTTTCTCCCCATTTCCCTAGAGACTTCTCACTTGAGGAACATTAAATGCCTCCTCATTCTGTTTCCTGTTTCATCTGAATCTTTTTCACATTACCATGGTTTCACACTAAGAGCATAGAATTACACTAGATATAAGAAAGTTTTACAGGATGTTGGCACCGAAACTCTAGAACATCAATGAAGTGTAAATGTCCAGACATCACTGGAAATATTCATGGTCATGTTGGACAGGGCTCTGAGCAACCTGGTCTAGTTGGAGATGTCCTTGCTCATTGCTAAGCAGTTGGAATGATGACATTTAAAAGGTCCAGTCTACCTCAGACTGGTCTACGAATCTGTGATTAAACATTTCTCCCATTTGCTAGATGAGTTCAAAGTCAAAAGGAATCAAAAGGCTCACAGCCTGCTAGAGAATGGAGCACATTTGAGTGCTTTGAGAAGCACCAGGGCAGCAGCACTGGGCTCCTGATTCAGCCCATGATCCTGCTTGGCCTAGGTGCTGTACACACTGCCCACCTGCATGTTACGGCCCAATGATAAGAGATGCCTCTGCCCAAATTAAGGTGCAAAAGACACCTCATGCCAAAGTCAATAGTATGGGTTTTATTTAACAGTAAATGTGATGTGGAGAGATAGAAAGATACAGGAGGAAGGGAGTGGGGAGGGAAGAGAGAGAGGGAGAGAGAAAGATTAAGAAGAAAGCTATCACCACCACATGGGTCCCTGAAGAGTCCTGCTGGTCCTTCTTCACCCTGGTCTTTGATGGTGGGGGTCCCTGAGTTGTTCTTTGGGGGTACCACTTTTATACAGTCCAAGTGCTGGGTATCCACAACTGTGCTGTTCCCACAACTTGGGCTGACGTGTGTCACTTCCCACAGCTTGCCACCGTGAATGTTAGGCCTTTCTGTTTTGCCACCTGTGCTTACCTCAGGTTCCTGTGGTGGTGGCTTCTCCTATGGGAACTTCCTTCCTTGGCAGTGCTCTGAGATGTGCAACTGCATCCTTTAAATCCTCACACTGCGCTGTTAGATGGGAACACTGCACACCTCCCCTGAGCTCCCCAGTTGGTGCAGATTTGTGTGTGCCCACAGCTGCTGAGCAGGGAGAGAAGGCAGCAACAGGTTTAGCTCATTCTTGGGCACCAGAAGAATACAGCAACAAAAGATATTTTGATTTATACCAGGCAATGCCTGACCATAAAAATTGCTTTTAACACAGAAAGTACCTTAAAATTCAATGCTGTTTTTGCTTGGCAGTGCTCCAGGACCCATGGTCACTGTGATGAAATCCAGTATCCTCTAGCACAACAAGGCTCACCTCTGCTTCAGGCTCACTGCTGATACCCAGGCCTGAAAGGGAGTTTGGAAAATCCATTTACATAGGCCCCAGATTAGCCACAAACCTCACCTCTGTGGCAGGGCAGGTTTTTAGCAGAACAGACAGGTTTTGAACACACAAAACCTCCTTGCCACTACAAGGGAGTACTAGACCACTGTCACAGTGTGGTTCATACCACCCACTGCCACACAAACTCATACAATCAACCCCAGGTGGACACTCCAGCCAGAGTAATCAGGACAACCCTTCTGGTTCAGCTGGCAGCGACCCTGACCATTTACAACATCATGGCAAAACTCTTCTACATTTCACATTTCAGTCCATATCAAGACACTTCAGATATTTTTAGAAAAAACTTTTCTCATCTTTTTTTATTTCCTCCTCCTAAACAGAGCTTAGATTACTTAAAATCAATATCACCAAAAAAAAAATATTAAATGTTACACCTTTCATTAGCTGGACTGTGCAATCCTTTGCCCTATTTCAAGGTTGACAGGGAATCTCAAATTTGCCTCTCTGAAGTGCTCGTTCAGGTACCCAACAGTGTTTACCTAACTTGTTTTTTTATAAACTTTTGCATGGAATACAGCAACAGATGTGGACAAACTGTGCTTTAGCAGGAAAGGATGTTGAAGCACACTCTTTCAAGTCTCTTTTTAAGCTCTCTGCTGCACAAAGCAGTGTGGAGGCATAGCACCTGTGCAGGGCTCACTATCTTCACTCAAAGCAGCTCTGGATTTGGTCCACTGGTCTCTTCCAGTGTCAATTCATGGTGTAATGACAGCCTCTGTGCAATGTCCTGCTCTACAGCCTTGGAAATTCAACCTGTCTCTCAACGCTCCTGCATTTTCAATCTTCTCTGTCCCACAGAGATGTGCACTCCCACATCTGAGTACACAAACTGTCACCTCTCACTTGCCTTTCTTCTTGAGAAACCACCAGCACAGTTCTTCCTCATTTCTGTTTTGGGCTTGCTGGCAGGAAATTTTTGCTCCATTTTTTTTTCTTCCTTCCTGTGTTTCATTTGTTTGTTTGTTGCAATGTGTCTTGCATGAGCAAGCCCAGGTTAAGCATTGTGAGAAGCCATGGCACAACTGGAAAAGAACTGTCTGTGGGAGAGGGACACTCTCAGAAGTACGTACTTCACAGTGACTGCTGGTGTTGATGAGCACAGTTATCTCCTGGGAGAGCAGAGTGATTCCCTGCCTTCTTCCGAAAAATTGAAGGCACTGAGTTTACTAACACACATTAATAGGAAGGTGGATTTTGGTGAGACAGCATCCTTCGTGAAATAAAGAAGGGATGGTACAATACAACCCTGTTTGCAGAAACCAGGCAAAACCCAAATCAAGTTAGAAGCCAAGAAGCAGGGAGACATTGCTGGCAAGAATAAAACCCAGTCCTGCACTTCTGCAGGGTGCAGCAGCTCAATGTTTTTGATAGTCCAGAAACGGGAAGGGACCAGGACACGGCAATTCCCCAGCACCCCCATTAAATCAGGCCAAAAAACCTGCCAGCTGCAGGAGAGAGCGTCAATGAGCAAGGCAGGCACAAGATCGGGGTTGTGGGGTTGTTCAGTTCTTTTGCTTTTCACTTACAGTCCTACAGCCTGTGTCTCTTCCAGACCTGCAATGCCTCACCAGAAATCCCACAGCAGGGTTGTCCAGACCCTCGGGGGCAGGATTTTCCACCTCAGTTTTCTATGCTAGTGCTCCCATGGCTTGGAATGTTCTAAAGTTATGGGGAGTTCTAGAACCACGCCATCTGCCTTCTTTTTATTTACCCCTTGTCTTGTAGCTCTTGGTTTACACTAACACAAAAATAAGTCTTTGTGAATAATAGTCACAGTAAATATAAAATATCCGTTCTGTTAGCGTTTCCTGCAGAGTTAGCCATGGCTACCCCAGTCTCCTGCTGCACACATCATAGCCAACAGAGTCAGCACCCAAAGGCAGAGGAAAGACACTAGTACAGCTTTGGTCCCAGGGCTGGGGGAAAGAGCTAGAGCACAATAAGATTTGGGGGACTGGGGTGCATGGCCAGACAGTTGTTGATAAAACCCTCAGTTCAGCACTTGGGCAGCAGGAAAGTGTCAATGCCAGAGACTTTCGCTGGCTAATTCCCTGTCACCAGCCAACAAGACAATTAAAATTCAACAGCAGATCTCAGCTCTGCCTTTCTTTGTTCACTTTGTTCACTGTTTAACAGCTGGTGACAGAAGCTGAGAAAGCCTCAGTGTGGTCCAAAGGGCAGCATGGAGGCAGCAGGGGGAAATCAGGCAAAGCAAAAAACAAAAGGCAAGTAGTGATCAAGGAGAGCAGGAGCTGGAGAGGAACGGATTGTGCTCCTGGGCATTATCTTGCCTGACATCCAGACTATGCCGTGTCAAACCCAGAGGGGCAAGACTCAATGAGAAAAGGGAGTCTGAAGCCCAGACTGACAGACAGATGTAGAACATTGATCCCCAGCTCACTCCAGGCCTAAAGAACACCCTGCTTTCCTGAGACCACTCCTGGGAGGAGCCCTCATCTCTAAATGCCTTAGAAACAGCAGGAACTACCAATAGGGAGGAGAATAGTACAAAATCCAAGGCACTGCAGGATTTTTAACGAAGCACAGCTGATGGGAAAGGGCAGGAGAGCCCACCAGGCCAAAGGGAAACACTGCTGGGTTGTGGAGAGGGCTTGAAGTGTATCTGCCCCCACTTGGTGGGACCCCCTTCTGGAAGAGGGTGAAGAATTTCCATCTTCTCCTCCCTTTCCTACTTGCAAAATCTTGCCCCAGGTAATGGCTGATTAAACACTGTAAACTGCACTATTTAAGACACTGTAGCTGTGATACAAAACTAACTTCTTTCAGAGCCAATACCTGACAAAAACAAGCATACAGAGATACCTAGAGCTCCTGGAGAAGGAACTAGAATTGGTTGGGAAGAGTCTCTGAAAAACAAGAAAATCAATGACAAAGTCCATTTCAAAAAAGCAACTCCATGGAGAGCTATGTTTGTCCTCACATGATCAGCTCCATTGACCTAAAACACACTGAAATAAGTTTTGCTGTTGGTAAGAAAAGTTAACTCAGCAAAGCCCCTTTGCTCATTATCTGCGTTTTCTATAACTAACTTGAAAAATTGGAGGACACCCAAAAAGGGGAAATACATATATATATATATACACACACATATATAATTTGTTGTTCACTGTGTCTGCTTCAGACAGTACTTTGCCTGTACTTTGTGAAAAAAATGACATAATAATCTTTTATGTACCAGATGCTTCAAGGCAAACCAACTAAACAAGCTGCAAAGATTGCTGCAAGATTTATGATCCAAAATCCTTGTGGCCATTGCCAGGTCTGAAGGACAAAGTCTTCCTTGATGTTAGGACAGGTCTATTTACTCCTATGTGACTAACTGTCCTTTCCTTCACCATAAGTTAAGAAAACACACTAGACTATTTAAATCATAAGTTTTCTTTGGGTAGTGACTGTCCCATCTTGAGGATGCACAACACTTATGACCCAGCTGCTAATTGCTAGTTTTGATTTGGGTCCAATAAAGAGGGTTTGGGGAAAAAAAAGGGTATTAAGGACACAGTCCCAATAAATTAGCCAGACCAGACTCTGAGAAGGGCTCGTAGCTCTCTCTGCATGGGTAATCTTTCTAACCTGAGCCCTCTCCCCTCTCTCTTCTCTCTTTAACAGTTTTATTTTTTGGAGCTGCAAGATTTTTTTTCTGCTGAGTGCTGGGATAACAAATGTAGGAAGCATGTATTAGCAGTATTCTTTGGAGACCACCTACAGCAGTGCGATGAACAATGGGCCTTGAACCATGACTAATTTGTAACCCAGAAATACAGTGTATTTTTTAAATGTAAAAACATTACTCACACTTAATAGTTTATTTGAACTAAAACCATATTATTATCCCCTCATTATTTTACCTGGTATATTTTAGACAACTTATCTCAGGGTTGCCATAGCTACCTGCTGAGTGCCTTTGACTGGAGTGTTTGCAGTAATCAAAATTAAAGGCTTCTTATAAAAAGAAGTATGCTCTGACTAAAGAGGAACCTGGGCAAAATTGCCCATAACTGTATTCTTTTGCTCAGCGTTGCTTCTGTTGGGTGAGCTTGTGTGGTAGTTTGAAACACAGCTGGAAAATTAAACCCACTTAAGCTGCTCCCTTTTCCCTGTCTCTTCCAATAACAGGGAGCACTAGAAGATTGAGAGTTGGAATAACAACCTACTGAAAATGGCAATAGCCACAATAATATTAATAACAAAGAGTGTACAAAAGAGAGAAAGGGTTTTACCCACAGAAGAGTACTCACCACCAAACAAACAAAACCAAAAACTCTTCAGTTTTAATTACAATCCTTAGTCTCACCCAAATCACATCAAAATAAAACTTTGGAAAGGACTCTGCAAGTCTGTAACCTAACCTGCAGCTCAAGGTGGGTCCAGCCAGGATTAGGAACTTGTCCAGATGGGTGTTGGAGATATCCAAGGACAGATGGGGTGCAAAGAAGCCAGTGCCAGACACTTCTCAGTGGCATCCAGTGTAAGCACAAGAGGCAGTGGTCACACACTGAAACACAGGATGTCACTGTAAGCCCCCCAGGGACAGCGAGAAAGACAACATGAAGGCAGGTCAGAGGCTGGTCAGAGCAAAGCTAAGACCCCTCTTTCAGGCAAGGCTTCCTTTTTATAGTGTGGTTTGCAATAAGGAAATTACATGATTGGCCTATTCATCAACCACCTCTCAAAGGTGATAGGCTGAACAGCAAGACACCCATATTGAAAACATTTCTCAGTGTTCCCAAACAATACTGTGAAAAACAAGTGCAAGTGTGAGATAGAAGAATCTCTGTTTTCTTTAGGCTGCATGTAAAAGAGAAGATTCTCAGAATGTGAGAAAGCTAGAGAGTTGGTCAGGAAAACCTCTCTGCCAGCTTTTTAGCAACCACAACAGGAGATTATGTTTGAACACAGCAAGCACTTAGGAGTGATCAAGGCCTGGCAGAGGTTGTGGAGTCTCCAGCATTGGGATATTCAAAAGGCAGTTGTACAACCAGGTCTAGGTGACCCTACCTGAGTGAGGGAGTTGTATGGTTTCAGTGGTCCCATTTAACCCCAAACACTGTGAAATTCACTGTCAAGGATGCAATCCCAGGAAGCCTTGAAAGGCAGGCAGGACAGATCAAGTGAGACCTTCAGTTTAAAGGACAAATGCAATCAAAGGCACGGGGAGTCCCCATTGAGCTTCTTACCAGCACCTCCTCCAACAGCCCTTTTCAAAACTGAATGCCCCACCATACCAAATCTGGCCTAGGCCATGATACCAAACCCTCAGGAAGAGGGGGATGCATTCAAGCTCTGCCACTGCACCTCTGAGTGACACAAGTGTCTTGGTCTGAAACAAGTTTAAGGGGAAACGCCCTGGAGGGGACATCTGCTCCATAGAAGGCAGGTTTCAGCACTCCCTCCCCCACCAATATGAAAAGAACTTCTTGGATAAAAGTGAAAAAACCTATTTCTTTAACAAGCAGAGTGCTGGCAGGGCACAGAAAAAATGGATAATGTCAGATGATAAACCTCGATGCTGGTGGATTCGGAGCTCCCTCTGTAGCTGGCTCAGTCCCTCCCAAGGTCCAAGGCCAGGATGTGGCATCCCCACAAACTCCCTGCCAGTCCACAGGGTACGATGGTGTGGTTCTCGGACCACAGCTAGGCCCAGCAGTTCCAGAAGAAGAAGAAGAACTTCTGAGAGATTTTGGTATGCTGATATGGAAAAATTTCTTGCCTCAGTTAACAGGCTGGCTAAAAGCAGGAAGGTGCTCCCCTCGGCTCTGCAGCAGTGAGAACACTGGAGAGTGTGTGTGTGTCCTTGAACTGAAGAATTCACCTGGTTTCTCTCCCCCCCTCTCCTGGACCCAGCTTAAAGCTGAGGGACCCATTTCTGGGCAATAAGCAGATGATAGGGGAATACAGTATTATCATAAAATCACCCCAAAACAACAAGGTAGGTCCTGGCCTTTTCCTGTTTCTCTATTCCTCCTCTGGGTAGCAGACAAGACACATCCCTGAGCTCTGATCAGGTGGCAAGGATTTGTGGGCACAGCGACCAACTGCCCCAAGTCCCCCAAGGCAGTGACACATGAAGTAGCTTAGCTCTCCACAGCAGTGTTTCAGGATACTTCAGTATGCATCTAAATACTTACTTTACTTTTGAAAAGAAGTGAGAACAAGTAACTTAACACTTTTGGAAAGAAACCATTTTTAATTAAAGCTAGCAGGCCCTACTGGAATCATCCAAATGAACTGCAGGCAGTTAGACAATTAAAATGAAGGTCACTGGAAGTACATACTGAACAGCCAGCCTGATGGAGTATTTAAGTACAGAAGAGCTGGATAGTGCAATTAAAGCAGTTTGCACAAACACAACTCTGTTGGATTACGGGCAGACTTCTCTAAACCCTATAGGGACAAATCAACCAGGCAACTGCTTGCATTCAGGAGACAGACTCCTTTCCCACTGTGGCTAAAAGCAGCTTTAGGATCAAGTGGATCTGCATGTTAGCAGCTTGTCTCCCTTTCTACACCACATGGTGACAAGCATCCCTGTTTAAGGCTTGCCTTAGGGAATTGTGGTGTCTACAGAGGAGAAAGCAGGCTCCAGAAACCTACCCTAATCCATCGCAGGAGGCATGAAAACTTTATTTTACCGGATAAAACGTTCCTGCAAACCATAACAGCAGCCAGATGGCAAAGGAGGCATGCAGGAAAAAATGAGTGGGGAGCTTGAAATACTCAACAGGTCCCTTGGCAGAGAACTGGACCCAGGACTAGACAGCCTCCCTTTGCCTCTTTCTGGAAAGTGTGTAGAAAAGAACAATTTGTCCTTTACCGCCATTCATTCAGCTTTCTGGAAACAAGAAACAAACAAACAGTCAAAAAACACAAATTCAAGCCTCTTGCAGATTGTGCTGTTATGGGGCCTGCCACATTAATAAGGCAGGAAAACAATTTCTAAAAAAATGGAGTATATTTGCTTCACACCCACATAACAACCCATATACCTGAAGCAAACCAGCTCCAAAACGTCATTCCCTCTGTGCAGAGTTTAATAACCTCAGCCACCTCTCCAGAACTGCAATCCCCTGCTGTCCTGGTCTCCAGGCTTCCTGAATTTCCATTCTCCTCAGGCTTCCTAGATTACTTGCTCTAAAATGAATCTGAAGTTAATTACTCCTTGAAATGAACTTTTTTGGGAAAGTTAAATGTCAGCCTTTTCTAGTGCCCACTTCAGCACAGATTTTAGAAGGAATTATTGGCTCCCAGTGCTGATGTAAAAAGCTAATAATGCTCATTAGGTTATCCACTGCCATGTTTGAGGGATTGTCCCAGCGAGGAAACCCTGGCACGTTGCCCAGGTGTTCTAGAGATCCATGTCCAAGGTACATTTTGATCCTGATGGCTGGACACAAGCCACCCCCTGGCTGCCATACAAGCAGAAACCAAGTGTGAAACCCAAGGAAGGCTCTTCAGTGCCCTCACATTCTCCTTGAGCTGGGTGACCAATGCACAGGAAGACTTAACCCTGCACACTCACAGCTTTCCTAAGGGGACCCACAGACCTGTTTCGTAATTTTGCAGCTTTTTTTGCAAAAAGATGGTTTACCCCTTGCACAGAGGATAAGAGGAATCATTCATGGATCTTTCTGCCCCCTACTTGCTCAAAAAGCCCAGGGCCAGTCACTCACGAATTTGTGCTCTGCAAAGTCATGTCTAGAATTACAAGCTAGCCCCACTTTATGTGTGACACACCAAGTTCAGTGGTGCCCAGCTTGACAGAAAGCTCAACTCATGCCCTTCAAGACACAGGAACTTGCACTTTTACCCTCTGACCAATCCCTACTCTCTGATGATCCCACCGAATGGGGGACAGAGAGAAACTCCCACTGAGCCTCCCAACACTGCTGCCATAACCCATCCCTCTCTGTACCACAGCAGTGATTCCACGCTTAGCAAAGGAACCTGGGATGTTTTCTGATTCAGGACATTTCAACAATAGAATTAAGGGCACAGGAATCATAGCCAGCTGCTGCTTGTTTGTGATCCCTGAACATCCCAAAGCCCTTTCTGCATTCCTGTACTAAACCATGCACTGCTGCAAAACATAAGGAGGCAGAAAACCTTTTTCACAGAGCTGCCTGCTCCTCCCAAATGATACCAAGAGTAAGTCTTCAAACACTGCCTACCAATCCAGCCCAGGATACAGCAAGGCTAGAGGTGTCTTCTTAACTCACTCCTCCATGAAAGCAAGGTGCTGTCCCAAGCATGAGACTAAGACAGAAAGGTCTCTCTTCTCATCTTGCCCAAAATCATGTTGCTTTGCTTACTCACTGGGAAGAGAACAGCCCACTTGCCTGACATAATGGGCTTATGTCCAAAGACTGTCAAAGCTGCAGGAGATGAGCTTTCAGCACAAGCTCAGAGACACAATTTGTCCTGTCATGATCAGAAGCTGCACTGCCACAGCTCTTAACCCCACCACTGACACCACGCAAAATCCAATCAGCCTTGGCAGGAAGCTGACTGCAACAGGTGCTTAAAGGGATTCATCCTTAGAAGGGGCATGAGTGAAGAAGCCCTGAGAACCCCTTTGGCAGCTGGAAGGTACCTAATGAGTGTCTGGTGCCACCATGAGGAAGGGAGAATGGACTGCCTTGTTTAGACTTGTGTAGCCTTGTGTACCAGGTTCATGGTTCATTCAGCTGATGGACCAAAGTTCACTCCATGCAGAAGCTGCAGAGGCTCCCAACAGTTGTGGGGTATAGGATAGAAAGGGTAGATGGGTAGAAAACAACCCCATTTCTATCCCATGCCTACACCTCCCTAGAGTACTGGGGCCACTGCTAAGAGACCAGGAAACAACATCTCAAAGAAACTGCTGTCTGTCACTGTGGGATGGACATTCCACAGCTCCCACCAACTCCTGTGCTGTCTGCCTGAGCTGGACTTGCCTAAATGGCCAGAACAAATTACGTCGTTTGTCTTCTCCACCACCTAAATATAAGGTAAAGGAGATAACTCTCAGACCCAAAAGCAATAGAGGTGCCCAATGCAACAAGTCCTGCAGGAGAAGAGAGCAAATTGCTGAAGGAGCAGAGTTAGCAAAGTACTGAAGGTCTTAAAGCAAGGGGCTTGGAAGGGAGAACATCTTAGCATGACCTCCATGAGTCACACTTGGCAGCAACAGACTGGTGGGGAGTAATTTTGGGAGGTTTTGTCCATAGCTTTTCTGGAACCAGTCTTGCTCATGCCAACATCTTTGTTTTGAGGGCTGAAGTTCTGCCCTTTCACACTCATGAATACCCCAATCACAGCTAAGCTCTGGACAGCCTCTAGGAGATGGGTTGCTTGGCTTTGCTTGTGGTATCTCATATTTACAGCCCCTGTTCTTTTCAGCATCTCTTCCTACACCAAACCTTCACCTTCTGCTCCAGACCCATAAATATGTCTCAACAGACAAATTCAGCACTGGCAGCTTGTTCTCCAGCATCCCTATGCTGCTCTGCATGCCTTTTTAAAAGGCTTTTTGTACTGTACAAGTGAAGTTTGAAAAAAGGAGCTTTCCCAACAGAACCTTTTTATCCAAGCTTTCTTGGTGAAACACAAAGCATACCTCATGTTCCTGTGTGTGAGCATGAAAATTACTGCACTAGGTTTTAAGTCTTTTCAACAGAGTGGATTTTCCAGCATGGACTGTATAATGAACATTAGTATAAAAGCAGGTATATTAAAAAGTTGTCTTCAATGTCTTTGTGTCAAAAAAATCTGCAATTTTTCCACCTTTCCCACCCCAAGGTGCATTTCAGGCACCTTCTAAATTTGCTTTTGTTGATGTAGTCTTCTTTGCAGGCCTGTGGCCACTGGAAAAAAGTGCAGTGTAAGGTAATTTTCTTACAGCTTTGATAACATGATATGCAGCCAAATACTGAACTGCAGAAGAGAATAACAGAATAAAAATCAATACATTAATTGAACCTCACATAAAATTCAGTTGTTGAGTGTTCTCTACAGGAGTCCTTCATAAAAGTAAATGAAACAGACTCAGTGGGGAAAATAGATTTGTTCCTCTCACAAAAATATATACCTTGGATTCACAAAGAAAAGTTCTCTTCACCGTTCAGAGATCACCAAGGTTAGCCCTAAGCACTGAGAACACAACTCAAGTTTTCTCTGCTCCCAGGGCACACACTCTTGGAACAGTTCTATCTGGTGGTTAACACACAAAGCAACCTTGCAGATTTTTCTCAGGGCACCATCACAAGTACAGAAAAAATGCTTTGGAGTGAAACAGAGTGCAACTGAAATAAGGAAAAAACTGACTTTGGTAAGCTGCCAAGTGGCATTGCTGTCACACTGCTCTATAGAACATTCGTTTCCAGCTGTACCACAACTGTAACCCAACCACCTTTCATTCTAGCTCTTGGCTTTCAAGGAGAGCCACACATCAAAGTAACCAACAGACATGGTAATGGAGAAAGAAAGATTAAGCTACAAAGAGATGCTAGACAAGCATATTTTCCTAGGATATTTTTCTGGGAGCTGAGGCTCCTCAGCTCAATACAATTTCACCCAGTAAGACCACGATCTGCAATTCATAAACCATGCAAATGAGTTTCACAGCCTTGCTAATCCATTCCAAATCTGCTTCTTGTGCCACATTGCTCCCAGTCTGCCCTTGTCCCTTTGACCTCACACAAACACAGCTTTGTGTCAAGCACCACGGAAATGGGCCCCTTCTTACCCCCAACACAGCAAAGCAGCCCCTCCCTGGGCTCCATGGGCGGCCACCGCTTCTAACTTTTTATTGTAAATAAACTATTCTGTACCTGTCACAAGTGAAAAGGAGAACAGAGGTTCAGGGGGGAAAAAATAGTCTTTAGTGAGCAACAATTTGAATCAGCTAAATATTGTGACAGACAATCTGCATATACACAAAGTGTTTTGTGTGTATTCAAGCATCAGCTGTTGAAAAACAGCAGAATTTTATTTTCTACACAGAAGGAAGAATAGATAAACTTCTGTGGTTTGTTAAGTACCTCCATTACAGCATGAAAACAGCACAGCAAGTGTGAGTGTTTGTTTAGAACAGCTTAACTGCAGCGCAACACCCAAATCTTCTTAGTTGATAATGGAAATGGTTTGGGTATGAATATCCATTTTAAACATATTTATGTCATACTTCAGAGAAAAGCAAAACTAATGTTAGACCAAAAGAGTATTTCAATGTACAATTATCTTGACTCTTGGAGCAAAGAACATTCCTCTTAAGTTTACCACCTGGGGTTTAAGCATCACATTTTCTTCACAATTGTATTTTTTAAGCAAGGTATTGGGGGCTGCACCAAAGAGACCTTACAGCTCCTATCTGTAATGCTCAGTACCTGTTTTTCTTATAGTAACCCACCAAGCCTGAGTCTCTGGGGGTTCACAAGTGATGTAACCTAGAACCCTAGGGAAGTTTTGGGGGTTTTTGGTCTGATTAGCCTGCTAGTCCCATTGCCATATTTCTCTCAGTTTAACTCTCGTCTCTCCTCTTCCAAACATTTCCCAATGGCCAGTGTGAAGGGAGTAGAATTTAAAAAATGACTGACCAATCTCATGACAGCAACAGCCACACCGAAAGTTGTAATTTTCCTACGCTCTGGAGCCTACTATTTCCCCTCCTCATTTTCACAAGCTTCCCAAGCCTTTGTTGCCATCCTTACAGTGATCCAATGCTCTCTGCGAGCAGATGGCATCAAGCTCAGAAATCTTACACTTGTACTGTTACACAAAGCCCTGTCTGACCTGAAGCTATTCCCAGTGATATCATTGGCTTTCCTGGAATAAGCAGCAAACCCATCTTCAGAGATTTTAGGCTCTTGTATAGCCTGTAGTGTTGTTTAGGCAAGAATAAGGAAATGCATAAGCCAGATTTTCTTGGATCTTATCGACAGAGTGTATCTCAACATCTTATTTATTCAAAGTTTCTGAGAGAAAACAGTTTATCTGCTAATTCCAAGCCTACTGTTCAATTCCTCTGCCCTGAAAGCACAAGTTTCTCCTCTCATTATTGCCAGAAGGATACATTTTTCATGTCCTCTACTTCCTTCCCGAGTTCTGTCCTCTCTCCCTCCTCTCTCCAAAACACAGAGAACATTATGATCTGCTCTGTCCATAGGTCCCACACTTCCAGCCTGGACCTTGGATAGTGGCCTTCACACAATCAGCCATCACTGTGCAGGAAAGAATTTCATGGCTCCTTCAGCTGCTGTGTGTGAGAAGTATCCCCAGGACATGTCAGCAGCAGCAAGGTACATGTTTGCACATGGAAGAAAACTGTTCTAGTCATGACCCAGTGAGGCAGAGATATCTCTAAAACAAGCTCAACTGGAAGCTGAATTACTTCAGCACACCCCAGCCAGGAATGAGCCTGTAGAGATATCAGGGAACTCTCTCCTTTGTTACCACAGCTTTGGATGAGACTGCCACTTTCCCCATCAATCAGCAGCTCAGGTTGGGCATTCAACTACATGTTTGCATGGAAGTCATCAAATGTTAGGACTTTTAGTCCAGGCAGTAGAAGACTACAGCAGTCCTCTGCCTTACTGCCTTACCAATGAAGCACTTTGTTTTACCTGATGAGCCCTGACTAAAGTTTTGCATGCCAGATAAATGCCTAGGCCTGGGCTTTTATTGGCTGCACTGAAAAGGAAGGGATGAGACAGTGGTGAAGCTCCATATAGAGGGAGCTACACAGACAGGAGGAGGTTAAAGGAGGAAGAAACTCTATGTTGCATGGTTTGACATTTCAGTCTTCCTTCTGCTCCATGTTTCCTGTGCCCCTGAACTCCTGAATAAGGAAAGCTTTTCCTCTCTGCCACCTAAGTTTGCATTTGTGACACAGAGTCAAAAACTGGGCTGCACTGCTATAGCAGAAGATGCAAACTGATGCAGCATTTTGCAAAAAAGAGCAGATAGAAAGAATCCAGAACTTCTGCTGGGGACAGTGTGTGTGTGCTTAGCACTTGTGGTGATGCAGCAGAGTCCAGCAGCAGCTGCCCCAACACAGGCTGAACTCCTCTGGGAGGTTGAAGCAGGGGGAAGGGTCTTCCTGCCTGAAGGAAATTGTTGGAGAAGTGCAGGAGGACATGGGAAGTCTGCATAGCATCAGATGTTATAGAAGAGAACAGGATCTTCTCCAGGACTCTGAACACTCAGTGGCACAGCAGAAAGAAAATTCGGAGCCTGTACTTAGCAGGTTGGGGGAAAAAAGACTGCCATGATGCAAAAGACTGTAAGTGGATGACTTCAGGCACCAGGAGGAAGGTTGCTGCTCCACTTTCAGATCAGCAGCCACAGAATAGATTTAGTGTCATGATGTCAGATGAGGGGCCGGGAGTTGTTTTCTGAGCAGCGTTGGAAGCAACTGAGCCTAAATCATAGGGTGGCACCAGAAGAGAGAGTGAAGGGAGTGCTGAGTAACAGCAATGGGTGTCTCCCTGCTGGGGAGAAAGCTCTCACATACTCTTTTTTTAAATGGATGTGTCTCTGAAGTGCTTGAGCACTAATTCATGCAGCATGGGGAACAAACAGGAGGAATTAGGAGTCTGTGTGCATTCCAGGGTTATGAACTCATTTGGATCATTGTCACATGCTGCCTACAGGCTCATGTGCCTGGGGGGCTTTGATGGATGGATAGTTTTTTAGACAGAACTAGCCAAAAGAGCAAGGATGGTTAACAGTTGGATACAGTGATCTTAATGGTCTATTCCAAACTAAACAATCCTATAATTCCACAATAAGAAAATTCCTTTAATATGAGAGCGAAGAGGAATGTTCGAAGTTTTATCTTCAGGTGGATGACGAGTCAGCTGAGAGCTATGGGGTCATGCCCTGAGCACCCTGTTCTGGTTTACACTACTTTGGGACTTGGGACAGCCTTCAAAGATGCACATTTGTCTAAGACAAAGGCCCTAAGCAGAAAACAAAGCTTCACCCCAAATACAGCAAATGTGAATTTTAATCTCCTTTTCTCTCCTTGTTCATAGGATTTTTCACTTATTTGACTCCTCTCTGTTCAGAAAGGGAGAAAATTAAAGCTGGAAGTGAGGACTCCAGGGGACTCATTAACTATCCAAGCCTAGGCACAGAGTTCTGCTAATGATGGACAGTAGATGTTAAATTAATCTCAGCATGTTCCTACACAATACGAAGGTGAGGCAGAGCATGTCATCCTTAACAACCATGCCATGTTCCAACAACACTGTCCATTAATTACACAAATCACACACAGGCCTACAGTTTTACAAAGGCTTTCAAAAGTCATTTTTTGGTGGGATTTTCTGAGACCTCTCTGAGTGTCTTTTTTACCTACACACTAGTCATTGTGTGGCTAATGGGCCATAAGAGTTATTTGAAGGTTGTTCTTTGCTGCTTTAGGCTTGTCTTTTACGTCTAGAGTGTGTACATTGTGCAGGAAAGCACATTACAGTAAAACTAACTCTCCTCATCCAGAAGGAAGCAGAGGAGTCAGATAACAAATCCAGAGATGTTCAAGTAAATATCTTCAAGTTAATGTCCTTTGGACAAAATAGGCCAAATAGCCCAATACAGACAAATGGTAGAAATTTCACACACTTTGGCAGGGAACTGCCCTTGAAAATATGAATGAAGATGGACAGATGGCCTTTGAATCCACGAGAGGCAGAGAAGAGGAGCTAATCAGAGTTATTTGGCACACAAATGTCTGCAACACTCACTACCCTGAGAGAAGATAGGCTTGTACATCTGCACCTTCAGGTTCAACAGGTCCTACCTTAAAGTGCCAGAGGCTGGGAAGGACTTTCAAAGAGGAATAACTCTGTGCACCTTACTTCTTCTGGGTACTTTCTTGTCAGAAAGACAAGACCTGGTGCACAAGAACTCCCTTTTTCCTTTTTTTAACAAAGACAGTCCAACAGAACCTGAATGAGAAGGACAGAGCATATCCAGTGAGAGCAACCACAGACAGCAGTCATCACTGAATGCTTCTGTGCTGATGAGAAAGGTTCAAGGTCAAGCAGAGAAATGAGGCCAGTATCAGCAGGTACAGCACCAGGCATCAGCCTACATAAGGCACAGCTCAAGAAAAGCCCAAGAGAAAGAGTCTGAGCTTAAGGCACCTTTAGGACAAAGTTTTTTTCCCCAATACCATGATCCCAGGTTATAACTGCACCATATGGGAGCCACTCCTGAGAACAGCCACAGTCCCAGGAGGGGGGGCAGAGTGTGCAGAGCCCATTTTGTTTGCTCAGGTCCTGGCAGCAGCAGAAGAAAAAGAAAGTAAAAGATGGTGTTATCTATTGAACAGGTAGGAGTCAGAATGGCTTAGCAGAGCTTAAGAGTGAACCCAGATCTCCTGAATCCTTATTCTGTGTCTGGCCCAGGAACTCTGCCATGACACTCAGTCACTTTATACGCACAAGAAAAAAAAAGGTTCTTAAGAGAAGTTCAGGGAAAAGATTCATTTGTCTTCACCTCTTCCCAGATGGATGAAGTTATCCTTCTTCAAATAGGGGAAATGATACTTTGAGAGTGCTTTTATGTTCCTTTTATTAATAATGGAGCAGAAAAAAAAAGATGTGTGATAACTGCAGAGAGAGAAGTCTGCAAGGCTGAAAGGACTAATTGGAGACAGATGGTCAGATACAGGATCTTAGAAGCATGAAGATCAGCTAAGAACATCTGAAAATCACTTGAAATTCTGAAAGAGCAAAATCACATATTTTAATTCTGTGAATCCAGCTGCAGTCTTCAGTACTAAAACCCAGTGTAGCTCAACAAACATGAATGTGGTCACAACTGACACAAGAGCACAGACTTCATGCTGACCTACCTGTAGGGGTTCTCAGCAAGAAACCTGTGAGAGATTCAGCTCCTGTTGTTATTCACTGCTTTGCCCCACCATTTCCATCTTTGACTGTATATTTATAATATCTGCCTTAATCTTCCTTCACTTTTACTCTCATGAACTCTGCCTATGACCACCACCCCCACTGCCTGATTCAAAGGGTCTGCCTGACATTTACATGTCTGCTCACTGGAGGAGTGACAACAGGCCAGTGTTGACTCCCCATCCAACAAGCACATGAACATTTCTCAAGTGGTCTGTGACTTCACTTCATAGGGAGTGAGTGTGTAGGCTTTGATAGACCCAGTCAGTGACCCCATAATCCTCCCTGTCACTCTTTGGGTATCGAGAACAAGCAGAAGTGCTGGATTGAGGCAACCCCATGGTCTGGGACAGATGATATGGATGGGACAGATGACTTATGTCTCCAGAGGAAGGTCTGACCTGCCCTCTCATCAGTCAGCCATGCTGCTGCTCCACTCAGACAACACCCATGTGGGGATGACATTGAACAGCTTCCTATCCCAAAACGAACGATCCTCACTTGCACTCAGTCTCTGAGTCACTGCAGAGAAGAGCTGTAAGGGTTCCAGCAGGCAATGTGGGAGGCGTGGGGATGCCCATGTCCCCAGTGTGATGCCCAGATACAGGGGAGCAGCCTCTCCACCAGCTCTGCCTCCCTGGCAATTGCCCGACATGCCCCTGTCAGCAGGAACCCCAGGGAGCTCAGACCTTCACTGCTGCAAACAGCACTGATCATTCATGCTGCAAATGGGGCCATCAATCTCTGGCTAATGCAGCTTGTTAAAACAGCAGCCATCACTTTGATGAAGCAGCACAGTGAGAATGTCGTTTCCTGGCTGCCACTTATAGGGAGATAAGCCCAGAGATCTCAGATAACTCAGATGTTACAGGAAACTTAAAACGCAGCCGACAAACCCCACCTCACTATCTCTGTTCACTCCTAAGGGGTGTTTTTCCTCTTCCTTGTATTCCTTTGGATGTTCTTTACACATGCTATAGTCACTCCTTTCTCCCATGTTTAGTACGAGGGACATTTAGTCCATCTACTCAGAAACAGCATCTGTTATGGTCCTAAGTCAAATTCATCCCAGTGGAATTGTAAGTCTTTGTGGCACATAAAATACACTGTGTGAAGTGCCAAATATGAGAAAGACTGCTTCAGGGAAAGAGCACCACAGCACAAGCTGTAAGTCAGAGCAAAAGATATTTGGACACAGAGGTAGAGCTGCTCTTTCCTTATAGGGGAATTGTGTCTGCCTGCTCGATGCTAATGCCTCTCCCACCCAACATTTCTCTCCCCTATCTCTCCATATTCAATGTTTTCCTTTTGTTTGAGACTCCCTACCATCAGGTTTCCAACACCGTGAATTTCTTCCCAAACATTGGCTCTTTTTGAAGCTGCTGATGTGACACAGCTCTAAACTTTTTCCTTTTGGGGTGGGGGTTAATCATTGCCATTCAGATCTTTGCTAATAAAATGTATCAGACAACAAATGAATCAAAGTAATGAGACAAGACTGTCACTTTGTGGGAAATCAATGTCATGGTGTTTTAGAAGCAAACTCCACTTTACAGTCACATTACAAGAATGAATCTATCTAGGCCGCTCATTTCACTGTTGATTCTGAGACATGCACCATCAAACACCAGCTATGCAGCTCGTGCAGAATATGAATACGAGCACACATCTTATGTTTGGAATATATAGTGCTAGACTGCATTCCCCAAGACTTTTGCATGAAGGTTTCCTATTTTGCATAGCTTACCAGTCCCATTCAAGATTTTCAGTAAAAATAAGTGGTCAGTGTTCAGTGTGGTTACTCAGGTCAGTACTGTTATCTTGTCCCATAACTACAGCAAGATGCTGAATCCCTCTTGGGAATGCATCCTGCAGAAACCTGCAGTTCTAGTAAGAAATCCCCCAGGAAAGCTATTATGGTACTCTAAAACAGTCCCCTGGTGAGGAACACTGTTTTCCAAAGCTCATTCTAGGAAGCATCCTGTGAGCAGAAGTGCGATCCCGTGGGCTTGAAGACCCAAGGGATTTTTCCTCACCAGCCTCTTTGCCAGATTTCCAGCTCCTGGGTGTCTCCACACAGCAAAGCCTGTATCTCAGAGATACAGAGGCACACAAAACAACATGAATAAAGAACAGTGCCTTTACTGGCCTCCACACAACCACCAGCAGCACTCACATAAACAAAATCAGCAGCCCCATCTAATTGCAGTCTGCCTTGGTAGCACAGAGTTCCTTCCTCCTTTGCTACAGAAGCAAGCACAAAGATCCTTTAGAAGTCCAGAAAGAGGGACAGGTCTTCTTTTGGGTTTATTGTTGTTGCTGTAGTTGCTTTGCTTGTTTTGTTTTTCCAAGCCAAATATTCATTAAGATATCTTCTCCTTTGTCTCAGGGTGTGTTTTTTGCAAGTCACCTTTAAAGTGAAGGTTTTAGAGGTGGGTGTCTTCTCTCTACCTACCTGGAACCCTGCAGCCATGCTCATCAGATGGCCTGCAAAAAACCCCACAAAAGCTGTGCTGATGATTAGCCATGGGGACACCTGTTATGGGGGTCTAGCAGCTTGGGTCAGGAATGATAACAGCACCAAGCATGAGGCTGCCCATTCCCTGCAGGGAATCTGCAACAAGGGAATCTGGGTCTTCAGGCTCTGACACAGACAAAATATCTGGAGCTTCCTGTTAAAGAAGCTTTGCTTTAGCAGCTCTTAGAAAAGACCCTGCTGATTTGTTGGCTGTGAACTGCAGTCATCAGCCCAAAGATGATAAAACATTCAGAAGGACTGGAGGGCAGTTCTTTCTTGTGCAACATCAACTGATTGATTTAGTAAGCACTGAGAAATACAGCTACCCCTCTGCAGTGAGATTTTGGACCCATGCTTTGAATTCATCTCTTTGGAGAATGCACAGAATCATAAAAACCCCCCATATACTCAAACCCCATTGCAAGAGTTTAGTATCATTGCAGGAAAAGCAAGGATCCATTGCAGTATCAAGACCTCTCTGCACAGCAAGATGAGCTATTTCAGGGAGTAGTTCCAGAGCAGAGTGGTGACCATCTGTGTCACAGTTTGAGGACCCAGAGACAGAACATCCTCTCTGTTCCAGAAAATTGCTGTCAATGCCAACAGTCCGAAGTCCAGCCCAACCCCTGCACAATGGGGTTTAACTCTAACTGATGCAGGTTATTTTCCTAGAACACATTCACAGGCTTCACACTTCCTGCACGAGGGGCTTTGCACCACAGATGAGTTTAAATCAGCCTGCCGTGGTCAATGAGTCACATTAAACACTGCTGTCCCCCTGGAATTCCCTGCTGTCAGCCTACTGGCTGACGTGAGAGCCTCTTTGGGCCCGATGCTGATGTTTTTATTCACAGCCATTTCCTCACCCCACCCTACAGGCACAGTGTGATCCCCCCCTTCTGCACCCACACTTGCCATGGCATGTGAGTCCCTTTCAGACTTAGAATTGAAACCTTAGTGGAGGAAAATCCCCAGAAATATGGGTAAAACCCCACAGGGGCTCATTACAAGCAAAGCACCGTTCTCCTGTCAGGTGAACAGAGCAAGATCTGATCCGCTGTGTTGCGTGTCCCCGTGCTGGATGTGCCCGAGCCTCGCTTCCCGGCGCTGTGTCGGCGTGCCCTCTGTCGTCAGAAGCTGCGGGTTTGTCACCTACCCACGCAGAACCACCGAGCTGCTAATGGCAGCAATTCCTGCTTTCCTGGTGCTGCTGTTTCTGCAGCCGCTTGCAGCCCAATGCTCTGGCAGAGCAGAGCTCCTTTCCTGGCTGCCCAAAAAGAGCAGCATGCACTGATGAACTCCCTGGAGTTTCCCTGAATTCGATTAGTGGAGAGCAGTGACCCAGAGCTGCTCGCTAAGCTGAAGGTCTGCATCCCTCCCCCTCACAGGCTACTCTGCAGTGTCTCCATGCTCATCTCTGGAAAACTCCTGTCCATCCTCTTCCATGCTCCTCTGAGGCATGGTCTGCATGCAATCCAGCATCTGTTTTACCTCAGGAGTGTTCAGATTAATAGCTCTGTGTCACTCACACCTCACCAGCCTGACTTCCAAATTCAGAGCGGAAGGTGCTTAAGACGTGAGTCAGGAGACTGTTTTCCTCTTCCATGCTCTTTCCAGGGAGAGAAAGGCGGGTGCCTTTCAAGAACAAGCCACAGGGAAGGTATGACTAAGAGGCACCTAGGTTCTCCCTTCTATCAGGCTGCTCAGAGCAAGGCTTTACAAATGAACACCAGAACAAGTCTGGGTTTAGCATTTTAGTACAGGGAACATCCCTCAGGTTGTCTGTTCCAGGAAATGAGGGTCTTTTCACATCCACTGTACTAATGAGGTAGAGTTGTATAAGAACCATTATTATACCCATCTTCTCAGACAGTGGAAACAGCACTTACCCTTTACCCTATAAAGCTCATTTATGGCCCAAGCGAGCGGGAAGAGAGTTTATATTCTCCTCTCCTTGATTAAGCACTCTTCTTGAAAAGCTGGGTTCACTGCTTATGAGCAGCAGAGGACTTAAATTGGACTTCCTCACATTTCACACTTTCTGGCTTCCTGAGCCCTACAGGAATCTTTTGTCTGCAGCAGACACCATACACAGAACACAGTGCATGGACAGACACACACAGTCCCACAGGTAGTGCTGTCCCTATGCTTTGGCATGGGACAAGTGACAGTCCCAGATAGCCCAGCACATGGGACTTGCAAGATTCTGCGTGTCCCTCCACAGGAACCCCTGCAGGGGAACAGAGAGATGGGGGCTGGTAGGGACATGATTTGCAAATAAACGCCTCCCTGAATTTCAGTGACCCAAATACGTACCTAACCACTGGCATTTTAACAGGCATTGTATAATTAGTGAGGGAGAATAACTTTAGGTCTATTACCATGAAAATGGGAAGGGAATTTACTGTCTGGAAATTAAAATCTTATCCCTTTTGGCAGCATACAGAATCAAGAAACAGGCATTTTTGCTTAGGGTATAAAACCAAACCGCACTAGCAGTAACTGTGTTTTATCTCTTGGTAATGCACAATAAAAGATTCAGATCTAACTTTATAAAAGGCAGCAGTAATCAAAGCCAGCACAGACTCATATCAAATATTTCAAAGATGCTAATATTTATTGACCTTCTTTTGTGTATCTCTTTCTTTTTTCCTAAAGTATTTTACTTATTTTAATGATCTGATGGTAAAATGTAGATGAAAATGTAGATGAAAATTACCCAGACTTTCTCTTGAAGTTTGCTGAATGTGAGTACCAAAAAGATCTCTGTGTACCATGTGCATGTGAGTCAGAGTGAGTTTGAGGGGTTCATTATTCCCAACGTGGATAGATCAAAATATGAAAAAGAAAACTGCAAAAGGGAAGGGGAAATTACAACAACAGTGTTCCCAGAGCTGTGCTCCATTTGAATCAGGAAACCACACCAGTAATATCCCATTCCAAAGGCCCCAACACCACGCAACAACTCCCGCAGCGTTGAACAAGAAAGGGAAGGTCTGGCTGGGTTGGACCCACTGTTTGTCAACAAGGCTGAAACAGCCCCTGCACTTGGCCTTCCAGGATCCAAGTGGTGTCCCATCTGTGCTTTTCAAGGCATGGAGTGCTGCCATTTAGTTCTGAGACCACCAACATAACAAGGACACAGAACTGTTTGAGCCAGTCTGGAGGAGGCCCAGAGACGTCCAGAGGAGCGGAGCACCTCTCCTGTGAAGACAAGCTGAAAGAACTGGCTGAAGGCTCCAGGAAGAGCTTCTAACAGTCTTCCAGTCCAGGAAGTGCTTCTAGCAGCCTTCCAGTACTGAAAGGGGGCCTGCAAGAGATCTGAAGCACTTCTGACAAGGGGCATGTAGTGACAGGACCGGGAGGAATAGCTTTAAATGAGAATAAAATAGATTTAGATAAAATGTTGAGAAGAAATACTTTACAGGGAGGGTGGGGAAGCACTGGCACATGTAACCAGAGCAGCTGGGATGTCTCATCCCTGGAAGTGTCAAGGCCAGGCTGCATGGGGCTTTGAGCTACCTGAACTAGTGGAATGTGTCCTGCCCATGCCAGAGGGGTTAGAATTAGTTGATCTTTAATGTCCCTTCCAACCCATTCTATGATTTCATGATAACAACAGTTCTTTGCAACCACCTAATTTAAACCTTCTCAAATGCATTTTTACTTTTATTAAGCAAAGCTTTGCACACTGATGGAAAGAGTCCAGAGCTTGGATTCATAAAGCTAAGTTATTGCTACCAGTAAAAATAAATAGATGGCAATTACTAAGGAATTACATTTAGACCAAATCCAACAGAATTTATTACCCCTCTGAATATGTGCAGCATAATATGCAGCAAAACAGAACTTTAAGGAGAATGGGTGGGCAAAGAAACTTCTCTTTCTTTTTAATGATGCAGCCAAGAGGCAGCCAAGCTCATACAAAATCTGAAACCCAAAGCTGTAAGTGAAGAGAGCCTCTAGGTGCAGCACTCATGCAGATAACAGCAAATGGTTCAGCAAGGGGTATAATGCAAAAAAAAAAGCAGAGACAACTCTGCATTAAATGACAACATCAGGATGGAAGAAATCCTATTAGAGAGATGCCTTCTGTTAAACTTTATCCTCTACAACCAAAAGGTTTTAATGCAAGTCTACTAATGCTCTTTCCACTGATGCACCCAAGCTCTGGCTACCAAGCCTTGCTGCAGGTCAGAGCCCTTTGCTTTGCCTGTGGAATTTAATTCATGTGAAACACACTTGAGAAGGTTATCAAGCCCAAAAGTACTTCCAAGGCTACATATGTGCTTCCACTTCAGGAGGCAAAAATCAAGTTCCCAGTGTAAAAGCACAACTGCAGCTTTTATCAGCTTTTCTGCCTGTGGGCACAGTGCTGTAATGGGAACGTGAGGCAAAGCAGAGGATGATCCCACACAGTACAGCCCAGACCATTCCCAGATTAATAATGCCAGCTTCCAACACATTCTTTAAATACAATATTGGTAAAATAGATTTTTTTTTTTAAGAGCATCTAAAAGCTGGGAAATTTTAAATGATAGTTCCCACAAATTATGTCTGACTGTACTCTCAGAAAACCGCATCTAACTACTGTGGAAATATGAGGTACATTTTTCTCTAAAATGATAATAGTTTCCTGGTTAGGAAGTGGCAGTGCAATAGCTTACAAAAGATGCTCTGAAACAGCTTCCAGATTATGTCCTTGGAAAATGAAGAACTGTCCAAAACCAAAATTTGCCCAGATTATTTTATATATGCTGGCAGCCTCAAGAGTAGAGATCCTTGCTCCCACCCAACTCAGGGATGCAGCTCTAGGGGAGACTGGTGTGCAGGGCTTTGGTTTATTTGTGAAATCCCTGGTGCTCAGCTTTCTCACCTCCTTAGTCCTGTTGATCCTTTCTCTTCCAGATGTGTTCAGCCAGAGATGGGCCCTGTCCTAGAAGCATTACTGAGGAGATGCAGCACTTGCCACACACACAGAGACTGATTGCTTTGTCCCCCTGTATCTACTACCCCTGCACGAAGTCCCAGGATTCTCTTGCCATTGTGCTGGCAGGCTGTTAAAGACCTTTCCCTTTAATTTAAAGGGTCACATTGATGGAGAACTCAGTCCCTTGGCAATCAGGCTGATTGCTCTCACTCTTGAAAATCTACATTGTATTTCTTCATTGATTCTCACTGACTTCAATTTCCAGTCACTGGGTATTACATCCTTTCCTATTAAGAAGCCCTCTAACACCTTTTCTCCCGGGCCAGTCATTTCATCAGGTTCTTTGTGACACACTAAATAGGCTGGCAGCCTTATTCAGGCACCACAGTACAGCGGGTCCCAGTGCTGACCCTCCTCCTCCTGCTCTGGAGTTCTTTAATTGCAGGATAATATCTGGCTCCCATTTGTCAAAGACTAGAGCAAAAAGGGATGTCACCACTGTTGCAGTGGGAACAGAGTGGGATGTCAGAAGACCCCCACTAGCCTTCTTGTAAAGATTCCAGGTTTTTCTGAGTTTATTTTTGTTTGCTTGTTTGGGCTGGTTTTTTTTTAGAGGGAGAGAGACTCAGGTGTGTTGTGAACACAGATCTATTTGGCTGATACAGAGGCAGGTGAAAACTCTAGCTTCCACGAGGGCAATCTGTGAATGCTCTGTAGGTGCTTGTGTAGTCCAGAACTCTCCCTCCAATCCCCAGGGAAGAACTACACTCCTCACCTTGCCACAGACAAGAAGAGTGCGTTTGGGATCACCACTATTATTTTTTCTGACCACAATGCCACTGATATCCTGGGATCTTTTTCTGATGTCGTGTATGAAGCCAAAGTCTTGAAGAAAGGCTTCCTTCAGGAACTATGGAGCTCTGGAACTGGAAAGGTAGGACAGCTTCTTCATACACCTGATGGAAAGCCTGTATTTGGCTCACGCTGCCTAAATGCCAGCTTAACCCTCTCTCCCCAAAAGTGCCTCAAGACATCTCTATTTGTTCCTAAACTCATCAGCTTGAGGGTCTGTTCCCAGCACTCCCCATCATGCTGTGTTGGAGTGGGGTTTGGGGCCAGGGTCTGCAGCAGCAGGATCAGGATGTTCTTACAGGCATGGACCAGCTTGCTAAGAATACCATGCTACAAACTGCAATGGTACAGCAGGCTCCAGATTTCTTTCTTTGTGAGCTTATCTGCATTCACTTTATCCACATTCAACCTCCCTGACTTTCCAAAAACTGTCAGAATGACCTGTTGACAGAGGTATGCTCCAATTCCTCCTCTAGCAGTGACATCCTCTCGGCCCCGTAGAACCAACCTCTGACTTCTCTAAATCAGCACATTCCCTCATTCCAACTCACAGCTTCATTTAAATTCTTTCAGGGTTATTTTGCAGATGGGCTTTGTGCATTCTGACCCTCTGTGCAAAACTCCCTGAATGCAAAACCATCCCTGCTCCTGCTGCAGCAGCACAGCGAACACCCTGCTCTCTGAAGGACCAAAACACTTCAAAAGAGGGGGAGCTGGAGGGAGTCTCTGACTCTGACTTCATATAAGGAGAAAGAGCAGGCAGGATGCATGGGCATGGGAAACATTCATCCTTCATGCTCAGAGCCCTGGTGCAGGCATTCTCCCAGACACAGCTGATCCTGGCTTAGTTTCCCGGCTGAATGTGGAGGAAGGTCTCTCCTCCTCGTTTTTCCAATGGTCAGACCACACTGATGGTACTTGCTGTTTGTCAGAGCATGGATTGCCTCACTCCAGGGTCAGGCTGATCCCAGTCAATTCCCCTTTTCCAGGGACAGTCTACACCTACCAGGTTTATAATTCTTCCTAACTGGAGCCAGTGTTTGCAAAGTCTCTGTCTTCCTCTGTGTCCCTTTTTTCCTTCCTTGGCCCTTGCTGGTGGCAGTGACCTGCAGCACCGCCTTCCCTGACTCAAGAGGGCAGGGTCCCTGTCAGTACTCCAGCTGAAATGGGGAAGGCTTGGCTTCACTGGTTCTGGATGAGCTAAGTCAGAGGTAGGTGTTAATGCCATTCCCCAGCACACATTTACAGCTCCTGACACAGTCACACACACATTTACAGATGGACTGGGGCGAAGGTTTCCATGCCTAATCCAATGTCAGTACAACCAGCAGTAGTTGTTGATGTGTCCATACCTCCTGCAACTGCAAATAAAAGATCCCAGGCCTTTGGAGAGATCTGCTTGTGACAGGACTGCCACACAAGGCATCCCAGCAGTTTGACAGCTGGCTGCTCACTTCCTAAAAGCTCCTCATTAGTAGATGGTGTTTATGCACAACAAAATGAAACAAGTCCAAATCAAAGGAAAAGATGGTTTTTTCGTACAAATATGCAAGAGCCTTGCATGAACTCACCTTCAGAACTCTGTTGCTTATCCCATTTTACCTGATCTACAGATGACAGAAAATGAAAAAGAATCAAATAGGACTTGAGTTAAGAGTCACAGGCCCTGTAAATCAAGAGAAAGCCCTCTTTTTTACTGACTCTGGCTTTCTTGCAGGTCTGCAGAGTTTAGCAGTGTGGTCCCAGAACTGAGGTTGGGCAGGCACATCAAGCTATTGGATATGATTTACCATTTGACATTAATTCCATCTAAGTGAAGTGCTAGGATGGAAACTACGTTTACATCAACTAGAGTTCATGTTCAGCTCAGCTCTGAGTGCTTTTCTGAAAGATACAGCTCCTGTTCCACACCTGGGAGGCCAGAGGAGGAAAACTAACTCCTTTGCTTCTGAATGAATCCCAGAAATGTCACACTTTCTGTGCCAATCCGTGCTCCAAGGTCCTGTCCCAGGTCTCCTGGCCACTTTTATCAACCTCAAGAGGAATGCCTTTCCACAGTGCACAGTGGAATCTTAGCCCAGCTTAGAGCAGAGGTGTAGCTTACAGGCTCTGAATTAATCTCAAATCCACCTTTTACTTAGTACTCTGCTGGTTTACAAAGAAATACATATTCCCACAGGAAAGAAAAGATAAATGTTCCCAGCTCTTCAGTGACACAGCTGCCTCCCTAAGTTTTCATACAAATGGTTCTTTGGCTTTCTGGATGATGCCTTCATGCAAGTAAGCAGGCCTAGACAAGAGGGTGTGTGTCCCAAGTTATTTGTCGGGAGTGGAAGTGTCCCAAGGCTGCCATTCCCCTCTCCCCTGGCTCATTAGCGTGCTCGTGTGATGATGCTGGGCTACCCAGCAAGAAGAAGGAGAAGGGCAACCTCTCTGAGTATCCAGGGAATTTTTCTCACACATCAGTGTTAATTTTAAATTCTCCCAGCTCCTTCCATCTCACACAGAAAATCTGCAGGGCCTCAGTCTCACTTTACCCCGCTGCATTACTCGTTTTGGTGATGGGTCTTCCCAGGCAGCTTGGGATGAAGCAATTTTATTCTGTAGGGAAAAGCTCTTTCTGACTGAGAGAGCTGCTCACTGATCTCTGCTCAAACTCTAAACGTGACATCCCACTGTCTCAGAGAGGTCAGCAGTCTGAAGAATCAGAAATAAATGGGAAGACCTGATCACTGTGGCTGCTTGGGAGGTTGGACAGGCTCAGTTTCAAGGAGGTCTGTTCCCCCCCTGTATCCCTGCTCCCATTGCCAGCGATAACTCCTTACTTTTCAGCTTTCACCCTCAAGCACAGCCCAGAAAAGCCAATTTGAAGGACTGCAGGGCAACACCCCTGACACACAGCTTCCCACTCTAGCAGTGTTACACAGAATGAACATCTTTGAGCCAGAGCAAGAACTCTGGTCATGGGCCCAGGGGGAAGTGTTGGAGCTTGGCTGCACCTAGGGCACATACAGCCAAATGAGGAACCTAAATGTGCTGGAAAACCAAGACAGCACCAGAGGAAGATCAAAGTTAACACACAGCTTGACCCTTTTCCATACCCTGCACACAGTGTGTGTTAGAGCAGCTTCCCTGATGCACTGCAGCAGCCCTGTTTAATGGCAGTACAATCCAAAGCACTCTGACTTACTCTGGCTGTGTATTTCTCATGGAAAACAGAAAAATAAAATAAATCTAAGGTACCTGAAAGAGCTCATTTCACAGCAATATATTTTGACATTGCAAAAAAACATCTTCTGCAGAAGATTCCCAAGCAGTGTCTCTAGCACAGCTAAATTAATTCTGCCAGTCTACAACAGCCAGCTGCACTTGCTCCTTCCAAGAAAAGTGTAGAAATCTCACAGGACCTCGAGAGGAGGTAAAAAGGCATCCCATTGTTCCCTGACCACCACTGCACAGCTCACACAGTGCTCTGAAGCAGGGAGGCTTAGTGGCATTTCTGGATCCTTTTATAAAACTTAAGCACAGCTCTCCCATCCTTGTTAACTACCTGGTTTTCTTCATAGGCACTGACAAAGCAGGGGCTGTTCATAACTGCCCTCTCAGGTGGAGCTGTTTTTGAGAAGTCCCTTTTGTCTGCAGACAAGGGCTTTGAAGCTTTCGCTTTGTACCTATGATCAAAAACTTCCTCAGCCTTACAGCAGGGGTGGAAGGACAGGGATTCCAATTGCTGAGAAACAGCCGTTGTTGCAGTCACGGAAAAATCATTAAGCCCTGATTGATTCTTCACTTTTTTCTCTATAGAACCACATTTTTCAGCAGTGGATTTCAGCAGATAACAATTGTGTGGCTGTTCAGCCTCTGCCCAAACTACAGGGAGAAGCAGAGTGCCTGGGAATGGAGAAGGGATTTCATTTGCTGCCCTCAGCATGGGCACCACAAGTGCCTAAAGTAACAGTGTCAAGCACACAGTTCTGCTTGATTTAAATTTTATTTAGGACCTGATTATCTGCTCTCTATGGGACACCATTCTCCAACACCATCCTCATAGCCCAGGGAGCATTTTGCACGTGCTGGTGTTGCCACCTGTGTATGAAAGCCCATCTCAGCCCTCCTTCAGCTGGTGGTTGTTCCTTGTGGATGTGAAGAACCAGGGAAGAGCTGTCAGTGCTGGTGAAAGGAAACACAGCACAGCAGAAGCAGACTGGGGCTGTCAGATCCAAGTCTCACCAGCACTGAATAGCTGGGTACCTGCCAGGCAGAGGAGCTCCATTGAATTGTGGAAGGGACTTTCAAACACCGCTAAAGAGCAGGGATTTTTCTCCCCTCACATGGGGAGACCAGCAGTGTGCACTGCATTGCAGACAGAGGCCTGCACTGCTGTGCCAGTGTCTCACTGTGTCTTGCACTTGCTTTTTCGTGGCTTGTGTTAGGACTGATCCTGAATACCGACAACAGAGCATTCATCTGATCCTTGAGTGCTGCCAGCCTGAGGCAATCTCTCACTGCTACCCCTACTTTGGCCACCTGGATGGGTTCATAGCAGCTCTAACACTCTGCAGCTTCCCTAATGGTCACTTCCCAATGAGAAAAGACTCATTTAATGAGGTTGGTCTCCAAAGAGGACCCCAGCCAGCTGACTGAGCCAATGCTTCCAGGCACCTGGGCTTTTCTGTTGGGGAGAGAAAGGTTGGGAGGTTTGTCCGTGTCAAAATTAATAAAACAGCCACAAGGTAAAACATGGAGGGGTCTTCACATACATCAGAGCACCCTGCAGTGCAATCCATAAGCCATCTCTGCACAGGAGCTGACAGTGCTGCTGGCAGATAAACTAAATAATGACACTGTTGTGCCCCCTACCCTTGCCTCAGCCAAGTTATTTCTTCTTCACATCTCTCCTCTAGAAATGTATGGTAACCAGATTATCCTCAGGTCTTCCAGACTGCTTTCATATTGGATGGAAATTCAGAAGTTATTGCAGAGAGGATTAAAAAAAAAAAAAAAAAGGCAGGTACAACATGAGCCTCAATCCCCTTGAAATGTCAGTTTCCTTATGCAATGGAGGCACAGGGGAGTGTGGGTGACCTACAGAGCACCTGGCAGGAAAGACAAGTAGACAAATTCTCTGGTTGGAGGTCAACCCACCAATTTCTCCCATGCATCCCATTGTTTCTGAGTACATAGACACATATTCCCAAATGTGACCACCACTGCTGACTGAATGCTTTTTCCCCGTATCTCACCAAACTTCTTCAGCCACACTCTTACTCAGAAGGGTAGCAAGTACCCTGTGGCTTGTCCAGGTGGTTTTCCACTTATAGAAGCAGGGATGGTGAGGTGTTCCTGCTGTAGGAAGGCAGAGGAGCAGCTGAGTCCTCAACTGAGTTCTTTATCTTGGTTCTTCTTCCTTGAATTATCCTTTCTCTGCACCTCAACATATTTTGCCCCTGCAAAGTGCAGATCTCCAGTATGGAGGAAGACATCAAATCCAGCTCTTTCACCTTTAAGTCTGTTGCTACTCTACCAAAATAACACATTTTCTCATGTACTTGTCTACCAAAAGCTGAAATGTGGTGATTTCCTTATTCCATCTGAGTGCCAGAAAAGAATCCTCTTGCTCAGAACCTTCGTTACAGCAACACCAACTAAATTAGCTGCCCTGGAGATCTGATGGAAGCCCAGAAAATGTTAAAAAGATTTAAAGGGGAAAAAACCCAACTCCTGACAGTGGTAAATGTGTCTTAATTAAAACCTTGGAATGTACAATTCAAACACACTCCAGTCATCCTCCAGCTCCCTTCAAAAGTTAATGAGATTAGTTTTTCTTACAGGCCCCCTGTATCCATGAAGTACAAAAAAGGAGTCAGAACTGAAAATTAAATATTGCGGGGCTAGATGCTTATTGCATTTACAGGAGTATAATTCCAACAGGATCCCTTGCAGATCCTGGTGGCATTGTTCCAGGAAGCATGGTAGCAGCTCCTTGGTTGTGCTGCAGGGACAAAGGTCTGCCCCTAAATAACTGAAGCAAAAAGTGATGATGAAGTCCACCTCATGTTCCAAATAAAAATATAATATCAGGTATGGTGGCTTTTCTTCTTCTTCAGTCCAAAGGAGGATATAATTACATCCTTGAATTATGAATAAGAGAAGTTTGGTTGGATTTTTTTATTTTAATCTAAAGAGTCCCCAGAGTTGCACTGTTGCCAAAGCCTCTTGTAACTCAGGCCAACAGTGAGAGAGGGAACATAACAACCCTGCAAATTCCCTTGCAGAAAACAGCAGACTTGATATCCCAAGACTTGCAACAAACATCCCCTAGTCACACCAAAAAACCCAAACACAAGGGCTCTTCATGTGTGCAAGTCTTTCAAGATCTATATAATCAATCAATGCAGAAAGATCACAAGTTTGGTTTAGAGTGAGTCAGGGCTCGCTGTTTGCTTAAAGAAACCGCTCTGTTTACCCTGGGATAATCTGTGAGTCTTTCTGTGCCCACTTAGTCTCACTCTCTCCCTGTTCAGGATGCCTGCTCACACACTGGGAAATTCAGTGAGTGAAATCTACTCCACAGAGTACCCCACATGCCCTGTGCTGGTGTGGAGCAGATCTACACATGCTTTCCAGGGAAAGGGGATGAAATTCCTATCAGTGACCCTCAGGGAGCTTCAATGATAAGAGTATCTGACTCATTTTCTGAGGCTGGATGTCACACAAAATATCATGGTGCTCCACTTCTGCAGATGGATTTGGGGCACAGAGCAGCATCCCAGGATGTGACACCTGCTTGGAATGAGACCTCGCAAAGGGACAACACTCACAGCCTCCAGCCATGGGTTTATACCACAGCAAAAATTTCCCAAGGAGAAATAACAGGAACATTGTGGGCTTAGAGGTGTTTGGTATTGTTTGTCTGTTATTGGAAGGAGGGGTTTGGGGTTTTTTTGGCGGGATTTTTGGTGTCATGTTCTTTGTAGTTTTTTATATAATACCACTTAGCACTATTAATACTACTGCTCATTAGTGAGTGCTCTGTTAATTCCTAGGAGAAAAGAACTGGAGAACCTTCCTCAATAAAATCATAAAAGAAGCACTAGAGAAAGGAAATGTTGATATGGAAGAGCTGTAAATGATCAATTTTTATGGAAAGAAGGGGCAAGGGAAGAAGACAGGAAAAAATATGTCCTCTGAAGACACATGCCGCTCTTTTGAAATTGCTGTCTGGCTTTAATGTAGAATCCCAGAATGGTTTGGGATGAAAGAAACTTTAAAGGTCACCCAGTTCTGATCCCCCTGCCATGGGCAGGGACACATTCTACTAGAACAGTTTGCTCAAAGCCCCATCCAACCTGGCCCTGAATGCTTCCAGGGATGGTGCATTCACAATGTCCCTGGGCAACCTGTGCCAGTGCCTCGCCACCTCCACAGTAAAGAATTGCTTCCTAACAGCTAATCTAAACAGGCCTTCTGTCAGCTTAAAGCCATTTCCTGTGGTTCTGTCACTACATGCCCCTTGTCAAAAATCCCTCCCCCAGCTCTCTTTTAGGCCCCCTTTATATAGCTGAAGGCTGTTATAGGGTACTTTAAACATTTTACCAAACTTTTCTGATTTTCTAATTATGCCAGTAAAGTGGGGTTTTTTTGTTGTTGTTTTGACCTCCTGAGAATATCTTGTTGTTATTTCTCCCCTGTCTTACTCAGTTCATGAACAACCCTAAGCCCTTTTAAGTAGCTCATCAAGTGAGTTTTGGGGCCTTACAGGATCCCAGCCACCTCCTTCTTGCATGTTAGGCTCAGAAAGACTCTCTCCAGAGCCTGTCCATGAGGTAGAAACTGTAGAGAACAGCTCTTCAGGAAAAAGGGGGGAGCTGCAGATAGCTCAGACTGAGTCCCTGCCTGTGTTCCAGCCATGGGACAGACTACCATGTGAGCTCATAAGAGAAATAAAGGGAGGAAGAGTAAGTAAAACCCCCTCAATATAGTTCTTCTCATTCTGCCCCAATGCTTTCCACAAACTTAGGAGTCTGATTCAGCAGCCTGTGCAAGGACTGATGATATATGTGACACACTATAGTTGCCCCATTCTTTCTCTGTGGGACATTTCAAAAGAGATGGGATTTATCGAATCCCTTCCTACAAAAAACATTAAGAATATTTTCCTCCAGCCCGTTATACACCACCCACAGTGCCCTGCATTAGGACTTTACCTGAGGAAGTAAGATGTCTTTGTTCAAAAAAGAGCATGATTGGTTGCTGAGGCAAGTGAAGGGCAGCCATCACCTTCTTGCTCACCTGAAACAAATGCACACAGTGAGGTCCACCCCTTTCAGCCCTTCAGTGAGACAATGCTTCATGTCCCAGTCTCCTGAATCTGTCAGCTGGTTATTTCAGCTGCACCACAAGGTCTGGCAACTAAGCTCTTCCCCTAGTCTTTAAAGCTTCTCAGCATGGGCCAGCACTGCCTGGAGAGGATCTCTCTGGAAACCAAGGATTGACACTGGGAAATCCAACCACAGAGCAGAAAAGCTCTGCAAGCCACAGAGAAACAAGATACCCCTCTCCCCCTGTTTCTCTTCTTTCTGGATAGCACCTAGAAAAAACCTCATCTTCTCTAATTCAGCCCTTTCCTGTTGTCATAACACCTTTCATAAATGTATGCTGCAATGTTCTCCTCTACTACCAAACCCAAAATGTTCTCCCTACTGGCTTCGTTCCACACAGTCCACTTGGGTAGGTACCACTAAACCTTCCCTGTCTTCCTCACCCAAAACCCACATCTCCATATGAGGGGAAGCAAGACACTGGATCCATCATCTCTGTTAGGTCTCCACACACAGATGCACATATGCAAGTCAAGATCCACGTCCCTAGGGCTCATTGCCTATGTCTTAGGTATGAAGTTTCCCCATGATCCTGAAAGCACATGACTGTTACTCTCCTCACCCCCACACCCCTTTCCAGTGTTGCATCACACATATCTGTCCATGCTTCTGCACAATCCTTGAGGGTCAAAGCAAAAGTCCCTGTCTCATGCAAGGCTGGCACTGCTACAACTGAGCCACAGCTTTGTGGCTGGACTTCGAGGTACGTGGTCATCAGCAGGAGACAAAGTCTGCATCAGATCTGTGATGATTCAGGGGGTTTTAGAGTGGTTTTTTCCTTCCCCACCAGCCAATAAGAGCACTCACAGAGTCACTTCTTCTCCAGCAGGAAGCAGGGCAGTTACTTCTCTGGCTGTCAGGCTCTTCTGATGTGGTGGAGATGGCAGTGAACTTTGCCTGCAGCTTCACTGCACTTTGCTGTTTGGCACTCTGGAGCTTCACCGGGACTTCAGCTGGTAAGAATGGAAGATAATTGCTGTTTTCCTTGTGGTTTAGGTTCTGGGAATGCTACTATGTAATGCTCTGGTAAATAACAGCCTTTCTCCAACGGCTACCAATGCTGGCTCAGCACCGCAGGGTTCAGGCTGCAGCTGAAAACCTGACTGCTCTAAAGGCTTTCTCCTCGTGTAGTGAACCATGCTATTCAGAGATATCATTTAGGGGTTTTAAAGTAAATGTATAGTTTTAACTCATTTGTCAGTGTTTAAACTCTGCATGACCTTGATTATTAAATCTAAAGACTGCGGGTAACAATCTGACTGCTAAGTACAGATGGACACTTGAGCGCCGATTAGCTGACTTTTAATGAAGCATTACCCTGTTTCATTTCTTTCTTTGCTGAGCAAGGGAACTCTCTTGATTGCAGCTGGCCTTAAATCTTTAGAATGGGAGCTGCAGTCAGGCATGTTTTTCTCTGAAGGTTTTGGTTCTGTTTCAGTATTACTTTAGTTCCCATACACAGAAAGAACTCGGGGATGGTGTTTGGTTAGCCAGTAGCTTTTTGTTTCTGCTGTGGTTTCCTTTGGGGGCTGCAGACACATGCAGGAACTCTGCCACATCTTAAATATAAAGATAAAGCCTAGCCTTGCTAGAGGGAGGAAGTTTTGAAAGGAGGGAGTAATGGGGAGGAGGTTTCCGAACCATCTGGTGGAAAAAAAAAAATCAACCTGTTAGTTTCCTGGCAGCCTGGGAGGGAGCATCCACAGGACTGCTCTCTCATACTGCAGGAACAAGGTCCCCAAAGTAATCCTCGAGGAGAAAAGCACAAGAGAGAGTTCTTAATACAACATTCAGCTCACCTCTGCAAAAACAGCCCTTGTTTGCTTAATAACAGTGGTGGCCTGGTAACTTTGAGCAAGAAAAGAGTCTAAACCTACTATTGTCCAACAGAAGGAGCAGAAGGAGGACCGGTTTTTCCATCTCTCTCTTCACATTTCCAAATCAAGGAGCAAGAATGGGCTCTGAATATGAATGCTCTGGTCCTAAGCATCTCTCACTAGAGCAGCAAAAGTTGTCTGCTCAGATCATGAGATCACACACTCAGGGTCTCTGAGTATTGTAGGTACCTGGCCAAGTCATGCTGTGCCTCTACTCCCACCCAGGCCTGGATGTTTCAGGAATGCTGGTTTGCCTAGAGCCCTGCACTGCTATTTGACCCTCTGGCTTTTGTCTGGAATGGTGTCATAACCTTACAGAAATACAAGTTTTTAGGTAATGGCCAAACCAGGGATGAAACAGTCAGAAAAGGTTGCAGAGAGAAAATCAGAATTACAGGTACTTCACACCGTAGAGTCTCTGGGGTTTGGAAATATAGTACTGCAAACTATTGCAAACAGTAAAAGTTATTTCAGACCAGCGTGTGTGCCATGCAGTGACCACCTCGAATCAGAATGGAAGCACACAAAGAAAACCAAATCCTAGCCTTAAGGAATCTGAGTGCCCAGAGGAAAATGGTGGGGTAAAGCTCTCCCACAAGGGCTCAGTAGATTTTGTACCCACTTTGCTCTGGTATGAGTAATTTTCAACACCAAGTTGCAACAGGTAAAAAAGAGGTAAAATGCCCATTTTTACTTGGTGAAAGTTGGGGGCAAAATACAACCTATAACTTATCACCTGCTTACAACACATGGTGTATTGAGTCAAGCTGTCTACAACACGTGTCCAGCTCACTCACCTCTCCAGGTGCTGCATTTTGGAGGCCTGGCCATGTGTAACACTGCTGGATCTCCCAGGCACTAGAGTCAGGAACAAGGGCTCTTGGACTCTGACTCTTGGTTTGAATAATACATATAATAGTTTTCTTCCCATAAACACAGTGTGATTTCAGCCAGGCTCATTCACCTCGTGCCTATAAAAGACGTCACCATGACTCAAGAGGTGTTGAGGGCTCTCAAAAGCCACAAAAGGACATTGTGTTAAGATTGAAAGAGTCTGTGGTTCTCGCCCCCTTCTACAAAGAACAGTGTTTGGTATCGACACCCCCACCACTTCCACACCTGACTTTACAACAGGCATGAGAGCAGATATTCAAGCAAGGTGCTGGGGAGCAGCAAGAAGAGCCCAAGGCAGCAACCTGCTCCCAACCTGGCAGAATGTCTCACTTGCTAGGTCAGCTCAGGAAAAAGATGGTACCTACAGCTGTTGGGTTGGTACTGATGGCACAGGAAAAAGCATGGCTTTTCTGAGGAAGAGTACAGTGGGCCCTGTGGGCAAACCAAGGCCCTTCTCTGCCTCGAGCTTCCTTTCTGCCTGCAGACAGGTCCTGCACAGCCCTCCTGAATCACCTGTGGATCCCAGTGCATTAACCTCTGTGAAAAGTTTTACCCATGAGTTGAGCACTGTGTAACATGTGCTTGCCTGAGAAATACCTTCAGTCCAAGGCTGAATGGTCACGAGCTTCTGTGATTCTTGAATCCCACCCTTGCTGCAGTGGGAAAACACCATCCCATAAAGAATAGTCTTGGGACCTACAAGTGGGTTCTGGACTGCTGGGTGAAAAAATACCACCAGAAGGCCCAGCACTGGCTGCACACCCCATGGCAACATAGATCAGAGGCATGGGACAGGAAAGCTCATCACCTCCACACCAGACACAAAGCCACATGCAGAACATGTGCTCCTCTCCAACACATGGCCTGGGTCTCTCAGCTCCCACCTGCAAGAAAATACGGGAGTCACTAAGGTAGCTGAGAGGTATTAGCTAGGAAGAGAGATGGATTTGGACATCCTTGGGTTGAGGAGGGATGTGGAATCGAGTCTCTCCTTTGCAGGTCAAGGCATAAATCCCTGAGCATTGTTACAAGTGGGTGCAGCAATTAACACCTATGAGAAGGATGTGACAGTGTAAGAAGGATGTGCATAAGCATGTGAGATAAATTTTTGTCACCTTCCATGTTGATGATGGCACATCATTCTGGGTTGGTTTCTTTTTTTTTTTTTGTTTTAAATAGACTCTGGATCACCAAGCTGCCCCTGTCTTCTACTTAGGTTTCTCAGCACAAACTCGCTTAAGTACACAGCCTGTGCTCTGTGCAGCTGGCTGTGGGTAAGAGATCTACCTGTGAAAAAAAACTAGAGGTGATAAAAAGCTTGACTTTCACAGCAGATTTAGTACAACCTCTGTGTGCACATTTGTGTGCACAAGTACACACAGGCTCATTGCAGGCACACACTCAGGGTCACCTCCTGCACTGGCAAGCCTTGGCATCAGCAGTGGCTGCATGGCACATTCTGTGGGATTGGGGATGTTTTATTTGATTTCAGAAGTGGGAAAACAGAGAGGAAGACAAATGTAAAAGGGGATGAAACAATAACATCAACTGAAAGCTTCGAGCTTCTTTTAAATTATTGAAAAATAAGCAGTGCATGGGGAGAGAACTAGAAAACCAAATAAAAATTATTCTATGAAATGTTCTAATGGGAAAGATCGTGGGTTAACCCCCCCACACTCCCCAATTTCCATTTCCTATACATCATACTTCTCCACTCCATGACCTTGGTAATCACAGGGTTAGAAGGGATCTTAAAGACCATCTACTTCCAACCCCTCTGCCACAGGCAGGGACACCTTCCACTAGACCAGGTTGCTCAAAGTCCCATCCAGCCTGGATTGAACACTTCCAGGGATGCAACATGTACCAGCGTCTTATCACCCTTTCAGTGAAGAATTTCTTCCTAATATCTATATCCTTCTAACATGAAAACCTCAAGATGCCATCAAAGGATTAAGGGTGGGGTGTGGGGGAAAAACTTGTATCTGTAAGATAAGATATGCAAATTAAGAGCAGCACGACTCTCAAGACAGTGTTTGATATGTTATCATAACTATACTGTACTCTGAGCAACAGGATCTATCTTTATAAGCAGATTCGAAGTTGCTCCTTCTATAAACTGGGAGTCGTACAAGAGACATTTAAATAATATTTGTGATACTCTGGCTTCTTCTAAGTCATTTTGAGCTCTGCCTTCACTTCCAGCAGAAGTCCCACTTCATTTCCTGGGACTGTTTCACCATTTCAAAACATAAAAAGGAAAATTACCTTGTAACAGATGTGAGCAGAGACCTGAAGCACAAATGCATTGGACAAACAGGAAGGTTCAGCACTGGTTCAGACAGCTGAAGCTCTCACTCTTTTAGGCCTCTGATGTGTTTTACACTGATGTTTTTTGTTGTTTCAGTTACAAATGTACCACCACCCCACACAACCATAAGACCTGGCTTCCCTGTCCCAGTGAACACCAACAACCCCGGGGTCCGCAGGGCTGCTCGCTTTGGGGTCTACAGATACAACAACAGCTCCAATGACCTCTTTCTGTTTAAGGAATCACAGATAAAGAAAGCCATGCTACAGGTAAGAGCAGCTCACTCCTGATGATCCTCCAAAACATCTTCTAATTGACCTTCCTATGGCACATCCAAGACCCAACAGCCCTGATCTTCCTCAGGACTGCTATACCTGTCCCCTACAGCACTGCTACACAGGAGGGCTCTGTGTAGGTGACACACAGTTCTCCGGTGTAGCACTTGATCCCTAGACAAAGTTTTGGCATCACCTTCCCCTGCCCTCACTTTAAAGGAGGAAACTGCTTTCTCTAGATTGTCAGAGGGCTGAAGTACATGCTTCATGTGGAAATCAAACGCACTGTGTGTGAGAAGAGGGATCACTCCAGCCTGGACAGCTGTCACTTTCAGAGGAAAAAAAACCTGCAAATGGTATGTGTTTGATTCCTTCGGGGTGCCCAGGAACTGCAGGGGATTCTTAGCCATCTCTAGCTGCACAACCACCTTCAGACCAGCTCTTCCATGTGTTCATATGTGTACAGGGCTCGCCTCTGCAGAGCCAGCTGGGGTGAGGCTGGGTTATCACCTTTCATGCATCCAGGGCCAGCTCTTGTCTGCAAGGAGTTGAACCAGATACATCCACCTGGCTCATACTCCTGGGTGACTCAGGACAGTGGGCAGAAATAGAGTAGATGCTAAATAGAGATTTCCTGGGTGGGGGAAATCTTTACACAGGCTCTCCCACAAGACAGGATTACTTAGCAAACAGTATTTTTCCTAAAGTGGATAAACTAGGCAGACAAAGGATGCTGTTCTCCCCTGTCCAATCATAGCCTGCAATGCTGAGATCCACCAGCAGACACCTGAACTTTCTCACCAATTCCCCTTTTATTCACAGATGCTGAGATGCTATTTTGAGGTCTGGATAACACCCTGGACACACAAAGTACATATCCCTGTTGCCCACTGTCACCAAGACCTTGCTCCATGAGAGCCTGACTTACAGGGGATTTCCCACCATGAGTTTTCTCTGGCCTGGATTACTGAGGTCAATATTGAAGTGGGGAACAGCTGCACAGAACTGCCACAGAGCTTTTCTCTCAAAGCACATGGCTGTTTTTTCCTTGAGAAAGACACTCAAAAGAAAAGACCTGCCTTAACTGAATGTCTTGCTATCCAGTTGTGTATCTGTTTTTCCAAAACTAAACTGCACATGAACACGTGTTGTCATTCATTCACTATCCACGCTCTGGCTGAACTTCCAAGCACTCCCAGGAAGCTCTGTTGCACTTGTTTTGTGATGAACCTTCACAGAGCCATGATGGAAACAAGTCTAAACCACAGCGTGTGTGACTACAACACTGAGGAAAGCTTTACAACAGTGGGATAGTTTGCCTGGGGATACACACACACATACACACACAAATTTTAAGATTTTCCAGTGCCAGGGAAATGGTTGGACATCTCTGTCAGGAATGCAAGAGGGAGAGTTGTTCTTTTTTTTTTTTCAGATGGAGTTATGGATAAGGGCGTCTTGAAATACAGACAGTGACACAGTCTAAGTAAGCTACACCGTGAAAGGGCATCGGTGCAAATACCAAGGCAAATAAATCTAATCATACTCCCACAGAATAATTCTGCTGAGGGTAAACAGCATAGTTCCCTTCAGCTTAATATAGAACATTTATTCTCTGTCAGACCACATCTTATATTCAGGTTCAGTACAATGATGGTCTTCTCCAGGTGGGCATCTACCATTCCTTCAAATCTTCAGTCTTAATCCATAGGCCAGTTACTGCTTACAGTGGACTAAGGTCCTTATTAGGAAGGATTTGGGTAGCTGCTCCCTTACAACAGCCATAAAGTCTGAGCCCATGATCAATCATACACAGACTAGCCCTTCCAAAAGGGCAGGGGCTTGATTTATGCCACAACACGTTTTTTTCCACAACACTCCTTTCCTTCTGAGAGTTGTTGCCTTTCTGCAGCAGTATTGTAATTCCTATTAGCAGTAACACCCCTACTTTCAGCCCTTATAACAAACATTCAATCAAGAAAGGCCAGGGAAGGGTTCCAAGCCAAGGTCTGGGGATCCTATGGTACTAATAGTACAGCTGAGGTACCTGCTCCAAGCAATCCCAAAGCTGGGCAAGTCCCAAGTTCTGCTTCAGAAACACCACTTGCAAAGAACAGGTGGCCCGGCAGCAGCTTAAATTCAGCAGCCAGGGCTGGAGAGGCAGCTGTGCTGCATCTTATCTTTGGGAACAGCAGTGTCTTGGCTGGGAAAAAAAAAAAAAGCAGTGCTCAAAAGAAAGCTCCAGAAGGGCCACAAGAGGATGTAATGTGATGCTACATTCACCCACCACACAAGCCACCTCCAACAGTGTGGTGCCAAAGACAAGGAAAAGAAAGTCAGCCATGGTGGCTTGGGTTGTCCACAAAGCAGGAAAGCCAAGCCACAGCTGAGTTTGTAGGAGAGCAAGAGAAGCCAGGAAGAGCTGCTCTTTGCATCTCAGAGTGTTAGGAATGGTCTCAATCCGTCTTCTCCTTCAGCTGCATGCTTCGCACAATGCCAAGAGCTTCCAGTCAGGCTGTCAGCTCTAGGCAGTCTGGCCCAGAACAGGCTGGGCACATCCATGTTCCTTCCCTCAGCCAGCAGGATAGCCTGGTGTTCAGGAACAGATGTCATTTGCCTCTCACATGCCACAGTGTGGGTGAGCAGGCAGCATGCTGTCACTTCAGGTCTGTGCAGAGATGCATGCAGGCAGTGACAGCGTGTCACACAACAGTGTCCCCTGTGTGACTCTCCAAGCCCCTGGCACACAGTCCTTCATCTCAGTCTCCTCACCAAGTCAATTCTCCATTTATCAGAGCAACAAAAGTTAAAGCCAGGTGAACTTGGCACCATGCAGGCTGACAAACCCAACAGGACTTTGCTGTTCTCCCAAGGAAAATGCAGCAAGACTGTTCAGATCTCTGTAACCAAACAGACAAGCACCTGCTGAGAAAGACAGATCAGCCTTATGTTCAAAGCTGCATCCATGTGTTCCCTGTGATATATAATTCCAGTGTGCCTTACAACAAGAAAGGTACACTGGAAGTGTAGCTCAGCTATGGTAACAGAGCATTCATGAGCATCAAAGAAAGGAGCAGAGCTAAAGTCAACTGAGCTCTTTGTATCACTCCAGAGCACTTCACTCAGGAAGGATTTGGGTAATTAAAAAAGAGAACACTGCTAGCAGTGACCTAAGGAACTGCAGCTAAATACCATTTAATCACAATGACATGCAGCAGTCAAAAAGCCAATGTCTCTGCCCTCTGCATCTTGGCTACAATTCACACCAAGGTTAACAGTTCACCAATTCACTCCAAGGAGTTCATACCTTTGCAGACCTTGCTGGTGCTCTGACGTCTATTTCAGGTTGCAACAGCAATTCAAAAATATTTTTAGTAAAGATTTAGGGCATAAGGTGAGAAGGAAAACTTGTTTCTGCCAGCTCTGTATGTTGAAGAAGAAAAAGGAACAATCCTAGGAGTGACACTAAAAGCTTGTGGGACAACCACAACCTGAGTTTTACCAAAGCTTCAAAGTGGCCAGTGATCCCCAAATGGAGATCTGAATTTGCTCAAAAGCTCTGCTCTGCAAATATTTCCTCTCATACTCCCACTTTTTAAACTGCACAGAATACGAACTGCCTGCCACCAAACTTTAAAGCATTGCTGACTGACAGACTTCCCACTTTGCATTCTCTTGACATCAGCAACTCTACATGAAGGACCTGGAAGTTCTGCCTGTACCAGATGCGCCCAATTTCACAACCTGACTGAATTTCAGAGCCCACTGACAGCTGGGGGAGTCGCAGCTGCACGGAACCAACACAAGGTTTAGCTGGCAGCAGACAGAGAAGGAGACACAACAGCTGCTGACTGTGAAGAAAAAGCCTTGCACACATAGCTAACTACAACAACTTACAGCGAAATTCTTCAGTCCCTACCTCAAACAAATTAGCAAAAAACAGCTGCCCCCTTGTGCTCATTCTTCTGCAGCACTGTTTTTAAGAAGCCTAGATGAGAATGCCCAAGTGTCAGCATCATTAGATCCTTGTTGTGATCACTGAGCAGACAGATCCATATGCTTAAAGAGGTCATTATCACACCTGCAAAGTTTTTACTGGCACAAAGCAGACACAAATTTAAAGGAATCAGATTTATGCCAGGGCTTTACAATCACTTTCATCAGCTGTTCACTCCCAGAAACCAACCTTTGCATGGAAGTGTCAGGGGCATACACGAGATATGTTCCAGCAGCTCTAGTACAGATGTTTGCTCCAGAAAAGAAACAGGGCAGTTAACTGTGGAGCAACATTTTAAATAGCTTCAGCAAAATCTTCTTGATACTTGTGCCCTGCAGAAACATCTATTCTACCAACAAAGCAAAACTAAACACATTTTTAAAATGCCCAGCTGTGGTGTACTCCAGCTCGGTTCCTTTCCTTGAATAGTTTTACTGCAGGGCCTTACATTAAATGAAAAATTTGCCCAAGCCTTTCAGGAGATAGGGCAACATTCTGTCATATGCCATGTCTGTCCCAAAAGAAGCTTGGGTAAGACACAGGAAGCAGCCACAGGCTTCTCTGGAGTTATGCAGAGAGGACTTCCTTCCTTCTTAGGGAACCACTTTCTTCTGCCCCTTTTTCTGCCACCAAAAGCCAATCATGCTCTGACAAGACCTTTGGATAGCTCTGTAAATGCTCCTGCATCCAGTAAGACTTCTCACACTAGAGAAGAGCCTGTCTCAGAGCTGCAGAGGTGTCATGTTCCTGCACTCATATCAAGAGAGAAGACTGGCTGATTTTTCCCAAGCCTGTCTTGTTCCAGGTTTCTCCTTGCTCGAGACAGGTGTGTCACCATCCATCTGAAATCAACACACCATTAACTCAGCCTCGGTAGAACAAGCCTGTAACCGGTCTTCACCGGAGCATCAAGAGGAGTTTATGTCAGTTTGTTTATTCCAAAGGCATTCCAGTGCTGCTGCTTTACTCTTGCATTTGAGAGCTCACCAAATATTAGAAATTTTTTAGAAAAAAACTGTTTCTAGAAAAATACTGTTCTTAAGCTCCCCTTATGCTGAATAATGAGACCTGTGTGTCAGCCAACCTGTTTCATCTGGGTTTTACTACAGACCCCCGCACTTCTGCCCATCATGGATGGTTTATCAGGATCCAGCACAACACCAGAATGAGAGCAAGCTAAAATGAAGTGCTAAGGTTCTCATGAGAAATGGAACACCAATGACCTGGTTAAGTAGCCTGTCACCATGCAAGGTTTGTTGCTTAGCATTGTGCCACCCACCACAGTTGGGATTTACAGACTTCAGAGGTCATTAATCTCTCAGACTGAATAAAGCCTGTCTGTCCAGGCTGTAGAAATAGAGGGAGTTTATGGGGTACAAGTGCAGTCAGTCTGCAGTACCCTTAAAAAAATTAACTGAGAACTGCACTCTGTCCAAAGGTTACTTGGTGAAATACTTCGGCAAATAAATCACTAGTGATAACTGTGTACCAAGAGATAACACTGTGTTTGCCACAAGGGTGCCAAAGCATCAGGATGAAAGAATCACCACAGCAGATTTGCTTTTTCAACCCCAATTTAAGATCCCATCAAGTTCAACTTTTATATCCCACCAGAAAAGGACAAATAGTTGCAAGGGCTGGCAGAGCAGTGTTAACCAGCTGGTGCTGAAGCACACTGCCCTGGACTGGGTTTTCCCAAAAAGAACAGCCCCTGGCCCCTACAGGAATAAGTCAGCCTGATCCAGCAGCTATCAGCTACTTGCCACAGGACTGCTGCAGCCTGGCAGTAACACAAAACAAAGTGACAGAAGCACCGACAGAGAAGAGTCATTTTCATTTGCATAGTCCTCCATTAATAGAAGAGCAGAAGGCCAGTGAAATCAGGTGACATTATTAGCATCACCTTCCCCTTTTCTGGTGCTTTTCGTTACATATTTATAGCAAATCTCTTTCCTTTCCAAAGGTGAGGAAATGAAGCAATAGTGTAAGCTTAGGTTGGATTGTCACCCAGTGGCAGAATAGGATAGAGCAGTAAAAGCTTCAATTCCCAAGTATCAGTGCACCAAATCACACAGCTACTGAAGCAACCCCCTTAGCTCTTCAAGATGCAAAACCTCTTATTTAAAATCATTTTATGCTTTGGGTAGGAAGGGACCTTAAAGATCATCAGGGTCACTTCCCATGAGACCAGGTTACTCAAAGCCCCATCCAGCCTGGCCTTGAATGCTTCCAAGGCTGGGGCATCCACACCTTCTCTGAGTAACATGTTCCAGTCTCTCTGCTCCATGATCCTGCCAGGCTGTAATTGCCCAGGTCTTCCTTTTCCCACTTTATTTTTAAATGGAGGTTATTTTTCCCCTTTTCTAGATGGTGGGAACTTAACTGGACTGACATGACTCCTCAAATATGATAGAGAGTGACTTAGCCCCTTCATCCATTAGTTCCCTCAGGACCCCTGGATGCATTTCAACAGGTCCTATGGACCTTTATGTTCTTCAGATGATCTAAAACCTGATCACCTACAATGGGTGATTCTTCAGTCTCCCAGTCCCTGCCTTTCCCTTCTGCAACTTGGGCAGTGTGGCTGGAGCACTTTCTGGTAGAGAAGGGGACAAAAAAGTCATTGAGTACCTCAACCTTTGCCACGTCTTGGGTAATTAGGTGTCCCATTTCCTTCCAGAGAGGGTCCTCATTTTTCCTAGTGTTCCTTTCATCACCCACATACCCACAGAAGCTTTTCTTCTTGTCCTTGATGTCCCTGGCCACGTTAAATTCTCTCAGGGCTTTATCTCCTCTAACTTGATCCCTGTCTGCTTGGACAATCTCTCTGTGTTCCTGCTAGGCTACAGCCCCTGCTTCCACCTTCTGTAGGCTTCCTTCTGGTGTTTGAGCTTGTCCAGGAGCTCCTTGTTCATCCACACAGGTTTCCTGGCATTTTTGCCCACCTTCCTCTCTGTTGGTGAGCACATGGTCCACCACAGCCCTTCTCCTCCTTGGCTCCTCTAAGAAACTCATTTGTTGTCTGGAATTCCTTTGTGCTGACAGCCATTCCAGCCACAACATGTAACAGCACAGGCTTTCCTTCGCAATAGCTGACAGAAAAGCACTCTCTGCATTTACCAAGCAGAGTATCTGTTAACAGAGGAAGTCCCTGGAGACGCCAGAAAGCATCCATGAGTTACTACTGCACTCCAAAATCCTCCACCTAAGCCTTCCTCATCCACCAACAGTAGATTTTACAGGGGCCTCTTGAGTCCACATCCATCTTCAGACACCAATCTTCCCCACAATCTTAACCATTTCTTCATAAAAAGCATGCTGAAGAGGATTCCTGCAGCTAGCCCTCTTCTCCCAGACATGGTCACATAGATAATGAACAGGAGACTTTCAGGACCTGGCAAACATGGAGGAAATACTACAAAAAACCCTTTTAAGACCCACTGGAACTAGTCCTTAATAACACGGAAAATGCAACTTTCATTCGTCATCTGACCTCAATGCTATAAAGAAACACAGGAGTCCACAGGTAACGATCCAATTTGATCCTGCATGTTGATTAATAGTTAATTGCAATGTGTGATGTTACTTACACAGGTTGAGACTGAAGAAACTCAATGGCATTACTAGATTCCTAGGCATGTCCTGGATGTTGCTGCCTCTACCACAGCACCATGGTATGACATTAGAACATGCACTGTAATCACTCCTGGACAGGAGGCACTAAAACAGAAATAAACACATGCAAGCTACCCTCTTCCACCCAAATCAGACACAATTAAATTACATCCATCACAAATCCTTCCAGTGTAAGAGGACATAGAGATGCATTAAAGGCGACATGATGGTGTCTGTTTAAGATGACTCCAAACAAGGCTGGGCACAGGAAAATCATTGGATTTCCTTGGAGGAACAAAGAACTGAATGAAGATGCCTCACCATAGTCCTCAGATATGAACAATAATGCAGGCCAACTCCAGAGCATGAGCAGTCAGCCAAGACAGAGGACAGGTACAGCAAGCTATATGTTTTCCTATGGCCACAGTGCCACTGCACCTTAACAGACTGTCTGTCCCTTTTTGTCCTTGGTCACATCCTGCCTCGAGCATATGCTTCCTTTTTGCCTCTGGAGTAGTACAGGACAGCAGGACTTCATCATGGATGGGCACTTAAACATGTTGGAGATCAAGTCTGCAAATATAGGGAGAGCGGAAGGATCCCAGGTAAAGGTGTCCATTGTGTTCATGTGCCTCGCTGACATAAGCCACTGTCACTCCATTGGGATCATGGAAGCTTCTTCTGTAGGATCCTGTCTCACTGAGTTCAACAACAAGGCTATATTTGGGTACAAACTTTGCCACAGTTTCCTGACTCAGCAACTGAAAGAAAAAAAAAAAGAAAATTAACAAGAGGTTTTGCTCTCCACAATCAGATCTCAGACATTTATACAGGCAAAGACCACTCCACGCTCCTCAGAAGCAGCAGCTAAGAACATAAGGACACATTTTGAGTAAACACCATTACACAGGGTTAACACATTAATATCTGAAAAGCCAACTGTAGAAGAAACAAAAGGATCAGCAGAAGCTCACTCTACTCCAGAGGCAGGCTGAAAGGTTGCCCACACAAGAGACAGCAGCTTGTTCTGGTGCAGCTGATGCCAAGCTCCCCACAGCATCACTCAGAGCTCCTGCACTGCACCAGGAGAGACAGGGACAGCAGAGAGCTTGTTCAGCTGCAATGGAATCCTAAGCACTGCTTGCTGCTTTTTATTTTTTCGAGGACAGAAGTATTTCCAAGTCTTTGCATTGTTTGAAAAGCACCATGCTGTTTCTTTAGCCCTTAAAAAAATACATTATCCTTGCTCATCCTAAAGCAGGGTGACACAACAACAGGCATAGTGAACCAGAACAAAATGTCACCTAACGCCATCCACAACGTACACTCTGTCTCCTAGGGTGCCTAGGGCAGGCATGGGAACAGCTCACACTTCCCAAATGCTCTTCAGACACCTGGCAATAAGCAGTTTAGGCACTTCAGGTGAAGTCTTCCCATATCCAAATGCAGATCCTGTGTTGCTGCATGGTTAGAGATAGGCTCTTTTTCTTTCCTAAGATCAAGATGGAAGGCAACTTAAGATATGTGTACCTGCTATTCAAAGAAGCAAATCCTAAATTTTACTGCCTCTGAAAACCTAAGGACTGTTCTACCAGGGGAAAGCAACAGCAGTTTTAACCACAGCCCCTAATGTTTTTTTTAAATCTTCCTGTGAAGAGGAAGAAACAGGACAAACAAATACTTATCACTTCCATTTCTATACTAAAAGTGATTTTTTAAAAAAATCTTTTCCATATAATAATTTTTTACCTTAAATATCATCCTTTTAATCCACATTTTTTCAGATAAGAAGTCCAACAAAGAAAATCCAGGATTGGGACGCACAGCTGACATAGCTACCCAATATCCTCCAGAGCTGCTTAACCTGATATTGTCTGGAAGACCAGGCATATTCTCAACAAACATATCTGCTCCACCTTTCATCAGCCCAGACACATAATACCTGAAAGTTACAGATAATAGATTAGAACATCTTAACTCAAGCAGTTTAAATAATAAATGAGAGTTCCAAAATTTAAAAAAAATTATTTTTCCCCATTATTTTTGGTACAGGGGAATACAGCACTGCCACACACTTCTCCCCAAAAAAAGTCAGCTTACTCCACTGTGCTTAAGGAGCCCATGATGGGAAGACTATGCAGCCCAGATGTTTAAAGTGTAATAAAAAAATTAAGTATTGAAGATCACCTTGTCATTTATAACAAGGCATAAATAAAGTGTAAGGTTTCTTCTGCCATTTCACTCATTTATTTAAACAATCCCTAAACAGATTGGTAATAATTTTAAAGTTGTACTTGCCTTCTGATTCTAGCCATGGTTGTCTCCTGCACCAGGACAAAGTCTTCTGCAGGAGAGAGCTGCACACCATTGGGAAACCTCAGCCCCACCATTAAGACTTTCACTTCTTTTGTCACTGTGTCATATTCAAGGAGGCTAAAAAGAAACCATTTTTGAGTGAAGATGAATTTTTATGCATCTGTGGTTTGTTCTTGAGGCATTCCATCTTTCCTCACATGCACCTCACTTAAGCTAAGAAGCCAGAATAGCCAGGAAGCATTTGTTTATGAACACAAGAGAAATAAGAGAATAAGGCACTTGAGACTGGCAGCATTCATGAAGGATTTGGGCTGAAGGTAATGCTAACACCTGCACTTTTAAAACAAATGTCCCATGCCACTCCTCTTGAAGGAAAAAGGGGAATCTCATTTATTTTGCTGCAAGGTCTCATTAGCAACACCCACACATTCCCTCACCCTCTCCTGGTCAGTGCAGTGTTTGCAGAGGTGGGTTTAGAAAGAGAAAAAATGTGAAGACCAAGGAAGTGGTGAAGTCCACTCCTACAAGTGAGCTTACAGCAAGTTAAGTTAAATGCCTTGGGGAGGAGATACTTGCCGCCCATCATCTGTGCCTTCCATAACCAGGAACAAGTAGTCTCGTCTTTGCCATTTACTGCTGGAGTCAGTGAAGTAGATTTTCCTCCCATCCCTGGTCACTGTAAGATCATTTACAAAAGACAACTTCTGGCCTTCTATCAGTGTTTTGGTTGACACAAGCATTTTCGTTTCACCTGGTTACAAAAAGAAGAGAAGAAAACGCAAAGTGAGATGCAAAATGCATCTCTCTTCACTTTGTGTAGATTTGGGTTACAGGGAAGTGGAGCACAGTGAGGTCAAGGCAGAAACAAAAGTACAGCAAGCATGACAAAAAGTTTTATGTAACAATCTTTTTCCTTTCCTTCTATGAAAGCCAAAACAGCTACAACAGAGCTCTATTCATGGATCCTGGGGTACCAATTTTAACAACAAAAACCATGTAACACCAGAAGATAAGTCACTAGTAGCTCTGATCTAGGCAGTCAGAGAGGAAGTGATTGCTACAGGCAAATAAATATCAAGTTCTTGCATGAGTCATTTCATCCAGACAGCTCCAAATCACTTTACAAAGAAGACAGGCATTGTTTTGCCAGCAGTGTCAGGCAAAACTGCAAATGAAGCCCAGATTTGTCAGTGGAAGAGAACTTCTGTACAGAAAAGTCATACCTGTATCAGGATCAACTTCATAGAGTCCATAATAAGCATCTGCCACAAACAGGGTGTTATTTGGCCCCACGCGCATGCCAAGCGGTCTGCCACACGTTGGCTCATCCTCACGGCCTCCTTCGGAAACAATTTTAAAATGGTTTTGCAAACAGAAATTCATACAAGGCATTCAGGGTACCTACACAGGTGTGTTGGGTCTGGCTGAGATAAAGATGCTTTGCACAGGCAGCTAGAAAGGTGTTTTGGCTACTGCTGAGCAGGACTGGCACAGCATCAGTGCTCCCTCCAACATTCCCCCCTCCAGCAGGCTGGGCGTAGGCAAGATCCTGGGAGGGGACACAGCCAGGACAGCTGGCCTCAACTGACCAAAGGGACATTCTATACCATATGGTGTCAGCTGAGATATGAAAGCTAAGAAAAACAAGGAGAAAGGGGAGGCATTCATTATTTAAAACATTTGTCTTCCAAAACAAACTCTACACATGCTGCAGCTTCCTGCAAAGCAGTCAGACATCACTGGCTAATGGCAAGTAGAGAATAAAATATTTGAGGATTTTTTTTTTTCCTTTGTTTGCACATGTGACCTTTGCTTCAAACTGTGGCTTATAAAAACTCTATGGCATATATTTGGCACATACATTCATTAAGGAGATGATTCTTACTTTACTAGGTGGGACTGAAGCAGATATCCCCATGCCATGTTTTCACCAGTCATAATCATAGAATCTGTCAGGCTACTAAGAGCTGCTGAGGCTGGGGTAAGTATCAGAAAAATTGATTTAACAAAATGCTTCTTCTCAGAAAGAATCAGTTCTGCTGCAGGTTTGGGGGGTGTTGATTTGGGGTTTCTTTATTAAATTAATTTTTAATTTAGAAAAACCTTTCTTTTTCTGGAAAGGTCCAATATTGAAACAGCCACTTTTTCAAGACGGACACTGAAGACTCCTATATGAGGAGGAAGGGGAATTCTACAAACCTGAAGAATTTAGACAAATTCAAGGAAATATTTGAGTCCCGAAGAGCTAAGAACTTCAGAACATCAGCAGTTTGAAAAGTTACCACAAGAAATTTTTGGAGAAGGCAGATGGCTACAGCCCTTCCACTTCCCAATTCTAGCACAGAAGTCCAGGCTCCCCATTACCACTTTGGTCCCAAAGAAACAGCACAGCAAAGGTGATTCTTCACACCCACCCCCACACACATGCATGCCTAAATCCAGCTTCCCATCAGCTGTTCTGTCAGGCAGCCAAGAGAGTGCTGCCAAATCAAGTCCAGAGTCTAATCACATGAGCATCCACATAAAATTACATGGAAAAATGATGAACATGTCAATAAGAGCTAATAGGGACAGCAACAGTTGCTGACCTTGATTTCTAACTGGCAATTAGCACAGGGCTGCAGAACCTCAGATGAGCTTCTGTATCATTATCACAAACAAAATTCCCACCAGTTCCAACAAACTCCAGCCAGACTTCTCAGACTGCCCAGGCACTGCTGAGATGGCCAGCATTAAGCTTCCCATAGAGATGCTACCAGTTTTCCTCACTCAGTTCCAGAACTCACATTAAATGAAGCAAATAATTTGTTCAGAAAGAGGTGTAGAATTCCACAAGAAATAACTGCAATTTAGCAGTGAGAAAACAAAAATATCACCCCCAATGCAGGATCTCTGCCAAAGCAAGTGCAGCCACAACTCCCACTGTACTTACAAAGAGAGGAAGGGAAATAGGTACAACAAAATGCAAGGCAGAATTCTGTAGATGGGGAAGGTGATATTTACTTTTAAAAATCTGTAAGTAAGTTGTTATCCTTCTGTCCTGGGAAATGCAAAAACTGTGTATTGTATTCTGTACCTTCCCTACACCACCCTGCCCAAGCTGACCACTGCCCCTTTAGAACTCAGGGGCTGGAAGCAGAACTGGGGTGTTTTACCCTGGGCTCACAGAGGCAGGCAGCCTGAGGTCCCTCTACAACAGAGAGGGAACAGGCACACGGAGCTCCTCTGTTCTCCCCAGGACTTCCAAGCAGAGGCTGCAGCTTATTTTGGCCAGGCTGCCAAGAAAGTTGCCTGGGGCAGGTTCTCTGAGTCGAGGCAGTGCGAGGCAGCCTGGCAGGTTTGTTTATCTCTGGGCTTTGCAGAATTCCATAACATCTTTTTGGCTGCTGTTGCCAGGGGCAGCTCCGTCTCTGCTCCAAGGAGGACGTTTCCTTCAGACCTTTGTATTCCTGCTGCCACCCAGGACAGCTCCACCAGCACCATCCCCTCTTATCCAGGAGTCCCAGCTGCTGCCACAGTTCCAGCTGTGACTGTTGGGAGAGCTCCTGTCGGGTGGTGTGGAGCAGATGGATTGGCACCATTTGACTGGTTTTGGAAAGGAACAATTCTGCAGGATTCTTCTGTTTTGTCTTGTTCCCTGTTAGCCATTGTTTGGGGGATGAGGGGGTTCTGTGATCATGAAGGCTTGGTTGCTGTGTTGGTTTTTCTTTGTCAACAGGATTCAGCACCTTTGTGGTTATTACTGTTATTTTGGTTGTTACTGTTTTATTTTTTAGTAAACTGCTGTTTTTTCACTCACATCTTCTCACATTCAATCTTTCCTCATTGGTGAAAGAGGAAGGATTAGAAATATAAAGACAGATAACTCATTTTTAAGTGTCCAGCCCACACAATTGTTTGAAACTAAGACACTTTTCCATTGACACATTAGCTCAGAGTTCATTCACTCACACTTGTTTAGGAGTCCTCAGTTTTTATGAGGTGACCCTTCACCTCAGAACCCTGGTAACTTCATAAATATTCGACCAGGTTGCTGCCCATTTTTTTCTTAAGACAAATGCTTTGTCTGGATGGACTAATAGGAAAAGGAATGTTATTTCTGATGCATTTCAACCTTGTCTTCCTCCTGATGTTAAGATGCAGCATCTTCCACCCACACATCATCCATGTTGAAGGCCTTGTAGTCATGACACAAATTCCCCTTGCACTCTTAAATTTTACTGCTGGAAACTGTGTGCTTTGCTATCAAGACCACCCATTCCCATTATTTTGGTCCTCTGTTCTATTTTTCCTTCCAATGTACATATTTTCACTCATACAAACAAATACATTCATATTTCTGCTAGAAATTTCTGCAGAGCAAGATATGCACCTGCAATCCAGACTGAACACAGTTCAACCACCACATGCCCTTGACCCAGACATTTTCAGGCACACTATGTTCAGGAGCTGTCACTTACCACAAGGACCGTGGCCAATTCTGGCTACTGTTTGTATTTCACCATCTTCAATTTTGATAATCTTCCCATCAGCTGTCCCAGTAAACAGAACATCTGCAAAAACAACTTGTGTGATTAGGCTGATCACAAAACCATACTGGTAAACATCCTTCTACTAGCATGAATAGGGAATAAGGAGATTTCAACATTTATTCACAGGAAACTTATTTCTAGTTAGGTTGATTATTTTACTCATAAGTCAGCTGTCCCTTGCAAGAAAGCTTCCATAAAGAGTTTGCAATGAAACTGATGAAACCAGGAAACATTAAAAAAAAAAATCAATAGCTTCAGGTAATCCCTTTAGTACATTGTTTACAGCTATAGGTTAAAATGTGTAATCTGAGGAAGGAATTTCCAGTAGCTTCTTACTGGGCAATGTAATTTCCTTAAAATATTTTACTAGTTAATTAGAAAATACAGTAGAAGGAAAATAAATTATAGGCCTTCTGAGCACCTCTTGCACTGAAGGACCTTTCAATAAGGGTTAAGAGTAGTTTCTAGCCTTAACCCTTCTTCAGGAGGCACAAGAAACAACCCCTTTACAATGCTGGGTTCCTGCTAAGAGGATGTCATGGCATTAGGACAGGTAACTCATTAAGAAAGTGCTCAGAGGTGGCAGGGGTTTGTGATCTGGGGAGAACACATTGCCATGAGAGGGAAATACAGAATGGCACCTGTATTTGTTAGATTTCTTGCAAGGATCCAAGCTTCAGGAGTTATTAATATGGAATAGGAGGGAGTTACGAATATGGGCTATAATATTGTGCAACAGCCCTAAAATGTAAATATGCTATTTATCAATTTGAGATTCTTTTTCTGTCATAAAAGAAAATATGAACACCAAAAAATTCAGCTCCCTCAGCAGCAGAGAGCTTTAAAAGAACAAGTAGTAGCTTCTAAATATTAATTACCAGTTAAGAGCTCGCCAAATGAAAAATGGGACCACTTCCTCCAAGCATAAGTAGACCCTGACTACACTGCTCATGCTTTCAATCCTGGAAGATAGGGATTTTTAATCTGGCAACAAGATTTATTCTGAACTCATGAAAAAGGAGAAAAGCAGCATGGAGCACCCAAGTTTTGCTGCATAATACAATTACTTTTACAAAAACCTGCCCCTTCAAAATAACTTCCAGAATTTGTTATCTTGAAGGCCTACTGCTGACCAAACTCTTACCAATGGAACAACATTTAAAGAGCCTTCTTTAAGAGGTGATTATGTCAGTGCTTACCCCCAATATTGACAATGGACTCTGGTCCAACCAGATGGTTTTCCCACAGCCGTTCAGCTTTTCGTAACTTGGTGTTGGGCTCTAAAACACCCGTCAGGAGGGGAGGCTCCTTCAAACTACAAAACAGGAGGACCTCGTGATCCTTTGCACAAAATACAAACACTCTTGAGCAACAAATTTGATCATTTTTCCCCCAGTTTGCCAACTCCTGCACATCTGACTTATGCTTTACATAAAGCATATTTCAAAAAGTGTTGCAGTAGCCTGAGCACTTGGCCTTTAGTGAAAATGCAGTTCTTGTCTCACAGAAGGCAAGAGTGTGTATGTGTAATCACAAGCTGCACTGACAGTTTGGGCAGGAGAAAATAATTTTCTAGATTAATGATTAAAGAAAGTAATTCAGCTCCATCAATGATCAGCAGTGACACACCACTGCACAAGATGGCTCAGAAACAGACATGGTGTGGATAACATTGCAACCACTCCCCAGTTTCTCAATCCAGATAGAACCACTTCACACCATTAACCCTTGCTTGCTGAAGCAAAACAACAACAGAGCACACAGGAGAAGTTATGCTTCCAGAATATTCACTTCAAAACAAAAGAACGATTTACCTTATGGGCTGAGGGTCTATAGGACAATCCAGGAGAACAGTCACTCCAAGCAGTGGCACAGCCACAGACACAGCCAAAGTCAGGAAGGTAACACGGAACACCTTGCTGCTGTAAGTACTGCCAAAACCAAACAAGGAATAGGATTAACATTGTTTTCAGATACAATAGCTCTCAAAAATTCTGTAGCAGCCTCTTTTCTTCAGAAAGGAAACTAAAACTTATGCACAACACCATCCTGACCTTCAAGGTCTATTTTGAACATATTAGGATAAGACAAAAGTCTCAGGATACTAGAATCATACAAGGCTGAACATTTTTATGTGAAGGTTTCATTAATGCTACAAGTTATAGCTGACTAAAATAAAAAACAAAATAAGCCAAAACAAAAACAAAACAAAACCAACCAACTAAACAAACAAAAAACAAAACAAAACAAAACCACACCCAACACCCCCCCCCTGCAAACAAACCAAAAAAACCCAAACACCTAAGAGACAAGGATTTTTGATTGGGGTGTGGTTGAGGGTTTTTTAACTTGATCTTCAGTTTTGGCAATGGTTTCCATCCAGCACTAACTTTGAATAAAAACTTCCACTAAAACAATAAACACAGAGGAAGTTAAATGAATGGCTGCTTAACTCAGTGAGCATTGATTTGAAATTTAAGCCCCAGCACACAAAAGAAATTAAGTATTTTCTCTTTACCCATTAAAACACACAACAGAATAAGTAAAAATTTCTTCCATAGGAGAAAACCAGGTTTTGTTCTCAACAAGTTTTAGAGGAATTAATCAAGCTCAACAAATCCTAGCCTTGAACTGGAAAAGCAGCTGTTACAATTTTAGCTGTTCTGAACCCTTCACTGGCCCAACCAGACAGGCTCCTTGTAGGGTCAGTTAAATAAAGACAAACAGTACCTGGTGGTTATGCACTAATCCTTGGACCATTTCCACTGTTATGTCCTTCATTAGTCAACCATCCAGACAGTAGGAAGTATGAACCACTGCCCAGAACACAGATATCCAAACTGGGGAGCTAAATACATGTACTTGTAGTACTGATATCAGCATCAAGGTAACCTTTGGGATTATCAGCGAGAACATCAAGGACAGAACTAGGCATTAGGATTTAGGAAGGATTTAAGCACTTCCTGCTTTAACAGTAGATGTCTTGAGACAGCAAAAACCTCCCAATCTATGTACCCTTGGATCTGGAATGGAGAGCAGGGGGTAAAGATAAAAGGCAATCCCCAAGTTAACACAAAGACTTCATCCCTTGGCCTTGTATTTCCACTGTCCTTCAAGAGATGAAAGCTCAACTATGTAAGATTAAAGTACTGTCAGCAGACACCTGAGCATCTCTGTAACAGCTGAGAACAGCTCACAAAAAAAGAGCTGGGAATGAACAGGAACAGAATGGGAACTCATCTGCCAAAGCCAACCTAATTAAAGCTCCTAAAAGCATGATTTAATTATGGGTCACATGTCTGATCATCAACCAAACTTGCAAGGAACTGACAATAAAGAAAAAAGGCAGGAAGAATAAGGTGACAAGCAAACTCACACTTCAAGACTGGAAATTTGCAAGACCTAGTTTAGACCCTGCTGAAACCACAAGAATTTAAATAAAACCCAAAAGTTGTACAAAAAAAAATAAACTAAAAAGTCATCTACTCAGAATCCTTATCAAACTACACAATATTGAATACTGACAACTGTCAGCTACTGGAAAGAATCACTGAAGTAAAGGTTCACCAACAGTGAAACAGAAAACCTTAGTCAGCTGTGTCCCTGATTAATTAATCCTACATGGGCTGCAGCAACAAATCTCCATACAGCAACTTACCAGGACTCCAGATATAATTACAGCAACTTGGTTGTTACTATGAACTAAGAAGACAAGCCATTAAACCAGCTCTTGAAGACAAAATAGGCTGGCAAGATGCTACTACAGGTCACCACAGCCAGCAGGCCTGGCTGTCTCATCTCCTTGGCTGCTGGGCTGGAGAGAAAAGCAACTGTCTTCAGGAGTTTCTGCCATGGCTACCAGCCAGAAAAAGGCCAAGCACAGGAATTTCATCCCCTGTTCAGAACAGCCCCTGTGAATACTTCAGGTCAGTGACAGAGCCCTAGAAATTCAACTGATTTGAACACCAAGAGAGGCTGAAGGCCGGAGGAGCAGTCTCTCAAGCTCGCAGATAATGATGCTCTCCTCCAAAAACAGGGACTGAGTGCAAGCCATCAGACACAGTATTTCATTCTGAAGGGCGGAGATAAGAATCTGGAAAGTACTCAAATCAGAAGAGACATAATAGATGGTGAACAAAAATATTACAAGTCATCAGCTACCTTATGAAATGAAAGGCAAAGCAACACTAACACTTCCTTATTACAGCTATTGCCTTTAGTTACAGTGAAGGTATTTTAATTTTTTTTTATAAAATTCCTAAACAGAAAATTGTAAATGGAATCTTTTTTTTTTACTTTAGTCACAAACAGACTGTTTATACGGTCTGACACACGTAGATCGGTTGATAAACTGCAGGTTATTCTCTAAACTACTACCAAGATATAAAGAGACTAACCATAACTATACAGAACTTAACCACACCCACAATACACCTGTACAAGCCACAACGGGATAACTGCTGTTTCTTGCCTAGCAAAGATAAACAACACTTAAAAAGACTTATATTAAAAAAGAAAAAAAAAAAAGAAAAGAGCCATAAATCAAACCGATATTTTTGTTGTTGTTTAAAGCATTTCCTGCAGCTCGGCAGAATACGTGAGCAGGCGCTGTCCCAACCCCTCTCACCGGCAGCCCTCTCCAGGAGAAGCAGGGCACTGGGGGTACCCCGGGATGACACCAGCACCAGCCAAGCCGGGAGACCGCGGCCTCGCTCCGCAGCAGCCTCTGCCCAGCCCCGGGGCACCCACCCAGCCCTTCCAGCCCCTCCTCGGACACTCCGACCCCGCCCCGCCGCTCCCCCGGCCCGGCCGCGCCAGGCTGGCGGAGCCCGTGCCCCTGAGGGCCCTCCCGGAGCAGCGCTCCCGGGGCCGGGCCCAGCCTCGGCCCTGCAGCCGCAGTGTCACGGCGGCCGGGCACCCACCTGCCCTCCTTGGCCTCCTGCGCCGGGCTGTCCTCGGTGATGACCTGCGGCCGGAGCGGCCGCCGCTGCCGCAGCCCCTCCACCTCATTCATCCCGATCCCGATCCCGCGGCCGCCGCCGCCGCCGAGCACCGGAACCGCGGCCCCGCCCCTCGCGCCCGGCCCCGCCCCCGGCCGCCACTATCGCCCCGGGCCACGCCCTTCATCCCTGCCACGCCCACTTCAGGCCCCCGCGGTTATTCCCACGGCCGGCACCGCCCTGCGGTCGCAGAACAACCTTCACAGAAACACTTGAGCATGACACGTGCCCTGCATGTGCCAGAAATTATTTCCATCCACAAGAAAGTTTTGGGGTTTTGCTCATTTGGATACACTGCCGTACACATAGTGTTACTCTCGCTCATACATTCGGCCTAAATTACAGACATTTTTGGGGATTTTGACATATATATGAGCTTTTTAAACATATTTCACTGGCAGGAGAGACTTAGGCAGAACAGTGTTTCCTGTCACCTTTTCTTTGTAACTACAAAAAAAGCACTACCAAATTTCCTCTCTAATATGAAAACACCTTTGACAAAAATAATAGGATTTTCTGATTAACCAAACTTTCACTCACTCTCACCATAGTTAGTTTACCTGGGTTTCCTTTAACTTCTTGAAGCCAAGATTCAGCTTCAGACTAAGGAAGCACCTTTGAGTGCCGTAACTGACAGCATGCAGGACAATTGCCTTCTGCAAGGAGTCACCAATGTGTAACTCCCTGCCAGGCCAGCAGCAGAGAGATGGGAATGTGGAGGTGGGAATGTGCTCAGTAAGTTTGTGAAAACAACTGTTGAATTGCCTGCACATCTTCAAGTAGAAAAGGCAAACTCCAGTGGGGGAAGATCTTATCTTCCTGGCTCCCTCTGCCCTGGTCAGTGTTGGACATAAGATTCCAATCGGCAGCAGTTTGCAGGTGGTGTTTTACAATGCACTGAAGGGGGGACACAATTTCACTCCTCATCCTGTACAGTAGGAGATGCTACTGCTGCTATGGGTTTATCTGTTTCAGTTTTATCTGTTAGCCCAAAAGGTTGCTGAAATGTCATTTGGAGTCCTTGTCTTTCAGCAACATATCTTGACCAATGATAACTTCAGCTAATTTACATGCTGAATTTTATGTGAATTTGATTTTGAAGTAGCTGCTTTTAATACAAACAAGCCTATGAACTGAAATAAAGATTTTGCTTAAAATTAGGTATTGCATTTTTTTTTCCCAGTTCATGGTGGTATCTAAAAAAAATGCATTGATTTATCCTATTAAGTACATGTGCAAATTTGATTACGTTCCTTTTGTATAATTTTGCTTACAGGAAGTTCCTTACCACAGTTAATAAAAGTTTGCTTAAATTACATTTACCATAGCTCGTGAAAACCGTATCAGAAGCACAGTTCTTATCTCTTGTGGAGTGAAAGCTGTTTTGGGGAGTGGGTGTAAAACCTCCCCAGTGTGTGGCTGGAGAACATATTGCACTGTCTGTACATAACTCTTTTCTGTCAGGTGATGCCTGAAGTGGCAACCTAAAAACAGAGATTAAACAAGAATAAGGGAATAAAGGCAGGTATTTATTTGAAAGGCCTTCAAAGGTACACCCTGGGTAGCCAGAGGCTACTCTCAAAATGGACCCCAAGATGGACAACAGGTCACGAGTTCTTCACACTTTTATAGGATTGGTTCATTTGCATATCAGGGTTAATTCTCCAATTAAAGCTTCAGTTTAATGATGTAATTTCCCTCAGCTTATCCCCCTTTAGAGGCTCTTTGGTTTATACTTTTTGGGCCTAGGATGGTCTGAGTGTCCCTGGAGAGCAGGACTGGAGAGGCTTTGTTATGTCTGCCTAGCACGAGAGAGCAGAAGTGAACAGGCTACAAGAAACTTCAGAGTTACACATTAGGCAGTACAGGATTTGAAAAACATGGAAGTTAAAATCTAAGGCATCACAAGGAAGTCCCTTAAAATTAGAAGAAGATACTTTGATAGTGTGTGTACATTTTTAATATTTCATAAACTCTATCAGTGGAATTTTTTGGGGGGGTTTGTTTTCAAACATCTGTTCTACCTTCTTGTCTCTAACAATGAAAGCCATAACAGTGTTATGGAATATCATGAAAAAAATATTTTGTGCTCTGTCATGGGAGTGGGGAAAGATTTTGAAGAAAAACCTGAAATTGCCAAGGTGGATTGGTGCTCCAGCTGTGTTTTTTGAGGGGTGTGTGTAGTTGTCATATTCCCATTATGTCAGCATACCATCCAGTTTTCTCCTCAGAACACCATCCGATGCTGCAGCCAAATGGCTGAAGTAATTTTCCTATTTTACCTGAGGTAGTTTGTTCCCCTGCCACCTGAACCGGGGTAGGGAAAGACACGATCCGTTTGCAGTCACAGGCAGAGGGATTACAGCAAAACCTTTTTCTCTTTTCCAGTGTTGCAGATCCAACTGCAGACGCTTGGTGGAGCAGGATATTTACAAGTTGCTTGTCACTGCACACTGCCTGTCCATAGGGAATGCCTGGTGGAAAGGTGTATATTTTGCTTGTTTTTCTGCTTGCCCTCTGCATAAAAGATAGTAGGAGGGCAACGAATAGGGCAATTCATGCACCCTTCAGTTCCCTCCTCGCCCAGGGCCACAGAAACGAAAGCTGCACATGCAGCAGTAGTGCCTTAAAGAACAGCTGCTGGATTGTAAGCCAATCCTGGGGACCTGTGGGAATTACAAATGGAGATGACTTGCAATTGAAAATGGGGAGTTTTGAGGCAGTAATATTTACCCTGTAAAATACTTCTTGTGTGGAAGACACAGTGTGGAGAAAATGTCACTCTGCACAACAGCTGTACAAAACCTCTTTGCAGATGTTCAGAAGAAGTATTTAACATTAATACTAAATATTTAATATTGATCCAAAGAGTGAGAAACATGGCTGATCATACATTAAGCAGTGGGAACATGGTCCAACATATAAACAGGGAGAGATACATACAGCACCTTGTTCCCTCTACATAATCAGATGTTCACATGACCCATGTGTCTGGAGATCCCTCAGGCTTGAACTGTGCCCACATGAGCTCTTCTGCTCTTCCTAGGACAACATTCCCCAAAGTCTTCCTTATGGTGCTTGTATACCCTGCAGAAGCTGTGTATTGCTAGGTTTAGTCAGCCTGACTAAGGACCTCCTTTCTCCTGTATTTCAAAAGAATTTCTGTATTTCTCCTGTATTTCAAAAGAATTTCTCCCGTATTTCGAAGGAATTAATGTATTTCTGTATCACAGAAAGAGAACTACCTAAACCTTAGAATCAAATGAAGTGAATTCCTGTCAGAAGTACTGTAATGCATAGCAGACACTTAGGAATATAGGTGGAAATTAATGAGCAGAGAAAAGGAAAAAAGCTGGAACACAAAGTGATGTAAAATTTCAAACCATTTGCTTTTGGCAACACTGCTTTTAAAAAATACTAAACCATGCTGAACTATAATAGAAAAACCTTTCTACTGGCAAGAGAGATTATGCTCCTGTAATGTTTCTTCAAATACAATGATGATGCAAAGACCCAAAGCAGAACTATTTCATGCTCTTTTCAACTTCTGATTTTATAATCTTATCGAAACTGTGAAAGCAAACTGATACTGTAGACAGAGGATGTATATTAGAGTCATACAGCAATTTTTTGCATGTGTTTGTATCTGCTTAACATGGCCTTCAGGGAATGGAACTTTGGAGGCCAGAAATTCCAAATTCCCACCAAAATGAATGGGAATTGCAAGTGTTAGCAGCAAATAAGACTGAATCTGGGGAAATGCAAATCTGAAAATTATCAAGAAAGACATGATACCTTCAGCAGTCCTTGTCTGTACATCTGTATTGTTAGTCTAAAACTGATGCAGAAGAACATGAAAATCTAAAGCTGAATGAAAAGATGGTTTCAAAGGAATATTTGATCCTTCTTGGCCCAATTACACGAATACAAATAAGAAACGATTCTGTGGAAATCAATGTGGCTGTAGCAATTCAATCTCAATAAAGTCATGAAAATATATCAGCCTACAGGATACAAGACTGTCATAAAAAACCGTGTCTATTTCACCTGTTTCAATGTTCCCTAAAAAACACTGGAATTTTAAGACAAACTTCATGTGTTCTCACCTTGCATTGTAAATAAGGCCTTCCTGGGGGACATGTCACAGGCACATGTCTGAGAGTCTGCTGGGGGCTGGGCACAAAACTGCAAAAAGATTTCCCACGAGATGTCTGATATTTATGGACCATATCCTGGGCTGCCTCAGAACCAGCATGGCCAGAGGGTGGAGGACAGTGATTCTGGCCCTCCACTCTGGTGACAGTCCACGTGCAGCACTGCATCCAGCTCTGCTGGGCTCCCCAGCACAGATGGCAGGGACATGGGCAGGCTGGAGTAGGTGCGGTGGAGGGACACCGAGATGATCCAAGGGCTGGAGCACCTCTCCTGTGAGGGAAGGCTGAGACAGCTGGGCTTGTTCAGCCTGGAAAAGAGACTTAGGCTTAGGCTTGAGCAAACTGTGGCCTTCCAGTACCCAATGGCAACCTACAAGAAAGCTGCAGAGTGACTTTGTACAAAGGCAGGCAGGGACAGGACAAGGGAGAATGGATCCAAATGGAAAGAGAGTAGGTTTAGATGAGATATTCAGGAAAAGACTCTCCTGGAACAGGTTCCCAGAGAAGGTGTGGATGCCCCATCCCTGACAGTATTCAAGGCCAGGCTGAATGGAGCTCTAGGCAAGCCGGTCTAATGCAAGGAGTCCCTAGGCACAGCAGGGGGGTTGAAAGGACGTGATCTTTCAGGTCCCTTCCAAGCCAAACCGTGCCGTGACTCCATGATTCTGGGATACTTCCCCTCCTCATCCTCTGGCAGAAAAAAAAACCTGACCAAGTTCCACACTGCAGACGCTGTCTTTTTGCAGCTTGCAACTGTCTAAACAGGGAATGAAAAGAGATGACATTACAGACACGATTTACCTTTTCTACTTGAAAACTAAACTCTGTGCGCCTGTCCACTCTCGCACAACTATCAGGACGGGGAATTCCTCCCAGTGAAACACTTCATCTCACTCAAAGAAGCAGAAAGCTACAAGCCAACACTTTTATTTATTTATGTACTGATTTATATGGTAATTTCTTTCATGGGTATTTATTTGTTGGCTTGTTTGCTTCTTCCCTTCCGCGGGGCGGGCGCCGCTCCCGATTGGCTTTCCGCTCGCTCTCCGTCCCCTTCTCCCTCTCACACTCCCTCCTCTCCCGTCCCTGTCTCCGCCTCTCCCGGCCCGGTTCCTGCCGCGTCCCGCAGGCCGTCCCTCGGCGGTGCCGCCTCCGCCGCGCTCTCTCCGTACTGGAAGTGCCGCTCGCTCTGGTGCTGGCTACATTTTCTCACACATATCCAAGACAACATCTTGCCATCAAGTACACTCCTATAACTCTTCTCTAACACCTTTCCCTCTTTCATATTCAGCCCAGATCTAAATATTAAACATCTCTTGGATTATACATCTATACCCCAAATTTTATCAGGGATCTCATTTCACAGTAGAGGACCAGGCATAGAGAAATCACGCCTGACCTTTACAGAAGCAGCACCTGAATTTGCAGACACCTTTTCAATAGCCAATATTTGCCCTAACATATTCTCGTACCTGCAGAAGTTGACAGTCAAGGATCAGAATACACTGCAGCACCAGACACCTTGGCTTACCTCATTTCCTGGGACCCTTGGAAATCCAGCTGCAGAGAGCTTGGGACAGACACAGCAGCATTGCCAACAGGGGGACTCACTGCCTTGTATATAGGGGGGAATCAAAGGTGGTCCCAAGGAACCCTTCTTCATGTCCCCACCACTGGAATACAGTAAAGAAACCTGAAAAAAGTAGAACATTATTAATTTATATTTTTACATAAATTAATACAACAATTTTATTTTATGTATAATATATTATTATTATAGTACTCAGCTTAAACTTCCAGCCCTCTTCCTTTGATGCCTTAAGAAGTTTAGCCATGCTCTTAGCTAGAACTTGTCTGGAAAAGAACTGATGGAGATGCTTGGCCTAGGACAGGGAGAACAGGAAATGATGAAGGAGAGACCATGTCCCACATTTGCCACCACTCTCCCCGTGCTCACTTCTCTTGCCTCTTCTCTGGAAGTAAGGGCATTCTCATCCGGCATGTGGCTGCGTATGTTTGCTTAGCTATGGGCCTAGGCCTAGCTTAGTAAAGCCCAGACAGGGTGGCATGTGTCAGGGTAAACTAGCCGTGAGCTTATGGGGTGCCATCACCAGCAGAGTGGATGCGTCCTTTAGGGATTCCTCTGGAGACAAAATATTCTCTTCCTGCAATATTCTCTTAGATCTTTCTAAAATATCCTAGAAAAGGCAGTGAAACTTCACATCTACTTGCACAGTCACTGTTTGAATAGGCGCATTTTTGTCTCTGGTCAAAGTAATTGCTCTTGCACACCAGAAACATGAACACCAACAAACAGGAATGATGCGTCATTCTTCCTGCTGGTGCTTCAGAGGACAGCTGAATGCAGATCTGGGTAGCTACCAGTATTAACATTTAATTAGCATTTCATGCTCCTTCAAGATATGCAGATCTCAGGGCATTTTGTTTCAAAGCTTCAGTTATGCTGTCACTCTCTGGGGAAGAACAGTAAATAGGAAACAGCGACTGTATTGCAAGAGTGTGGGGCAAAACCTGAAGTGTCTGTGTAAAAACGTGAATAGGGAGAGTGTAACTGCCAAAGCCAAAGCTTAAGTAGGATAGCAGGATCAGTTCTTTACTGCTTGCAAGAAGATCATCAGGGACATCCTTTTTTTATCTTACACAGGAAAGGAGCTCTTAATAATGCTGCGCTACTTAAACCCACATTGGGATGTAGCTCTGGAGTGTTTCACAATGAAGCAGATTGCCTGCTTTGTCACTGCCAGCCCTGGTGACCCTATGAGGGATCACAGCTCATCCCACACACGTTCTATCTCCAAGGAAAGCTTGGCTTGCCTTATTAGAATGGAATAAATAGAAGAATAATAAAATGGACAATAATCTGGTCACTTTGGAGGACATGCTCATGCTCCCAAGGTTTGTTACTCATCCTGAAACATACCAATAGAAAAAACTCAGATCCTATATTATGTCTGAATGAAATTGCTTCAGGTCATCAAGAATTCTGCTGTCAGGAACAGGACAAAACCCTTGCGACACTCACTTGCAAGTGTCCTGGATTTCTGCAGCCCTTTGTGGAAACCTGCTGTAGGTAGAGTGTCTGGAGTTGGTTTGGGTCTTCATGAAAGATACATGGAACAGTAGGCAGGGCTCTCCTATGAGAAAACTGTTTGTCCAAGACCAGGGACATCGTGCCTGCAGAAGTGGAACAGCCCTGCTCCCAGCCCAAGAGTCTGTGAGCTGAGCCACGCTGGGGAGAAAAGACACCGAGGGGCACCAGCCCAGCTGCTGCACCTGCCATGACCATTCTGCAGAGCTCTGCTGTGGGGAGGAAATCGATGCTGGATGAGCCACTGAGCTTTCATCAGCTGCTCAAACTACTCTGTGATAGCTGCTCCTGTTTTTCTCCAGAAAGAAGCTGGCACCATCTCGTAACGTGTGTCATGGGCAGGTTTTCCTCCAGCATTTTGGGTCTTTGTTCCAGTGGTGGGGATGGTGAGGTCAGACAGTTTGATATCTAGAAGTTACTTACTTTTTTTTCCTTGCCTTGTGGGCATTCTGTTTGTTAATAAACTGTTGGGTTTTTTCCACTTTCATCTATTAGAATTCATTTCCTATTGTTAGAAAGGGACTGTTGGAACAATTTAGGGAAGACAACTCATTCCAGAGTGTCCTGTTTTAAATTGTCTCAAACTGAGACATCTGGCTTCACATAGGAACATCCCCCAAGGCTGCTGAGAGGAAGGCACAGAGGAAGACAAACCTATTATTTCTGAAGGAAATTCTTTGACACCAAACCAACCAGAGTTATCAAACAGCTGGCCTGC
>JACBWW010000110.1:0-16324 GCA_020086605.1 Lanius collurio
CTCTCTGCAACCAATGCACTAACAGATCCTGGTGCTCCTGCTCTGAGCAGAGAGGAGGTGACAATCCAGGTCCCTTTCACAGAAGGGAAACTGAGGCGGGACACCAAACCCTGACCAGCTCAAGGCCCCTGACCCTCCACCCACCTTTTTTGTAACTCACATCTGTGCAGAACAGCCTGTGGAAGCCATGGATTCTGTGCCTCTGCTCTGAAGGTGAACTTTAAGGAGTCAAATCCTTTCCCTGCTACTTCCCCATCCCACCCTCTCTCATACTGAGGTGCCAAGGGACACATTCCCTATGGAACAAGGGCATCAGGAGCAAAGGCTCGCACACAGCACCCGGGAAGGCAGAGCTGACACAGTCCCGTGGGAGACAGGAACACACTGCAGAGCACGGGGGGGAGGGGGGGGGGGGGGCTGCAGCTGAGGGTCTCCACTGGGACAGCCCCTACCTGTGTTCAAATACTCCGTGGCTGTTCTTTGGGTAAGAGAGAAACATCCTTTCATCACACTGTCCCAGACTTCACAGCTCACGTCTTCGGAGTGCAAATGAACAAGAGAATACAGACACGCTGTGAGTGCTGCTGTCGGCCCCGCTGGCCCCTGCACTCCCTTGGCCCTCCCAAGGACCAGAGCTCCCCACCCTGGGGACCCTGGGTGCCACAGGAGCCTCGCTGCCTGAGCCACGTAAACTGGGTGGCCGCTCTGCTCCGGGAGAGGCCAGAGCTGGGCCGTAGGAACAGGAACGGCAGCTTTGCAGATTTGTTAGTGTGTGTTAACGGAAGCCCTGGCCGAGCAGGAGGGACCTGCAAATCCTGACGGCATCTTGCCCTATGTACCGTACATCAGGGTCACGTAGAAAAGATTTTCCAGTAGGAGAAATGGAAGACACTGGGAAGGGTTTTCTTTGTTTCTGTACAGAGTCTTGATGGGAATCCATGGCTTCATTCTCATAAACAACAAGTCCTTAGTACATGTCCTTGTAGATCTCCTGCAGGAGCGGGTGCAGAGATGTCTCTGTCTCTGTCTTCTTGATCTTCTGCACCAGCTGGGCGTGCTCTGTCACCAGCTGCCGCAGGTCAGCCATCTTCTGCAGCAGCTTGGGGAAGAGGTACTGGGCATCTGGGTGGTTGAACTGCAGGTGGAACTCCAGGGCTCGCAGGATGTTGTCCTGGATCTCCTCCACCTGCTTCACGTTCATCAGGCCAGGGCGGTCTGTGGAGAGGAAGCACGGTGGCTGCAGGGTCATGGTGCAGCCCTCCAAAATACACACTCCTCCTGGGGAAAGGGAGCCAGGGACTGTAACCCACCCACCGGGACTTCAACCTCATCAGCTACAAACGGGAGAAGCGTGCCCTTGGGCAACATATCCCACAGCAGCACATGAGAAGGAGATGCCACTTCTACATTCCTTGCTGCGGGTCCAAGCTTGCCAGGCATCACCACCATAGAGAAGCTTTGGTTTTGGAAGTGTTCAGTTCTTCTCTCATGCCCCTGAGACATCCCTGGCTGACCTCAGGGCCAGCTGCAGCTCAGCTCCCCTAGTCCCCTCTGAACCACCTCTAAGTAGGGAGGACTCTTCCTGACCCTGGCACAGCCAAGGGCACCCGCTCACCTCCACACAGGATGATGGCAGCCACAAACAGGGACAGGTCACTGTCATCCAGCTCCAGCGCGTTGAACTTCACAGCAAACTCAAATTTGGGTTCCATAATCTCATTGAAGGGCTTGCGCAGGCTGCGCAGGAACTCGCGGGTCACGAAGCCGTTCCCGTTGGCCACCAGCAGCCCATCCTTGTTCATGATGGAGGCCAGCATGGCAAAGATGGCCTCGTGCACCCCGTACTTGAGCAGAGTCACTTGGTCGTTCAAGTAGAGGCCTACGAAGCTGGGGATGCTCTTAGCAAACTCGGTGAGCTCCCGCACAGTCTCCACCGTGGTGCACTGGCAGCGGTAGAAGACGTGCACCCCGATCTCCTTGTAGGGGGGGAATACCATTCACCAGCTGCTTCCACACCAGCCCCTTCTCTGCCTGCCACAAGGTGTCCATGTCATGGATCACAAAAGGCTGCTTGAACAAGAAGCAAGTTAGGAGTCTGCTGCGAGGACTTGTGCCAGCTCTGCCCAGGACAGTCCTATCTGCCTGTCCCTGTGCTGTGCCCCTGCTTCTGGGGCTGACAGTGCCCAGGCAATCTGCACCCACCCACCACAGCACAAGTCTGCAGAGCAGTGGGATTTTTTTCCCAGCAAGGGGCAGGACATGCAGAGCCCACCTGGCCACAGGTGGGAATGGTGCATATGGAACAGCTACGGCAGCGGGGAGATGAGCAGCATCTCCCAGAAACAGTCCCCTGTGCTGGCCATGGCCAACCCCACCTGCCCTGGGAGGGAACTTACTGGGGTGCTGCTGGCCTTCCCGGTCAGGATACCTCTTGCCTTCTTTTTGGTCATGTTGAAATTCTTCAGGTAGGCGTTGTAGATGTGCTTGGAGAAAGCTTTCAGGTCAGCCACCTGCGGGTTCTGACAGCCGATCTCACTCGCTGTCAGCCCTGCCACCAGCTTCCTCTTCTCTGCCTCTGGCATGCGCCCGAATCGGATTGCTGGGGGGGCAAAACTAGGGGTCAGGACAGCGGGGGAACTCCAGAAGATGCATCCAGAGAGGCAGCAGTTTGTTCTACTGCTGCAGTCAGATAGGTCTGCTGGAGAACACCTGCAGCTACACAATACAATGCTTCCCCAAGCTGCAGCTCCTCCAGCATTGATACCATAAACCAGCCACTGCTGCTTCCTCACACTAGACTCCCATCCCACTCCTCTGGGCTCTTGCACAAACCTTGCTTCCCACATAAACACCTTTGCTTGTCTGGATCCAAGATTCTTACACCCGAAGTCTAAAAATGCCAGCACTGAAGAACAATCTGCATGCCAGTTCCCTTTGGGCCAGTCCGTAAGAGACGGTCACGTGCCAGCAGTTGGAATAAACAGCCCCTTCTCATACAGAAAAAGGGGCTGAAGAGTCAAATACTTGAAGCATTGGGTTTGAATGATCCCCTAGCAAGAAAAGCCATAGGCTACAGCACAGCAAGCCATAGGCACCCTTCACAGGAGGGCAGCTGTTCCTGTGTCACCCAGCTGGCCAGGCCTGTGAGCAGCAGTGCCACTCACCATTGTGTGACATGCCCAGCGAGAGGCATTTCTGGAAGCGGCAGTACTGGCACTTGTTTCGGTTCTTCTTCTGAATCTTGCAGCTCCTCTCACACTTCTCGTACTCCAGCTTCATGCGGATCGTCCGGCGGAAGAAACCCTGCAGGCAGGGAGCAGGGGGACATGGAGCAGCAGTGCCTATGGTTAGGGGCCAGGCTGGTTTGTCATCCCCAGGAGCTTCAGGGAGGTTCACGGGGGTGAGGAGGGGGAGCCCTGGGTCTCTGTGATGCAAGCAGAGTCTCTATCCCAAGAAGAGGTCGTGTGGTGGGAGAAAGGGGCGGCAGATGAGGAAGTGTGGGGGGCACCCCATGCCTGGTGCTGTGTGACTGCCAGTAGCCCACAAGGAGGGATGGAGGAACAAGCCATGGGCCAACCCCAGCCTGCAGGAATGTCTGGCAGGACCTGGGCTGCTAACACAACCCCGCTGGATCTGCTGCAGGGGAAAGAATTCCAGAGGAACATCCAACTGCAGCCAATGATCTCAGGGGGATAAATACACAGCTCGCTGCTGATCTGCAGCACAGAAACCATTTTTAAAGGCAAACTCAGGGTCCGTGTGGGGACAGATGGATTTGCCTTATACAGCAAAGCACGATAAGGCAAGGTTTGGGCCATACAGGTCTCAGCCACTTCCCAGGGCAGCATTTGCTGCCTGCCTGTTACTTGCCACATTCTAGACAGGTTCAATTGAGTTTTTCACAATCAATCCCCAATCCCTGTTTTGACGCAAATCTGCTTGTGTGAGGAGACAGCCCAGTCCCTGGGGTCTAAGACCTCCTTGGTGCTGCTGAACCCAGCCCTCCCTGGTTCTCACCTTGCAGCCCTCGCAGGCGTGCACGCCGTAGTGGAACCCCGAGGCTTTGTCTCCGCAGACCCTGCACTCCACGTTCAGCGCTCCCAGTGCCGCCTCCTCGCAGCCCATTTGCAGCTGGTCCGACAGCGAGGGAGAGGAGCTCTGCGACAGGTCTGCAAACACACACAGGGACACGTCCTTCCATGTCACAGCCACAGGCCCAGCTCCTGGCGTGGCCAGCTCCCCCAGCCATGGGGCTGAGGAGGGATTTCTAGCCCTGTCCTGCCTGCCCCTGGTATCACATCTGGAATCTGGCACTGGCTGCAGACAAATGCCATGCACAGAGCCAAGAATACCCCAGCAGCTCAGACTCCACATCAATGCTCCTTTATTCCCTCTGGCATTCACGTCCTGGCAATGAAACCCCAACCAGCAGATTTTATAATCCCTGGTTGGCCGGCTGCTGGCACAGGACACCCCAGCTGCAACATCAAGGCCTCTGGAGGAGCCTCTTCCGCATCCACAAACCTTCTCTCCTACTTCCTACAATCACTTTGCACTGAGGATTTCAAGAAGTGTCCAAGGAAGCATTCCCAAGCACCCTGGGAGGCCCCTTGCTCTCAAGCTAAATGTTACCTATCTGTCCTTTTAATTTCCATTGCCAACGGCTGTGCAGTGATCTCAGAGGAAGAAATAAGCCTCTCCATAACTTGGAGCATTATTTCACAAAGGGAAGAGATTAAAACCAGCTGAACTCCATTCAGGGACAGATTGTCTGCCCTTGCAGCTGAGCATGCTGCCTCGGGGCTGTGGGTGCCTGGATGGTCCTGGATGCTATGAGCGCCTGTGGCTCCACTCACCTGTGTAACTGCTCGAAGGCAGTGAGCTGTCTGGTCCTCCAGTTGGGTCTGAGGCTCCGCTTGCCACCATCACTGCCTCTTCCTCTTCCTCTTCCTTGACCTCAGGTACTTCCTCCTGTAGTTGTTCCATAATTGATCACCCCTCAGTGCCAAGACTGCAATCCCTGTCATAGCTCTGGCATCATCCGCGTCTATCCAAGATGGACCCCACCAGGCTGTTCCTGCTAGCCTGCAGGACATGGGAGAGAGGACACTGAGTGCCTGCATGAAGCAGCTCAGCAGCAGGGCAGTATCATCAACCACACCAGTCCTGCTCTGTGCTTTCTCCTCAGCCAGTGAGACATGCAAAGCTGGGGGCATTTAAAGATCCCTTTGCACTCTGGAATAAACATTCTGTAGGACTCAAGGAAGCAAAAGCTCACAGATTTTTTTTAAAGCCCAGCAGACCACAAACCAGTTCAGATGCCACCCAGGGACCAAGGGTCCCCAGCTTGTAAGTCCCATAGCAGAAACACTGCCCCAGACAATGTCCCTCAGAGCTGCCAGTGGCCTGGGATGTGTTGGTGACAGCCAGGAGACCTGGGTCTGACACAGCCAACATCTCCAGAAGAATCAAAGCAGGACTGGCTTCACCCTCTGTCCCTGCCCAGCCATGGCAGAGCTTGGGTTGGGAGCAGCAGCTGATCAGGGTGTGCTCTGCCTGTGGGTGGAAGATACTGGGGGCGCAGGGCTCAGGGCAGCAGTAGGCAGAGGCTAGAATTCCCTGGCCCGTGCAAGCCATCTGCAAGACTGATGGCTTCCTGTCGGCCCTGCACTCACACTCCTTCCCATCAGAGTGCTGCCAGTGACAGCCTTTGTGTTTGTTTTCACTTGGCTCCTCTGCGAAGAGCAGGGCTGAATGTGTTGGTGTTGCTCTGCGCAGCTGCCGGGCCGTGCTCAGCCACAGGGTCCAGCAGTGTGATCCCAACAGCCACACAATCCAACCAGTGTCTTAATCCTGGGTTTCCTGTGGGAGGAACGGCCCCATCCTCCCCCATGCGCTTCCGCTCCTTGTTTGCCTTACTCCATCCCAAAGAGCCCACAAAGAGCTCCAGCCGTCCGAACAATGCAGCACCGGTGCCATGGCTATGGCAAAGTCATTCCCACCTCCCTCCCAACCATGTCACATCTGGATTCCTAAAATGACTCTTGCTTGAATAATTAGTATCTCAAGCCCAGCTTATGTAAAGTTCCATCCACTTCTCTAAGAGAGTGATTTTTAAGTGGAGAAATACCCATCAGGAAAGCCACTGAAATCTAGGTTCAACCAAGAAAGCTTCAATTTGCAGACCCAAATTAAACTAATGCAGGATCTTGCAGGGGCCTCGTATAAGGGCAACCCCAAGCTCTGGGGATGGTCTGTGCCCTAAGCCCAAGGCCACAGCACAGCTCAGGGCTTGCTGGGGGAGGGCAGCAGTGACCCAGGACTCCCTGGATTTGTTTGCCCTCCTGCAGCAGACCCTCACACCTGGCACTTCGAACTTGAGCTGCAGCCAGCTCCTTGGATTGCTGGAAAGCCATCAAGGTCAGAGCTCCCTCAAAGAGCAAGGAAGCAGCTCAGGGAGACAACAAAACCTGCGGGTGGGAGGGTGAACACAAACATGTCACAAAGCCAGGACACAAGTCACCCCTGGAGCTGGTGCTGCACCAGAGCCTGGGTCTCCTGTGGCTGAGGGGGCTTTGTTTTTTCCCTCCACGCTGGGAATTCAGACTGCAGGACAGGTGGCTTCGTTTCCAGAAGAGGTACATTAGTGGCAACAGCGAGCACACTGCCCTGTACTCCTTGGCAGCAGGAGCAGGCAGAGGAGTGCTCCGTTCCCGTGCCTCCACATGAGCACTGAGGGACCATTGAAGGGCTGTGTTATCCTTGGCCTCTGCTCACACATCCCACGTGGTGGGGTATGGCAGACAGGCAGGAAAACCTATTCATTGGAGATGGAGGGTAACGAACTTCATCCTTTTCAGGGTTATATATAAATGATCACACAAACATCAGGGAAACGCTTTTGCCTTGAAGAGCAGTTAGTGGGGGAAGCTTGTGGCAGGAGAAGCTCATCTACAATGGAAAATCCATCCTGCAAGAGCTTCATGAGCAGCTCATTAGATTCCCTTTGTCTCTGGCATCCAGCACAAGCCCCTTGCTTTAAACCCACTGTAGACAGAGCTCTCTGCTTTGCCCCAGATGTCTCATGGGACATGTTGGGATAATTTGGGCATGTCCCTGACATGCTGTCCTGCATCTGCCAGGTCTACTCAGGGCCATGTGCTCCCAAGGGCAGCAGTGAGCTTCTGCATGCAGTTTGCTCCCCAAAACAAGCAACTCCAAAACTGTGCTTGGAGTCGGGCTTGGATGGGTCTGAGGAGGGGGAAAACAGAGGATGAGACATGGACAGACAGCTCCACAGGGCCCCAGCTAAGGCTGCTCATGCACACAGGCATTACAGAAAGGATATGGATGTGAATCCTACCCTTTGAGAGTGGCTGGACAGCCAGAGAGAGAAAAGCTTTTACCAGAAGGTTCCAAATGTATTGTTTGACTATCTCTTTGCAGGCCAAGAGTTCAGGGGCCTGGGCAGAGGGGAGCTGCAGGAGCTCTTTGCACACCTGCCTCTCCCTTAGCCTGTCCTGTTTTCTAAACAACTGGGATAGAGGGAGAGGACTGGAAAAGAGGATTGATCTCACATGGGAGGCTGCAGCCCCAGCCTTTGGTAGATGAAGGGCCAAGGTAGCCACTGCCTGGGTGAAGGGCTGGGCATGGTCCGTGCCTGTGCACCCCTTGGAGAAGCCAGCCAGCTGGGCAGAGCCCCCAGCAGGAGAGGGACCTCAGTCCTCACCCCCGTGCCAGGTATAGCAGGGAGACAGCAGGCAGAGACTGTGGAGATTAACCAAGGATTCACATGCTTCCCTCTGTTCCCCTGCAAGCCCTTCGGTGGGAAGAGGGGTCCTCGGAAGCTGGCGCTCTCCAGAGGCTTGTCCAAAGTCTCTCTGTCTGAGCACAAGGAGGGACCTGCCCTGCCAGCACCGCAGCCTGGAATCTTTGGGGGACAGCACAGTGGATGACAAAGGACAGCCAAAGGGCCCATCTCCACCCCAGGACCTCTCAAGCCATTTGGTACCACCACATCCAGCAGCCAAGTTACCGGAGCGGGAGGAGGGATAACATGATCTCCTCCTCTTGGCTGAGTCCTGTGTCAGAGCACAGCACACAAACTTCAAGCTGCAGGAAGACAGGCAGAGATTTCTGCCTGCTGTAGACACCCACCCCTTTTTTCCGTTCGGCAGCTATCACAGGACACTGATGGAAACAAGGATGGAGACTGTGAATTTCTTTCTAAGCATATCCAGAGAATCTAGCAAAGATGTTTCCCTTCCTCTTCCCACAGGATGGGAATGAGCAAGAGGGCAAGCATCTCATGACTTGCTCTGCCCTTGCCTCAATCCCTGTTTCAAGGAGCTTTGGTAACCCTGGCTGAGCCAGCAGCTTCCTCTGCAGCCAGCGCAGGGAGGGTTTGTTTGCTGGCTCTGGGCTTGGGCTGATGCCTGCTGGCTGCAAACAGCTTGGGCAACAGGTTTGTCTTTCCTAGAAGCTGGCATCTACGCCAAGCTAAACCATCAGTGGGAACGGGGATAGAGACGTGGCACAATCAGAAGAGGAAAAAACCAGGAATAGAAGTTAAAAGGAGATAAACCTCCAGTGTGGACTCCCTGCAAGAAGGCAATACAGCCGACCAAGAGCCTCCAGTTCATCAACCAACAGCCTGTGCCCCTGTGGCCTGGCAGTTCCCTGGCAGCTAGTCCTGCTGATCAGCACATAGACCACGGAGCCAAGCTCAGAGTTTTCAGGCAAAGCAAAGCACCAAAGAAAGGTCCAAACCTCCCAAGAGTCAAGTCACAGAGTTGATCCGCTCAAAGCAGTCGTTTAAGTTACTGTAAAAGAGGTCATCAGGAATGGCAAAAGGAAACCAATATACCATGGGAGCACTCCTGGCTTGTGTTTTTATTCCTCTGGACAAGAATGTTCGCCAAATTCACAGCCAAAAGAAACAGGAGGGGTGAGATGAGAACTCAGCCCTCCGTAGGACAGCACTGTGATGTGCAGCACATTTTGAAATCCACAATCAAAAACTGACCTGGATCCATCAAGGAGATGTGATTGCTGCTGGCTGACCACCTTTTGCAGACTTCCCTCGGGTTGTGTCACTGCTTCCAAGATCTGCTGACCAAGTACCAGTTTCTGTTCCTCCTCCTAACACGTCAGCTACTACCAATAAAAGCCAAATAAGACCTAAGCAGATGCTGCAATACAGGAAAGGTAACTAAGAGTACAAAACAGGAGAGGCGAACACTGAAAACATGTTTGTGTTTGCTCCTGGAAGATCACCATACCCCCTTATTAGCCAATGAGATCTCAGCAGCACTTAGTAACTGAGTGTTTCCTCCCTTACCCAAAGTCTTGGCTGCAGGGCAGGCTACACACAAAAATAAACTACTAGAGCTAGCAAGGAAGAGCCCTTCCACACAGCACTGACCAGGATGGATATTGTGGGCCAGATTCTTCCCCTTGAAGCATCGCTGAGATGTTGTTCCACGCCCCAGAGTCCAGTCCTGTGATTCTCTCTCCAAGGCTGCTCGGTGTGGACCACCTGTGCTTCCCCAAGAGTGAGCAGGGCTCATTAAGCAGTGGGGTGCTGCCAGAGCTGCTATTACCATTAGCTGCTGCTAATTACTCAGGGACATGTGACACAGGGTGCAGGAGACTCCCTCAGCTGCCTTGAGCAGCCAGGCTTGCCAAAATGAGTCACACATCTACTGCATGTTTTAACTCACCCACTTCCTGGGCACTGAGGGGAGGAAAAAAACCCCAGCTCATTAAAAAAGGTTACAAAACTTGCCGGATTCTTCTCTTTTTGTACTATGATTGATGCTGTCCCCAAAACCAGGTCATGACATTTTCCTCCAAAAGGAACTTGCTGCTGCCTTTGTCCAGAGTGCAGGAGGTATTGCAAACACAGAAAAAAAGCAGACTTTGGGCACTGAACTCTCAGCCATGTGCAAAGCAGGGTCTGCCAGGCTGCTTGTTCTCCAAGAGTTGCAGCCGTCCCTGGCTCCAGCAGCTCCAAGCATGCATAAGATGTGCTCTAAAATCTTGAGATGGCAGATACTGGAAGACAGAGGAGTCATCCCTCCACAGCTTCCCAGCAGAGGGACTCCCTGCCATCATGAAGCTCCATGGCTGATGCTGGCAGAAGGACAGCAGCAGGGTAGGCAGTGAAGAGCTATGCAGTTGTTAGCTCTTACTTGTAGTGCTGCTCCATGACCTTCAGCAAATCTGGTCAAATCCCATATCTCGATTTCCTTCATCATCAAAAAAACTTTAACCAAAACCAAAATCCACCACAAAGAAACAAACCCAGGATTTTTACAGTGCTTCCTTCCTGATCCTTCCCTGGCTGCGTTAGCTCATGGAGGCGGTATGTTTTGGAAGTGCAGAGCAATAGATCAGTACTAAGTGTCATTGCTTATTCCTGTATTACAGATTTTGACACCTGTTCGCAGTCACGCTTGCAGGTCTGTCCTGCCCGGCCCCAGGTCAGCTCCCTGCACTGCTTGTGACCATCTTCTCCTGTCGTACATTCCTGTACAAGGCATTTCCAGGATGACTTTCAGGAAATAAACTGGAGCATTTCATTCTGCCAACTGCTGACTGGTATTTGTGTTTTGCAGTCAACTCAGGACAGCCCAAAGTACCTATGGCCAGGAGGGGCATGTGGGTCTGACCCACTGGAACAAGGACAGTAGCCAGGAAACAGGCAGGTATTGGAAAGGTGACACCACTGGGGCTTCTCAATGCTGTAAATGGTACAGAAGTGCTGCTATTTGAGGAGATCTTTAAGTCTGGCAAGGAGAGAGGATCATCCTCCCACAGCCCAGCGCACAGCAGAAGTGGCTGTGAAACTGTGGCAATGCTTTGGGATCACGCTGTAAACCTGGCACTCACGCCAGAGAAACTGACTGGGATATATTCCCCTTTCCTTTACCATCCCAAAAGTGAGGAGGTTGGAAGCTCAGAACTCACTGAACCACTGTAAGATGATGCTTTCCCAAATTGCTGAAGTCCTCTTGGCTGTACTCCAGGGCAGTCGGTTTGCTTAGGGACCCCCTGTCCTCCCGAACCTGAGCAGGACACATGGAAGGATCCGGTTTCAGGAACATCAGTAATTATAGAACAGGGCTGGTGAGGGAGGAGCTCACAGAAACAGCAACCCCATTTCCCAAGGCAAACAGTGGGCACAGAGTGTTACAGATGCAGAGCAGCACTGAAATGGAACTCCAGGAAAGTGGCAAGTGGGACAAGCTGTGGCTGAGCACTGCTGGTGGTCAGGGAGGCCAAGTTTGGCAGTGCTGCGCACACCAGGACCCAGCTCAGATTTCCCCAAAGTCTCAGGGTCACTGGGACACCAACAAGTGCCACCCCTGCTTTGGAAGGGGCAATTAGCACCCCAGAAAAGCAACGGGGGCAGAAAAGCAGCAGTGGGCTGATGAGTTACTTAGGATCACACAGGTGCATGCAGCCTTCTGTCTGGAGCCAAACATGCAGCAGGCCCCTAGGTTTTATTGCTATGTTGCTAGTGCTCTCAGATCCAGGAAAATGCCCGCAAAACCAGTATCAAGCCTCCTCCTCTTTGCAGCAACAGGTTTTAAATCCCTTGGACTAACCAGGAAAAAAAAAAATCCATCAGCCTGTAAGTTTTGTTACGTTTACACTTGGACTCTCAGAGAAGTGCTACTCGGTTTTGTAGACTTTAGCAAAATATCCTGGGCACCAGCCATGCTGCTCTGATCCCAGGATGCAGCTGAGAGAGGCACAAGTTCCGATGATTCAGCAGGGCCAGGTACATGCGCAGCGAGACGGGTCGAGCAGATTGCCGTGTCTGCTGCAGCTCTCCTTCAGCCAGGAAAACAGAGGGGTCCCAGTCTGACTGCACACAGCTCCATAAGAAAATCTCCAGAGAACACCAGAATCACTTTTCCACACAAACTAGTACAACACCCTCTCAGGGAACTAGATGGGAATGCTGTTTCCTTACTATTTTTGGCCACATTCACACAGCAATAGCTGCCTGGAGAACAGAGATTTCCCTGCCTTTTCAGCAGGGAAAGGAGCAGCGACCATGTCAGTGTGATCCTGCCAAGACTCACAGTGTGCTCTGACCATTTGGATTTCTGCCGCGGCTCCCAGAAAACAAAAACGCTTGAGCAAAGCATTCACACCTTTCGTAACATGCTCATGCCTTTGGCACCGTCTTGGGGGTACAGGGTGAGCCACAGAGCTCATGGTGAGCCAACAGCTACTGCTTTCTGACACTGCCAGCTGCTGGCAGCTCAGCAGGCTCCTCAAATTCATGCTCACCAACAACCCTTTTCCAGAGATCCTCATGTCCCTAAGTTGCACAACACAAGGCCTACCCCAGAGACATGAGAACCCATGGATATTTTCAGAGATGTGGGTCTCTGACCATCAGCCCTTGTGGAGTTAACAGCTTTCAAGGGCCAACATCTCTAGCAGAATCCATATAAACAACTTAAAGGTGAAAAGCTTATTTGGGCATTTCTAGAAACATCCTAGATTGCATTATGATGAAATCAAGAGTTCCATTGAAAAATGTAACAAGTCAGGCAGGATAAAGATTTGAGCTTAGGTTCCCATCAACAAGATGACTGCACAAAGCATTGCTTATTTGGAAGCCATCTCACACAACCTCTGCCAGGAAAGGCTTGACAAAGCCTGTCCTAATGAGATAGGCATGTGTTTCGCAGTAAAATCTGTCTTAACAGCCCATCAAAGAAATGCTTCCCTATCAGCTCATCTGCCCTTTCAAATCACCAGAACCGTTCCCTGTCTAGATCCCACATTTCTGTTAGGGGTTGACCAGGGCAAATCAGGAAATGCAGCATGATGGCAACAACTTTGGGTAACACGGAGGTTACCAGGCTGTGGCTATGCCCCAGCCCCAGAGACAGGTTCTGGCTTGACCCAGCACCATAACAAATGATTGTGTTTCTGGCTTGTGCTTTCATCCTGCCACTTCCTCCTCCATAGTCAGGATTCCTCTGCAAACCACAGACTCCCCAAAACTCAAAACTTTGAGCAGAGCCTGTCCATGAGGTCCCCAGGAAAGCACCCCAACATCCACACAGGCATTTCAGAGCCCTTTGCAAAGCCAAATAGAAAGACCTGACCAAAATGATCCCAGATGTTCACAAGCTCTTGGCTAAGCCTTGGAGAACACAGACATTTTCCAGACATTATGACTGAAACAGTGAATATTAAAGCATTTCAAGAAGTCATAATGAAACTAAGATACATCTCAAGTCAGATCTGCTCTGAGCCCTTCCTGCAATCAAGCAGGGCTCCAGTGAACGTCATCCCAAAACATGTATTTTGGGGAAAATGCCTTTCACAGTCTCCTTGACCAAAAGGATTCATACTGGCATCAATTGTTCCACTCTAAACCTTGCTTTGGGAAAGTAATTTCCCAGGCATTCTGCCAAGGCAAGCACAATTCAGAGTAATAACAAAAAAATAAAACTAGTTCTACAGAAAAATCTTACTTGTCCTCACTATGGAAATCACTTCTGCTTGTCCAGACTTTCCCGGACTCTCCAAAATTACTGCAGTAGAAAAAGCAGAGATTACTCTGCAGCATCTGATGAGAAGCAGCAACAGAGCCCAACAAAATCTGTGGTTATCAGTTTGTTCCTTCTCTAAGCAAAAGAGTCAGTACAAACCACAAAACTCCTGACATCTAAAATATCACAGCCAGGGCAAGCCAGGCTGGGGTCTGACAGCAAATAACCTTTCAGGCATAAGCACTGTAACATCATCTCGCCCAATTAAAACATCATTTGTATGTCAGGTTCTGTTGCTCAGAGGAGCCCAAGAGTCTCTTGTTGTGCCAATCTCTCAGTCTCCAAGATCATTTGCAGATTTCCAGTCCATAATTCAATAGCCACAGATGAAATATTTCCCAAAGGGCAACAAGATGTACTGTACAAAAATACGTATTTGTCAAAAGGCATCACGCAAGAAAGACAGAGCCCATCAACACCAGAAAGCAACTCTGTACAACAATGCTCTTCTGATCAGCAAAGCCTCATGGGGCTCATTATAAAATCCTCTCCACATGCTGTGAAGATCCTTCGAAGTCTGTGTCTTGAATACCAGAACAGAGACAGCGTAACAGTTGCACCAACGTGACACAGAAACCCACAACAGCTCAACACCTCAGACCTGTGTTGTGGCAAACATACACCCATAGCCACCTGCAGACAGCCTCAGCACCGCTGATTCCAGGAATGACTTCAGAGGTCTGCAGGCAGGACGGTGCCCGCCCATGTCCCTGGCCATGACCACCTCCTCCAAACCCCTGTCCTGCCTCTGCCATGACCTGCTCAGCTTTGTCCGACACCATCAGATAGCATCGGCCCCCCTGCCGGGTCCTGTGTGGGACTGTTGGGTGATCGGTTACCCATGTGCAGCCCCGGATCTCATGTGCCCTCCCCATCTACAAGAGCCAATTTCAGTCATAAACATCAGCAAAATAATGAAATGTTATGTCACTGTGCTTTCTAAAGCAAGAGCCAGCTGAGGAGAACAGGATGAGACCATGGTCCTCACAGTGTATTTCCGAAGTAATCCATAAGATCATATTCAGAAACCGAACAAGAATAAGGTACAGAGTTTAAATTTAAAATGAAATTTAAGGAATTTTAAACTCATGGAAAAAGTGAAACTTGCTGGAAGCAAAGCACTCTTCCCAGGCTCTTCCCTACCCCAAGTTTCTAGAAACACCGCTAAGTGCCTTGGTCAGTGGCCCACATGCAAAGGGGAAGGGTTACCTCTGCGGAGCAGCTGTCCCCGTCTGCCTGTCGCCGAAAGCCACCGCTTGGTCACCATGTCAGCACAGACAGCCGAAACCTGGAGCAATCTGCAGAAGGACAGACAGCAAGTTTCCACGGCTGTGCTGAAGGCCAGATATTTATGCCGCTGGGAGCACTGGGCTGGGTCCAGCAGCAGCTCTAAAATTTAAACACACACTCCCTCTTTCGTATGCTGAAACCCTGGGCCAGGGTGACTCCAGGGGGCCGCTGCCACAGGCAGCATCTGTCCCAAGACCAGGAGGTAGAGCAAACCCTGGGGTGTCCAGCAGAGACAGCCCCATCCTCTCATCATGGACATCACCTTTGCCTTAAGTCACCTACAGCCAGAGGCTGATGACCCCGAGCTCCTATGACAACGCACAAAGTTGATGCTAGAAAAAGGTCTATGGTGGCCACAAGGCTGCTTGTTTACTCAGCTTGCTTAAACCACCTTCAAGAGGCTGCCAGAAAGTTCCTGCAGCTTTAATGAACTTCCTCTTGGGTGGCTGAAACTTAAGGATTCAACAGAGTTCATTCACTCTTCTCGGTTTTCCTGAGAACTTTGCCTTGTATGAATTTCAGGCTCAAAAGAGAAGGAAGAGACTAATACCAGAAAAAAATGGCTCATGAGGTTTTGAACTAGAGGACTTAGAGAAAATATGTCCTATTTTTAGACAGTTATGCAGATTAACTGGACTAAAATATTAAACAAAGATGTTGTGAACATGATGCTGTTTGTACCCACATACCCTCCTTGACATTACCCAGGCTTAGCTGCTCCTCCCACTCCAATGGAAAAGCCTTGTTTTGTATTGCTGTCCTTGACATGGGACAACTTGGGAGGCAGCTGAGAACCAGCAACAAACCAGCAACAAACCAACATCTCCAGCCCCTAGCAGGACAGGCAGCTCGGCAGCAACCTGCGAGTGCTGCGCTGGGAGCGAACCCCCAGAGACCAACACTGCAACCAGCCCCAGGACTCAGATTTGTGGGGCAGCCACCACTGAGACCCCTCTACATGACCATGATGGGCACTGTTCGGACGCTATGACACATCCGATTCCTTCCCACAAGCATCTCCTTCATCTGGGATCTCAGGGAAAAAGGGAGCAGAATGTCAAGATAGGAGGGATGAGAAAGGACACTCAGATCCTTCCTCCTGCAGCAGCCGCTCACCGGATGCTCTGCTAGAGGTCCATCCTGATCCTCCTGCTTCTCCTCCTTCCAGCCCCAGACCTCTGCAGTGCCTGATACCTCAATCCCCTGGCAAATTCCCCCTCCACCACGCCACCCTGTCACAGAAGACGGGCGCACTGTCCCCCTAAGCCTCCTCCCGTGTGGGCCACGTCCCGTCCTCAGTCTCCTCTGATTTCCCAAGAATTACAGCCTGAACCCTAAAGTCACCGATGCCACTCACGCCCCAGCTCCTTGCACCCATATCCCCTCTGCAGCAACCCCTGCCCCAAACCCTGCTCCTCACAGCCCCTCTCCCTCATACTCCCCGTCCC